>VZRL01001648.1:410119-531059 GCA_013397895.1 Origma solitaria | reverse complement strand
TATGGGCCATGCAGGGTCCGGGGCGGCGGCGGGCGGGAGCCATGCAGGGTCCCGGGCCCGCGGGGCGGGAGGAACCGCACGGGGGACGCGGGGCTGCGCATCCCGGGAGAGCCCAGCTCGGGAGTGTGTGCTCCCGCCGCTGCCGGGCCCGCTCCTCCGGGAGCAGAATGATAGTTCTGTGCCTCCCCCGAGCCGCGCCGACCCGCCTGGGCGCTGCCGAGCGGGGCCGGGGCTGCCCGCCGCGCCGGGCATGCAGAATCAGTCATGGAATGGTTTGGGTTGGAAGGGACCTAAAGATCCAGTCCCACCCCGTGCCATGGGCAGGGACACCTTCCACTGTCCCAGGCTGTCCAAGCCCCGTCCTGCCTGGCACTGGACACTGCCAGGGCTGGGGCAGCCACAGCATGCCCGGGCTGCCTGTGCCAGCTGGACCCGGCACCGCAGAGCCGCTGTCACCCCGCCGGGCTCGGGGGCACCGGCACCGCCTGCACATCCCCGGGAGGGCGGGCACTGCCGCGGGGTGACAGCCCGCGGGGCTGTGCCTGTGCCCGGGGGGGCTGAGCCGCCCTGGAGGGATGTGCGGGCGCACCGCGCTGCGGCAGCGGCTCCTTGTGCCGGCCCCAAGCTCCTGCCCGGCTGCGAGAGAGAATATCAGCTTGTTAGAGTCTGTGCCCTCGGGTGAGCAATGGAGTGCCGCTGGGCTGGCGGCTGAGCCTTCGGCACGGAGAGCCGCGAGGTGATGGCACTGCTGTGCATCAGACACGGGCTGTGACACAGGTGTGCAGTCGTACAGAGACTGATACAGGTGTGCATCATACACGGGCCGTGACACAGGTGTGCAGTTGTGCAGGGTCCGTCATACAGGTGTATGTCACACATGGATTGTGGTACAGGTGTACAGCTGTACAGACTGATACAAGTGTGCATCAGACACGGGCTGTGACACAGGTGTGCAGTTGTACAGAGACTGTCATACAGATGTATATCACACATGGATTGTGGTACAAGTGTACATCTGTACGNCAGTCGTACAGAGACTGATACAGGTGTGCATCATACACGGGCCGTGACACAGGTGTGCAGTTGTGCAGGGTCCGTCATACAGGTGTATGTCACACATGGATTGTGGTACAGGTGTACAGCTGTACAGACTGATACAAGTGTGCATCAGACACGGGCTGTGACACAGGTGCGCAGTCGTACAGACTGTCATACAGGTGTGCATCGTACACAGACTGCGATGGTACACAGGTGTACCATTGTGTATGGGCTGTAATACAGGTGTACAGCTGTAACTATAATACAGGTGTGCGTTAATACAGGTGTGCATCATACACAGACTAATGCAGGTGTGCATTTGTACATGGACTAACACAGGTGTACAGTTGTACACAGCCTATAATACAGGTGTACATTTGTACACAGTCTATAATACAGGTGAGCAGTTGTACACAGACTATAATACAGGTGTACATTTGTACACAGCCTATAATACAGGTGTGCAGTTGTACACAGTCTGTAATACAGGTGTGCAGTTGTACACAGTCTATAATACAGGTGTACAGTTTTACACAGACTGTGACACAGGTGTGCACTGTACACAGACTATGATACAGGTGTGTGTTGTACATGGATTATTATATAGGTGCACACACGTGTACAGACCAACCAGAGCTGGGTCTGAGCAGCTGCTGGTGACCACAGCCAGGTGTGGTCACGGATCAGCATCTGGGCCCAGCCAGGTGTGCCAGGCTGGCTGCTGCCTTTCCCAGCTCTCTCTCTGCAGTTCCTTGTTCCCAGGGTTGTGCTCTGGCCTGGAACCTCTGCCTTGTGTGGGGTGAAGTTTGTGGCACAGCCGTGCAGGTGACAGCAGCAGTGCTTTGGAAGTAGCGCAGAGAGCTTGGTTTTATTACTCAGTCAGGATTCCCATCATTGCTGCTGGGAGATTGTCAGAGGCTTCATTTATGTTTTCTGTTCCATCACAATTGGCCTGATCCTGCTGCCTTTCCCTTGTGCTTTTCAAGAGGATTGGTGTTAATTTCTCCCCATGATAGAGGAATCAGCCCTCGGGTGCCTCTGTGACTCCATGGTCCAGTTTTGCTTCCCGGAGAATGGCACGGCTCTAACTGGGGCAGGAGTTGGCTCATAATTCATCAACTCCTAATGCACAGGTCAGTCCTAACACTCCAGACACACAAGTTTTATTTTGGGAAGCATCTTCCAGGAGTCCTGGCTCGGTCTGCTCTGTGTGCAGAGCATTAAGAACCACTGCTCCTCGAGTCAGTAATATCCACAGATGTTGCTGTGGATTATGGGGAGGGAAGTGACTCATTTGGTGTTTAATTCCTCCCCTCCCCCATGAACTCAGTTCTGTCTGAGGCCAGATCTGCCTTTGCTTATGCCCCTCTGAGGCCAGAGGGGAGGAAGTTGGTGTAAGTCAGGCTGGAATGTGGGCCTGGAGGAGAAGCTCTTTGCGTCCCCAGTGCTGGTGTGGGAGAGCAAGGGAAAACATCCCACATCCATGGGGCTCTGCCATGTGCAGATGGAGTTATTTCACTTGGTTAAGAGTGGTGCGGAGGTGTGTTTTTGGGAGGAGATCCTTGCTCCCAGCAAAGAGCTGGGAGGGAGTGGGCAGGTTGGGAAGATGATGTCTGTGTGTCTGCAGGGAGTGCCCAACAGCTCTGCTTAGTTCCAAACAAAAACTGCTGGTCTAGAACAGCTTTTTGCCAGATCTCTGTGTTGATGGGTGAGGGAGAATCTCTCTAAACACCAAGTTCTTGCTAAGTTCTGGGAACTTCAGTGGTTGTTCTCTTCTGGTTGCCTACCCCAGGTGATTTCTGTGGTGGGGAATGGCTGTGCTGCAGTCCTTAGGTGCAGAAACCATCAGGCTGCAGAGAAATCTGATTGTGCTGTTGGTTTTCTTTAGAAGGTGTCTTATATCCAGTCCAGTTTGGGCTTGTTACATGCTTTAGCTCTTCTACACTAAAGTTTAACATTTAAGGAATTGAGTTTTGAGGAACTGAGCCTAGCTCATCCAGTTTTATGATGGTGCACATTCATTGGATTTGATGCTGCTCCTCCAGTTTGCATCAGTTTGGTGAAGAGCTGCCCTTGTGTTTGTGTGTTTCCTAAAATACTCACTTGGTGCATGTTTGAAGTTCAAGCTGTGATGTTTTTCCTGGGGCTCGTGCTAACCTCGGGGAGGCTGGAGCAGGAAGCAAGGTGTGTGTGTGGCTTTGAGTGAAGTGGTTCCCTTCAGAAGTCACGCTGCATTTTTCATCATTTTTTCCCTTCTGTCTGTTCGGATCTGTAAAATCTCTTTCCTGGAGGTGCAGCTTTGATCTCTAAAGCGACGAGCCGGCAGAGAGGGCAGAATTCCCGGCTGCTCCGCACCCAGCTGAGGCTGGGTCTGGGCTGGGCTCAGCGCACAGCAGCTCCTCACACTGGGGCTCAGCAGTTCTGAGATCAGCGGTGGTGCTGAGGCTTCTCCCTGGCTTTGATCCCCACTCTCATCCCCTCCAGCCCCCTGCCTGCTCGGTGACTTCCCCATGGCATCGAGGGACAGCATTTCCCCGGCTCTGCCTGGAGAGAGGCTCCTGCAGCAGGTGCTGAGTGCAGGAGGGATCACAGGAGAAGGCAGAGGAGCAGCGAGCGCGGAGGGAAGTGCTGCAGATTCCCACTCTCTGTCTGGCAGGTGTCGCACAATCCAGCGCTTCTGCAGGTCTGCCCTCCCTCCCTCATTCCCTCCTGCCAGTCAGGAGAAGCCTTTGTGGCTTTGCATTCACATCCCATTTCAATCTGTGACCTCTGCACAACCTGGTGCGTTCTGAGCCCCACCGTCCCTCCTCGGAGCTGTGTCCTGCAGGGATCGGAGTGCCCCGAGGTGTGCTCACACCACAGGCAGCACACCTGCGTTTCACTTGTGTTAAATTCCTCCTGGGGCACCAGGTTAATACATTTTAACTGTGTCTTTGTACAGAAAAAAAAGGTTTTTTCTCCTTCTCTGATACTCGTAAGGACGTTTTGGAACTTTCCCAAAGTAAGGGCTTCTGCACAGGGGTTACTTTGTTAATGTGGTTGTAATTACACATAGTGCTGGCCCTGGCAAAGTCTTACCTTGTGTCAAATGGGTGCTAACTTTTACTTTTTCCATGAATTCTCACGTGCTATGGGTTAGCAAAGGCCCATGGGGAACTCATCCTTTTCTTCCATATAGAGAAACTTTAAATAATAACAGAATGAGCAAATATGACTTGTGAAGCTTTAAGAAAGCCTTAGAAGTGCCCTTCAGTTGTGCTAAGCTGATATGACTGAGCCAATGTGACTGAAGAGAGCATCTGAAGAACATTTTGTCAGTCGAGGCAGAATCAAAGGCCTGGGTTATACTTTAAATAAACTCTTCCAATATAATTATGCTGGCTGGAGAGGATGATTTTTCATTTCTTCTTGCTGAAATGGTAATAAAAGTCCTTGCTGTGGATGCAGCTTTATTAGTTTAGAGGTGATCCCAGACCAAGGTAGCTTATATTTTGCTTTCCAAAGCAGAGCCTTGGTCTCCATATGAGAAGTTTTGCCCACTTAGTTCTCTGTCCATGAATACAAAGCAATTGCTCTCCCACTGCTGTGTCAGCAGAAGCCCTGGGAGAGATGCAATTGCCAGCAAAAACCCCAACAGCAACGTGGAAAACGAGCAGCTCCTCCATGGAGGGAGCCTTTTGGAGTCTCCGGAGCTGGATCCTTCCCCCTGGAGCAGCTGAGTGAGGAAGGCACGAGCATCCCCGAGCTGGTGCTTGTGCCTCGGGGTATCCCATTTCCAGGTGTGCATGGAATGATCAGGGAATGATCAGGGAATGAGCTGGGGCCTTGCTCTGTATCAGCTTGCCAGGCCTTTTGTGCTCTGTCTCTTCCCCTCTCCACCTGAAGTGCTCTTCCCCTCTTGCTTTTCCATGGCAAAATGCTGGGTTGGGTCACTGCATCCCAGAAAAGGAGGAGGTGAGAGGGAGCTGTGTTTTGTGCAGGACTATGAGAGGTTCAGGGAGTCTGTTTGGCTGCTTCAAGGCACATTTCGCTGGAGAGTTCCCTCTTCCTGACTGTCGTGGAAGCCAAAGGTCACCACGAAGCTCACCAGCTGTGTGTGGATGAGGTGGATCAGGGACCACTCCTGTGAATCTGTCCTCCCTTGGTGTGTGGCTGTGTGGGGAGGCACGTCCCACTGGTGATGGCTGGAGTCTGGTTGAAATGGTAAAGTATGAATGGAGGAGTTTGGTGTGGCCCTTCGGGCTTGGCTGGGCTGTTCATAAACCCAGAATAAACCATGTTTGGAAAAGCGCTCAGTGTGGCATCGCTGTGTCTAAAATAGAAAGGCTTTCCTGCTTTTAATTAAAACTTTCTGGCATAGGTAAAGTGTCAAGCACATCCAGCATATCCTCTTTTCAAGAAGGGAATGTTTCTCCAAGAGGATTCCTGTTTCCTTAATGCCCAGCATGATCCCCACCATTGTCTTGCCATCTGCTTCCATCTCAGCCCAGGTTTCCATTTGGGGTTTTTTAAAGCTGCTGCCTGCCTGCCTCATGGTACAGGCAAATCCTGAGCCAGGTGAGCCCACCTGGCTTGGGGCTGAGCTGTCTGTGTGTTCCAGGGGCTGGCTGGGGGGTGGGGATGGGCTATTAAATATTAAAATCCATCCTTTTCAGTGTCTCCTTCTCGCAGGAGAGCTCTCGGAGGCAGTGTCAGTTCAGGACAGGGAGATGCTGAGTGGCAGAGCAGAAAATTCAGGTCCACTTCTGTTTGCATAAGGCTGATCATCCTGCAGAGCCAGCACATGGACAGGGAGGAAATTTGCAGGTGGTGCAGCTGGGGAGGAAGTAAATACGGAGCAAGATAACCGAGCTGACGTGGAAAAACTGAAAATAAAGCCAGGTAAGTGACTTAGCGTTACAGGGAAATGTGAAATTGTGCAAACAGGGATAAAAATAATGACAGTGATGATATATCCTTGGGTCATCTGGGCCAGAACCTGCTCCAGAAGGTGTTTTGAGCTCGGTGCAGCATTTACAGCAGCAGCAGAGACTGGGGAGCTGAGCTGAGGGGAGATCGCTGGTGCCCAAAGATGGCACAGGACCTTTCCCTGTGGTGTGGGGAGAGGCAATCCAGGAGCCCTGGGGTGCTGCAGCAGCACTGCCTGCCCCTGCTGCCCTTGCTGCTGCAGAGAAGGGGAATGTGGTGTTCCTTGCTTCTGAGGTCAGGGGGCAGCCAGGATGAACCTGAGCTGTCCCTGGAGCTGAAGGGAGCACGGCACGAGGGCACCTCCATGGAGAGGCAATGGCAGCCCAGGAGTCCAGGCTGCAACAGGCCGTGCTGGGGCCTTGGTTGTGCTAAAACTTGTTCAGAGAGCTGCTTCAGATTTTTAATTAATTTAGAACTCAAGGTGTGGATAGAACAATTTGAGGATGTTGACTTGGAGAAGGGAGCCCTGATCTGCCCAGGGCTCTTGGCTGTGACCTGCAGGTGCATTTGAATAAGCCCTGAGTGCAGTGAAATAAATTTCTCCCCTTCTTTTTGTTTTTAAGCATCAGCTCCTGGTTTCTTGAGAATCTGAGCTACCTTCTTCCTCTCCAGTTGCACATTTCCAATCCTTGCAGTTTCAGAGGAAGTTTTAATAGGTAATTTCTCCCACAGGCTCAAAGCCAGAAGGCAAATTACCCCAATGCTTTATCCAACTTCAGTGGGAATTGGGGATGTTTCATACTGCTGACCCAGAGCATTCAGAAGCTCTGCTTCTCTCAAAAATCATAATATTGTTTCAAGAAGTGGGAAATTAAACATGCACATGGTAGAAGACTTAGAAAGGATTAATGGGTTTCAAAATTACATGCTTCATCCAGCTGCTGATTTGGGAATTGAAAGTATGCCTGTTGCAGGATTGGGAGGGAGTTACTGAAACGTGGTGTTCCTCGGTGTCTAGTGAATGCAAATGTCCCAAATCTGTGATTCCAAAGCCATGCCTGACCTCCAGACTGACTGCAGGTTTGATGCTGGATTGGCTCAGCCCAGGTGGGAGCAGCTGGCTGGAAAAGCCGTGTATATTTTTTGCTGTTTTTCCCCGTAGTTTAATTTGCCCTCTCTTGATTATTTCAGTTCCTGGGGTGTCACTCAAGGCACGTTTTTAGGCTGCTTTGGCTGAAGTTCACTCTCTGTGTGTGAGTTTTGCTTTAGGCCTGTGGAGGGGACTCATGGAAGGTGCTGGAGGTTCCTCCCGGCTCCTCCTGCCCTGTGAGGAGGATTTGGGATCTGAAGGGGCAGCACCTCCAGTCTGGAGGTCGCTAGGACCTGCACTAAATAGGAGAGGAGTGTTTAACTCACTTGCATTTTTGGGACCTGAGGAATTAACTTCTGTTTTGGTGCATTTCTTATGTCCACTGGGGTTGGCAGCAGATTTACAGCCTGTCAAATGTGGGTTTGTAGGTGTAAAGAAGAGAATATTTGTACTGGGGAGATGGAAGCATTAACAATTGGCTGGGAGCTGGTTTGTGTGGTTCCATGTAGGATCCTGCCGGTTTGCACATAAACCTGCGGATTATGAGAATATAAAACACGAGTCTGAATATTTTATTAATTGAAGAGTATTATTAATATTTGATGGATTGAAGCAACACCTGGAAGGTTCTGCAGATAGCACCACTGCTGAACTGGTAACCAAGACATGAGGTGCTTTTAATTGTCTGTAATGGTTTTTATCAGCTCTGTCTTGTAAATGCTAAGGATCTGTGAATCCCATACATCAGAAATCCTTTTGTTCTTTGGATTAGGAAGGTTGTTTTTCAGTCTTGCTTGGATTGTTTCTACTTGGTGCTTTAATGCCTTCTTAATATTCAAAGGTGATTGTTTATAAGGTGTCCTGTCGGGCCTGGAGGTGACATCTGGAATGTTTAATCCTTTTTGCCGCACTTTGAGGACAAACAACGACTGTTCCTTTAAAGATGGCCCTCGGATGAGCTGGAATGTTTCCCCTTGCCGTAGTGCCAGCTCCTGTAGCTCTGGGAGCGGTGAGGTGAAGATCCTGGCTGTCCTTTAATCAACATCCCCCTGCACCAGGGAGATGCCACCAGTGAGCAAACAAACTGCAGATCCGTCTGCTTTGAATTTGGGAATTTGCAGCGCCAGGAGCGAGCGCAGCCTCCGGCGTGCAGCGTTGGGAAAGGCCAGCGAGGGGGGATCATATTCTGTCTTTTATTTCCACTCTGGTTTCTAGGAACTGCAAGCTGGATTTCTCATGGATTTTTCAAGATTTTTTTAAAGATTTCTGCCACACACAGTGAACGCCATGCCTATCTCACACTTCTTTTGGGGTTTTTTTGGGTAAATTTTATAGTCTCCTTCGTGCTCTTTGTGCCTGTGATCTGGTTGCATTCCTGTGTTTCTAGGAGTTTACCTTTGATAAGAGCACATTGGTCTTAATCATTTATGGATTTTATTAAAACCTTACTGGTTTGATGTTTTCTCAGCCCTCCAGACTGCCCTCATGGAGGCTGCTTTATAGACATCATTTATCTCCTGCCCCTGTTGTGACAGCAGCCCCAAATTTCCCCTCCTGCTGCAGATGCTTTGTGCAGGGGGAATGTGCACGTGGCTGTCGCTGCTGGGATTGTGGCTCGAGCCTGGAATTGGGGTTTGGAGCTGTGTCGGTGCCGTGGGACACTCAGATCCTCCCCGTGTCCCTCCCTGTCCCTGTCCCCGGGGCTGCCATGGCCCAGTGGGATCTCAGGGCTGCGCAGGAGGAGGAGAAGGGCAGGAGGTGATGAGGAACGAGGCTGATTTGTCAGGTCTGCGCCTGGGCCAGCGCTGGGAAGTTTCAGCAGCCCTTCACTTGCCTTTCTTCAGCACCCTTTGTTCCCAGCCACGCTTCCCATGAAAGGCAGGAGCGGCGGCCGCAGGAACCTCCTCCCCACTGCCCAGGGCATGAGCTGCTGTGGCAGGGCTGTCCCGGGGCTGGGAGCCCTGGTGCCACCCTGGGGTGCCAAAGCTGCCTCCTGCCACAGGGAGGAGAGGGCGGATTTTCCATTGTCTGCCTTGGGATGTGCCTCAGCACTCTGTGCCTCTTTAGGGTGGGCAAACCCTGGGGAAATGGCTTGGATATCCGCAGGGATCTCCCAGGAACGGGGAGGTTTGCTCTGTCCCCCAACTCGTGACCCAGCAGCTCAAGGCCGGCGTGGGCAGAGCTGCAGAATGTGCAGACGTGGCCACAGAGCTGCCGGAGGAGGAGGGCCCGTGGCTGTGTGTATTTATACACTGCATGCCCAGGGATAGCCGAAATTCTTCTTTAAATGACCAAAACTCCACAAGTGGAAGTTGGCGTGGGGCTGCCAACAGTAACTCCTGATGCAACAGTGTCGGCTTTTCCAGAGTTGTAAATGTTTCCTGTGTGTCTCTGGTGAGCTCTCCCTGCCCTGGATGGGGATGCTGCTGCAGTTGCTGCTCCCTGCCAAAGCAAGCAGTCCACACAAGGAGATTAGACAGCAGTCCTTTGCTCCCCCGCTGGCTGCTCGTTAACATTTCCTTGCTGATGTATTATTAATTAAGCTAATTTTTATCGCCCTCTAAGTGTGGAGGGTGCTTTGCAAGCACAGAGCAGAACCTGCGTGTGTCCCAGGGGTCCTAAAGTGTGGTCCCGTGTGGGAAATGAGAGGCTTGGAGGAGCTGGCTGTGTGGTTGAGTGTTGGAGAAAGGTAAAGCTCTGGGGTTTGTTTTCTTTTTTCTTATTTAGCAGCTGCCTGGCTTCTTGTCTGGGGCTGTGAATGTGGTGCTGTCTGAGCAGAGGGCTGAGGAAATGCCCTCTGTGCAGAATTGGTGCAGACAGATAATAGGACTTAAGCGCAAGGAGAGTTTGCATCATTGACCCTCCATAAGACTGAAGATTACCCAGACTGGAGCATTATATTAAAAAGAGTTTTGGGAGCTGATCCAAACCTACAGAAATCAGGGAGGGGTTTGCCATCAGCTGCAGTGAGAGCAGCCTCCCTGCAGTGTACCCAGGCAATGGGGCAGTCAGCAGCTCAAACAAAAGAAGTTAAAGAAGTGTCCAGGCAAGGCTGGTTGATGTTTTGCTGCTGTGATGCTTTTCCCCTCTGTAAAACAGAGGTAATATTTTTAGAAAGTTCAAAGGCCTGACTCGGTGTTGGAAGCCTTTCACTGGAAGTGTTGAAGAACTGCTGAATGTTAATTTTTAAATGTCCAGATTATCTTCATTAGGTAAGAGATGGTGAGTTACATAATGTTCACTATTTTATGTGCTCTGGTTTTTGGCTTTATTCTTTGACATCATGGCTAGGCCTGATGAAGGGAATAGAAAACTTCTAGAAGCACTTTGTAAAGTATGAACTATTTGTGATCAAAGCCAGTGTGACTCTGAATGTCCAGCTCCTCTTCTTGGACTTGTGATAGCAGCCTCGGATTCACCTTGGAAATGGGATCTGTGATCTTTCATGTGTTCTTATTTCGTTCTTAAATTAGGCTAATGCATCCTGTTCCAGCCGATGCAATTAGTAACAAACCTGGGCAATTATGGCAGCTATTGTACAGACATTCTGTGCTCCTTGCTAGGAAAAATACACTTTTAATAAACAAATCCACTTTGACAACCTGTCAAGGACTTTTCTAAAGCAAAATTGAAAGTGTCACCTCTGTGACCTTTCTTTTTTGTTCTGTTGGGTTTTTTTTTAACGTGGTTTTGCAAGAGCACAGCAGTTGCAGCTGGAGGTTCAGGCCTGGTTTCACAGGGCGGGGGAGTGGAGAAAAGCAGGGAGGGGATCACGAGGGCTGGATCCCCCCACAGCATCCCCTGCCCTGCTGTGCCACAGTGCAGGATCCTCCCAGCCTCAGGCCTTGCAGAAACCCTGGGAAAAACTGCTCTTTTGGTTGATTCAGCTCTTTTATTTATTTATTTATTTTTGAATGAGAAAAAGCCCTTAATATTTTGGCACAACTTCTCAATGTTTTTCTTTTATTCCATGCATGACAAACCCATGTGGTTGCAATCTCTTGCTCAGCCTGGGTAGGATCCACTCCATCGTGGGCTGCCACCAGGAGTTCAAGGCAGATCTTAAATCCTACTTAAACCTCCCTCTCCTGCAGATCCGCTTTGTTTGACTCTGGGCGCAGGAGTGGGAAGGAGTGTGTTCTATTCAGTGCTAGAAGTTAAATTGCACGGAAGGAAAATCAGCCAGGATTGTTTTCTCACTGCATTGTCAGAACTGTGAGAAGGTTTGGCCAATGGAGGGTTGTGCCAACGGGGAATATCCCTGCGTGTACAGCACCCAGGGAGGAAAGGCAGGAGGAAAGAGAGGCTTTCCTGCCTCTGCCAGGCATTCCCTGCTCCTTGGGTGTCTCAACAGATTGTTCTTCCCTTGCTGCCTGGGGTCTGGGATTCATGGGCCACCTCTGCAGGTGAATTGCCAGAACATGGGTAACCACAGAGTCACCAAATCTGTCAGGTTGGAAGGACCACAATGGCTCATCTGGTCCATTTCTTTCTCAGGAAATACTTGAATCAAAATGATTATTAATCTCCATGTGGATTGAGGGGCAGTTTCCCCAAATTCAGTTTCAAAGCTGATCTCCTGCAGCCACTGCCATTATCTGGGTGCTGTGTCTTGTCCCCTGAGCTCCCCAGCTGTGCTGTGGCCCTGGGCACATCTGCCCCTCCCCACAGGATGCTGTGTCACTGCCTGCTGGGCTGGGCAGCATCTGGGAGGAGCAGTTCACATCTCTGTCTTTTCTAGTCCATCCTCTGAGCTGCTGATGTGGCAGCAGCAGCTTCTCCATGGATGTGGTGCCCAAAATCAGATTAAAAACCCTTTCCTTGCCCTGACAGCCCCCAGGAGGGTGCTGAGGGATCTACCTGTGGCACAGGTTGTTTATATGAACACAATTCCGTGGGGGAAGAGCCCATGGTCCAGGGCAGACCCAAAGCAGGAGGAAGAGGAGCAGGGCTGTGCTGCTGAGGGCTCTGCTCTGAAATTACCCAACGAGGCTGCACAGGTGGGCTTGGGACTTGCAACCATCAATGCACGGGAGTAATAATTGCTAATTATTACAGTAATAATATTCCAGTGCATTCAGCATTGCAGGGAGGGCTGTTTGTGGTGACACCGTGGCACAGACACTGGGAACAGGCTGCACATCCAGCCCTGGCTGTGTGGGCAGGTGTGAGCCATGCCTCCATCCAGGAATGCTGCCTCGGAACGCTGTGTGGGTGTCTTCTTTGGCTTCAACGTGGCTTGCTGGCAAAATTAGCCTTCCTGAGTGAAGGGAGCTGCTTCCATGGCATAAAGATCATTTTGGATGGGTTCCTGGGCTCCTCCCAGCCCTCCTCAGCAGAGCAGGGAATCCAGGGAGAAGCAGATGTGATGTCTTACCCTCTGTTACAGGTTTTTATCCATTGGATGTGTCGAAATAATGGACAGGATGGTCATGGCAGTTCCTCTGCATGTTGAAAGCAATGGCTGTTAATGAAGGTTGTGTTTGTATAATGCTGATACCCAGACTGAAGGGCTTTGAGGAAAGACTTGGGCACACCAGTGTTGGTATCAGCACATTCAGGCAGGAGAGCATTTCTGTTGGTCTAACTTTGACCTGTCTCAGCAGAACTATCATGTATAAAGGTGCCTTTATCATAGATGGCTAAAAAGATGCCAAAATTGTGGCTGGACCACTCTTCTGGACCTTGAATTAATTAGCTTTTTTTTTTACTTTATACAGTTTCAGCATTTGTCATTGTGTCTGAATTTTTTGTATTTCTCTTGTGCGTTTTTGTTTTAATGGGTCAAATGGGGAATGAGCTATTTTGGAACTGAAACAGTGGACCATAGGTGCCACTTGAGGTGAGGCTGGAGCACATCCCAGCGCTCTGCATGCCATGGGGAGGGTGCACTGCCGAGCAGAGCAGAGGAAGGCTCTGAGCGAGCAGGGGACAGGGATTCTCCCAGGGCTGTGAGCAGGCATGAGGAGACATCTGAGCACTGACACTGGGCTGCTTTGGGAGGTCACAGTCACAGCCGTGGGTATCAGGGCCTTGGACCAGGTTTGCAAACCCCTCCAGTTTTCCTGAGGTGTGGAGTCTCCCCGAGCACTCTGGCAGCCTTGGCCGTCTGTTCACCTGTGCTGGGATCCTCAGCAGTTCATGTGACTTCTCCACCTTTGAATTTTAATCCACAGGGTGGATAAATGCTGTTCATCCTCTTTGCTGCTTGGTCTGTAACCTGTGCAAGTGGTCGCAAGGAGGTGAGGCCAGCTCTGAGCCTGGCTTTGGGCCTCACTTCCCTGAAACTGGTCCTGCCTTGGCTCATTTTCCTGAGCCACCCTGAGGATTTTTGTCTTCATCAGCTTCACTGAAGGATTTGCTTAAGCTTTGAATTCTTTTTTTTTTTTTTTGCTTTTATACTTCAAGCCAGACACCTCCAGGACTTGCTCTGATGCTGCTGCTTAGTTTGAGTGGTTTGTAATCCCATGCCAAGGAGGTGTAAATGTATGTGCAGCAAATGTGACTCCTGCAAGGGGCTCACTTTGCTCTCAGAGCCTTCTGGAAGCTGTTGGCAGACCCAGGGTTAAAGCCGCTGGTGCAGGTGACAGGAAGACCAGAGGGAGAGGTTTTGTTACATGAAAATGTTGCAGTTAAACAGAGTCTTTTTATCTTGAGGGACAAATCAGAGTTAGCCAGATCCTTGTGACCAGTGTAGGGTGAATGAATCCGAGTGTGTGTGAAGTCTAAGGATCTTCTGAGCTCTTCCGGAGTTCTCCAGGGTTAGGATTAGGCTGCAGACATCCTGGTGCAGCGAACACACACCTTCATGGATGGATTTTGGCTGTGGGTTGCCATCCCACAGCAGCCTGCTGTTTGCTGTCACCCCCTCCCCAGCTCCAGTTCCACTCAGGACACTCTCACACATCCTGGGTGCAGTGTCCGCATGCTGAGGGTGCCAGAAGGGACAAAGGGAAGCCCCTGAATCGCTCTGTTTGAGGATTATTGCCTAAAGCATCCACGTTCCTTTCATCCAGGGCCACTCTGGTAAGCCCTGCAAGGTGCAGTGGGATCCCACTGAGAGGCTGATGGCGTCTGCCCAGCCCAATGAACTTTTGGAATGTCACCTAATTTGGATTTGTCCAGTGAGAGGAACTCTGAGCACATCTCCTGCTGCAAGGGCAACCTGCTGGACATGCAAGCAGGGATTTACTCTGCCTTTGCAGAAGAGTCTGTCCCTAATTCCTGCCTCTCTGCACCAAAGGCAGCTGTGAGTGGCATTTTGTGCTGGGCATGGAAGGATGGATCATGGAGAGGAGCAGTGCCCTGCTCAGTCATGGGGCTCCTGACAAGAAGCAGAGATGGGGCTGAGCTGCTGTAATTTCTTACTGGGATGATCTACTTGCTAAATTACCATTCTGCCCAGCAGAGGATTGGAGATGGCAGTTCCCTGCTCCAAGGGAGGTCTCCTGGTCCCATTTTACATTCTTGCTGTCTCCTTGATCACATCCTCAGTGGGGCCGTGGAGTCCTTTTGTTCTCTGCTCTACTTTCCAGCATTTTTGTTGCTCTAGCAACACTTCCAGCCCCAAAGCAGCGGGATCCTGGTGCTAACACAATGCTGCATTTGAAAGAAGGAAGCAGAGCACGACAGGTGATCTCCAGCTTTTGTATGGAATGGCTGTGCCTCGAGATGGGAGGATGAATGGCAGGTTGTGATATCTTATTGTCTTGCAACTGGCATTGCTTTTGTCATAAAAGGTGAGAAATAGGCTTGTGTTACTGCCACAGCTGTGGTTTGTAATGTTGCTGTTTTATTTTCCTTGTGTGGGGCAGGACAGTGCAGGTTACAGTGGGAGCCAGGCCCATGGCAGGCTGCTCCTTTCTGGGTAAATAAATAATGTTTTCCGTGCTCAGCAACTCCAGCAGCTTGGCAGGCTCCTCCTCAGAGCTGTGCTGGCCCTGGGCTGTCCTTACAGCGTGGATGCACTGACTTGCTGTTCATCTGCACACCTGGAGGGGCAAAGAAAAGAGTCTGTTCTTTTATGCCAGAAAAATGGTCTGAAGTGGTATAAAACTGCAGGTATTGTGTGCAAATCTTTCTGGTAGGTTTCCTGCAAAACTCAGGAGCCACTGGTGCTCTGCAGTGCGGTTTGTGGGATCCTGTCAGCTGCTTTGGCATTTCGTAGCTTCTCTATAAATGGTGAGAGTGATACAGGAAGATGCATTTAACACTTTTTTTTTCCTCCGGAGTGCTCTCCCATGCTTTGCCACGGTGCTGCAGACAAGGCTGGCAGTGTAAAAGCCACCTGTAGGTGCTCTGTGGGTAAGAAGTGAAGAAATCCTTGTCAGATTTTGGGCAGAGCTGCCCACAGCTTCCTGCTGGCCAAGCCACTGCTGACAGGACCCGAGTGCATCGTGTGGAGCTGGCAGTGAAAACCTCAATAGGCTCCTCCTCAAGAACTCTGACCCAACAGCCAAGCCGAGTTGAAATAATCCATTATCTGCTGCCTTTCACCCAACCTTCCCTCCCAGACCACTGAAAAGTGTGGAAGACTGAGGTCATTTAGAATGTATCCTCAGATGCCTGAATTTTGTAGCGAATGGAGTTTGAGGATTGAGTTCCATCTATGGGATTGATCCTGCTTCCAGTGGGTCACCCCTTTTTATTGGGGTAACAAGCCTTTTTATTATTAAAAAGCGTTTTTATTTAGATGTTAGGCTCAAACCCTTGTTTTTTCCAGCTGCTGTGATTGGAGATGCTCAGTCTGCAAGATTTGGTGATCATTATACAAACACTTTCCCACCTGGGATCAATGGCAGGATATTCCCAAGTCATTCCTTCCTCTTTTCTTGGACACTTTGCGCTATTTGGACCCCTGGCAGCCAGCCTGGATGGGGTCACTGTGGTGTGGGGATGGAGCTGCCCCAAACCTGATGAGTTTGGGACTTCTGCTGCACTGAAAGCTTCCTGGGCTCCAAGGGGCTTGGATTTACAGTGCTTGGGCAGCTCGTTGGTGCTGTGGTTCCCTCCTTCTGTGCCCCTGGTGAGCTCTTGGTGTGGAGGACACAGTGTCCTGCAGCCCCACCCTCCTCCAGCAGCACCAGCAGGATTATTGAAGTGTTGCTGTTCTTTTGGTCCTTTTGGGCTGTTTCCATGACTTGTGCAAGAACCCATGGACAAACAGGGAAGGTACCAGGGTTTCTAGAGTCTGCAGAACTAGATGGAAGGTTGTGATTGCCCTTGCAATGATAGATAGATAGATTAGATAGATAAAGGTTGCCATTGCACTGGGCTGGCATTCCAGCTGCATGCTTAGTCTTCTGCAAATTATATAGGCAATTTTTATCTCTTTTCATATAAATGAGCCTGTAAAGGGAGTCTGTACTGAGAGCATAAAATGCCTCAGTGAGTTTTCAGCCAATTTTCTTTGTTGCACTGTTGGTACCGCTGGGTTTGAAGCATCACCTCTGGGTCACACTGCAGTGCTCAAGAGGAGCCTTAGGCTCACGTGCTTGGATCATGTTTAGGCTGTGAAAAGCAGAGAAGTGCATTTCCTGAGATGAAATGATTAATTGTACACCCACGGTATGGAGGTCACAGCAGGGGGGTAAGAGAAGTGCCATCGATTTGCTGTCTTGGTGGTGTTAAACACATTTTTGTTGGGGTTTGAGGCTCCTGGTGAGCAGCAAGGTGGGTCCCTGGGAATGGTTTTTTGGGAAGGCTGCTCTACTCTGCTTTTCCTCTACAAGGCCTTGTTTGAAGGAGAAGGGTTTTGCTTCTTCCTCTCCCTCTCATCATCTTCATCCAGCTCCCATTCATGCTGCCCCTGAGAGATGAGGAGTGTTAGGGGTGGATTTCAGCACATCACATTTTATCTCCTGTGCTGTAAATTAGTGATAGCCACCGCACTGTTCTGCAGGAATCCCCCTGACCTGGCTGCTCTTCCAGCCAGTTTGAAGGCTGGGTGGGTTTTTAAATGGTGATATTTTAAAATTTGAGAACAGCTTTGATTTATTGACCTGCTGCCTCCACAAATCGAGCTGTCTGGGCTGGCATCTGCAGATAAGAGGCTGTCGAGTAATTGCTTATTATTGACTGATTGCCAGCTTGGGCTGTTTGCTTGCAGAAGAATCAATAGTAGTCAATCTTCAAAGTCTAAACTCTCAGGGAGTATGACTGGTTTCCAAATTAGGAATGACAGGTCAGGATAACTCCATGTTTGCTATCCCACCTTCACGTGTGGGTGTAGTCCTGCTGTGGAGGAGGAAGCGCAGGACATGATCTTCCTCCATCGAGGCTTTTGCACATCTGCTTTCTCCAAAGTCTGGGGTTTTCTTTGCAGGGTCACATCCCACCCTGGCTCCAGAGCTTCCCTGGAGGAGCTGGGGCAGGCTGAGCAGCACCTGAGCTCCGGGGGAGGCGAGGGCAGGATGAAGTGCAGCCATCAGTCATTAAGTCCCCGAAAGGATGGAGCAGGGAGGGGTGGCTGAACAGCCTGTGCTCTGACACATCCAAACCAACCAGTTCGGATGCTTTATAAATAAAACAAAGCCTCTATTTTAATGCATGGTAACAGAGATTCCCTTTCTGGGGGTGATTCTATTTAGGTGGCAACAGAGCAAAATATCCAGTGTCACCATAGGTTTTATCATTTCTTGCGGGGACGGTCGCTATGGTGAGCGCTCATTGTCAGACACAGCCATAGCTCTTCTTTAACACTCTCCTGACATCCTGCCTGTTTGTGGATTCACTTGTAGGGCTTAAAGCATAAAAAGGGCTTCATGGCATCAAAGACATTCAAGAGTTTCAGAAAATAAATCCATGTTTAGGTGGTTGTAATGGCTGGGGTGAAACCTGGCGCTGGATCTGGGAAGAGATCTCACACCTTGGGCTGCAGCCCCCTCTGGGTTTTCCCCGGGCTCAGGGGTTGTGATTTTCCCTGGACTAAGGGTTGCAGTCTGGTCTCTACATGTCCTAGACTCAAGCTGGGTTTGAAACTTGAAATAAGAGCCTTTGGGGGGAGGGGGAGGCTTGGATCTCTTTCAGCTACAAAGAGCAATTAAGCAACAGGACATAAAATAGATAAATGGGAAGGGGAAGGGCAGAGCCCTGGAATATGAGAAGATGAAAATGGAAGAATCTGTTTCTGCAGTGTATTTGTCCTTAATTTTGGAGCTTTATTTTCACCAGGAAGGCTTTGATTTGAGGTGCATCATTTGAAGTGAGGGAGAAATACCTCAAATAGAGCAGTTTAATCCACAGTGGTCTAGGAGAGAATGGACAAGATTACTTGAACAGCCTTGTTTAGATACTGGATTTGTTGTCTACCAGCAAATCCTCATTTGCATGGGTCCTTAATCTGTGGAGTTAAATGTGTCTCAGGATCTGTTACCAACCGTGATGCAGAGTTGAGAACTAGATTTTTAAAGCTGTTCCATTTTATTTGAATGTTTCCCCTCCCCTCCCCCTCCCTGCACCCCAAATCATCTTCCTGATTTTTTCTGAAAAGCAAAGATGAGCCAACGAATGATGCAAAAGGAAAACCTGCCAGTGAGAAGAAGCTATTTTTGACTCCAGATTCAGTGGATGAACTGTCCACCAGCCTGTAGAGAAAAGCCAAGGTCAGACATTTCAAATGAGTGTCGCAGGGAAACCACCGCCCCCCCTCCTTCCTGAAAGGGGCCATGGACGTGAAATCTTTCAACCTCCTTGGAGCTGGAGGCTTGGGCAGAGGTCCTTTGTAGAGCCCTGGGAAGGGCTTTAGCCCTTGGTTTGGGGGCTGCTCGCTCTGCCTGGAGCCCTGAAATGGCATTTCCTCATGTGTGCAGCAGCCCTCACTCATGAAATGGATGCAAGTGCTGAAAAAGCTCCCGCGTGAGCATGCTCACTGGAAGATTAATCCTTTAGAGGGAGTTGGAGAGTTAAGCTACTGTAATTTCTCTGCAGTTGGCTGCAGTAAACAACTGCTCTAAAGACACGAGGAAAAAAATTGACGGAGGTATATGGCATTAATGTACATATCTTTTTGTGTTTCTCCTTTCAGGTTGAGGGTTTGAGAAAGGTTTTTTTCTCTAAGAGCCGGGGAAGAGGGAGCTGTGTAATGATTTTATGGGTGACCTTCATGTTGTGGTTTCTTTTTTTCCTCCAGGCCAAAGTAATCCTATTTCCGTGCAAGGCCATACTGAGGCTCGGGCTGGCTTTCTAGAGCTGGGGTAGAGCACCAGGGTGGCTTCGTGTTGAGTTAAATGATTATGGGAGGTGAGGCCTTGCTGCTCGTTGAGCTGTGTTGGCAGAAGGGAGCCGAAAACACCTCATCCTGTTTAGTTGTGAGCAGAACCCAGTGGGACTCGATCTATCATGCTTCTGTTGGGAAGAAAATATGTGACAGGATTAGCTTTGCCTACAGAAGAATAGTCTTTTTCTTATGATTATTACTATTATTTTGCTCCCCCTCCTCCCCATGCCTGAGGAGCTGCAATCCCGTGTCAGATGGGGGAAGGAAAACAATCGTTGAGCTATTTTGGCTTTGCTTTGAAGGCTGATGACTCTCGGCGTGTTGAGGAGGGATGCCTTGCCGGCCAGGTAAGTGTTGCAGGCACAGGGATTGTGTCAAGGTGAAACAGAGCTCCTTCCTCCCCAAGCCCTGCTTTGTGGGGGCATCCTGGAGGAAGGGAAACCTCGGATGGTTCCTAATGAGCAGAGAGTGTTTTACCTACTCGCCTCCAGAAGCATGGGTGAAGGAGGATGTGATTTGCCACCCCTGGTGCTTTGTGTCAGCTTCCTCTGAACGCAGCACGAGCCATGGAGGGCCAGCCTGGGGCTGCCAGGACGTCAAGCAGGAGTAGCTGGGTGGGTTTTTGTCAGGCTGCTCGTGCTCCCTGAGCACGGCTCGTGCCTTTAGCTCTCACAAACATGGTTCTGATTCTCGGGGATGGAGAGGAAATGGAGGTGATCTGTCAGCAGGACCTGCAGCCGTGGGGGCGGGGGTGGGAAGGGCATTGTTGTGTTCTGTACCTGACTGGAATGAATCGGAGCCAGAGGGGCTGGAGGTCACCCCTGGGCAATCCCCCAGGACTGAGTGTGGCTGGAAGGAGGCACACCCTTCCTCCTTCGAGGAGGGAGTAATCACAAATGCGAATCCTGGTGTTGCCTGGCTCTGGGAGCAGTCCTGCTGTTACCCGGTGTGAAATTTATGTCCAACGGCTTTTATCGGAAAATGGCTTCACGTTTCCTTGGAGTGGTGTGAAGAAGGGAATAATAATTCAATAATTTAGCAAATGTCAGTGGCTCCCACTAGGTTGGTCCTGAGGTAGCTGTCAGCTTCCATGTGATACCCAGGTGGATTCTAACACTGCTGGATGAGTTCAGAAGGGCAATTCTATTACAGACTTGGCTGAGCTCGAGATGCTGCGGATTTGAAGAAAATTTTGCCACCCCAATGTTGAGGTTTTTTTGCTTAGTCCCTCCTTTTCCCCTCTTTTCCAGAAGCTCTGGCTAGCACAGACTGTCTGTTCCGTGGATGGTTTTAGGGAACATTGGTGGCTGTGTGCGTAGGGGGAATAATTAGCTACCAAATGCAAATAGATTGTTTCTTGCAGTTTCAAAATCATTGTAATTTCTATTGATGATGGGTTAATTATAACTTCGTTTTGATGGGCGTGAGGGAAATGATAGAGATATAGCAATATAAATCTATATGGGGGGGATGTTGTTGTCAGAATATTGTTTTGGAGATGATTGCGAGAACAAAGACTCGTGTCGTGGAGGACCATGGTTGTGTCAGGATTCAGTGGTGCTGCTTCCTTCTCAGTGGTGGATGAGTGTTTTCTCTTTCAGATTTTTAACTGATGCCAGCGACGTTATCTGTCACCATGACAAGGGGGTTTAGTTCAGAGAAAAAATGATCAAATTCTGTTTAAAAGCGCATTTGGTGGAAGTGCTGGGAAATCTTTTGAGAAGCAAAGCTGAAAGGAAGAAAGCGAAAAAAAGCCTTAAAAATCTATGATCAGGGTATAACAAAGATCCATCTTCAGGCTGAATTGTGTGGGAGGGGGCTGCTTTACCGGGACAGGCCCCAGAGGTTTTGTGACACCAGGATAGGTCCTTAGGCTGGAAGGAGTTGCAGGTCCCTGGGTGTCCCCAGTGCAGGTCATCTCTGTTTTTCCCTTTCCCAGAGGGTGACTTTAGGGAGTCTGGATCCATCATCTCATTCTTTATTACAGCCTCACTGGGAAGAGTAATCAAGTTCATCCCTGAAATGGTTTGCATCAACTTTAAACTTTTTCCTCCCATCTCCAGTCCCGGACGGGGGGAAAGGCTCAGCAAATAGACAAAGGTGACACTGTTTCCTTAGTGCCATGGCTTTTGGCTCAAAGCCAGAGGATAATGCCCTCCTCCTCTTCTTGTTTTAGGGTAAAATGGGGGAAATGAGCTATTTTCAATGGCTGAGGAGAGTCCCCAGCATAGAGCACTGTGCTGCAGCCTTACCAAGCCTGGGGACTTGGTTCCTCTGGGTCAGAGCAGCTTTTGGGAGAGTCTCATCCCACAGCTGCTTCCCTCCTGCGCAGGCTCCTCCGTTCCAGGGAGACATTCAGCTCCTCTCCAGCAAGCCCTGGAACTGATAAGTCTGGAAGGAAAAAAATAGCTACAGCCAAATTTAATTTCAGTTTGTGGGTTTGTTCTTGGGCTCTGCCAGAGGAGTTCTGCAGATCCCTGCTGGGTGTTCCCATGGAGTGGGCACCTCTCTCTCTTTGCAAACCCCCAGACTCTGGCATGGCTGAGCTGAAGGAGGTTCTTCAGCCCATGGAAACGTGTCCAGTGCCTGCTGTGGCGTGTGGGATGTGCAGGGAATGCAGGGCAGGGACTCCTGGATGCTCTCTGTTTTGGTGGGTGCTTGGACTTTTCAGGAGGGTTCATTGCTTGGATTTTCACATTCCTGTCTTTAGATTTGTGTGAAAAATTCTGCCTGTGTGGCCAGTTTTGTCTCTTTCTCCACCAGCACAGCTTTGTTCAGTGGATGAACTGAAACCTGAATCTGGGACTTGCTCACCTTTTTTATCATATCAGCCCAGGACTGTATTCAAACCAGAAGGAACAAGATGGAACTGAATCCTACAGATGTATCCAAAAAAACCTCACACAACCTTGGCAGTCCCAGGGAGGAGAAAGTAACTGTGCTGGATATACGTGGCATGCAAGCCCCAGTCTTTAATAATCAAATGGTGACCACTTCAAAGCCTGATGGCTTTGCTTCTCTCCCTTCTAACTGCTTCAGCCAACCTGGACTCAACTGGAAAAGCTTTTAAGAGCAGACATTGTGATATGTAATTATTTGTGTGATGAACCCTCTCTGTGGTGACGCTGTGTGGAAGGCTTGCTGTCATGCACAGCATTTCTCCATCTTCGGAGGAGTTTTATCTCCTGCTCTTCTGACCGTTTTGAAACCCAGCTTATGGCTGAATTTTGGCTGCCTTAACACCCTGGGATCACTTCTCGCTGCTGCATCCTTGTTTTGTGTCCTTTGGCAGTGCTGTCCCTGTGCCCAAACCCTCCTGCCAGGTGTTCTACACATCCTGGGTGAAGCAGGGAGGGGCTTGGGGCATCCTGTGCTCCTTGGAGCTGATGGAGCCCTGCGTGGAGAGAGGACCTGAGCAAGCCTGAAAGC
Organism: Origma solitaria; assembly: GCA_013397895.1. NCBI lineage: Eukaryota > Metazoa > Chordata > Aves > Passeriformes > Acanthizidae > Origma > Origma solitaria. The sequence goes on along the minus strand of VZRL01001648.1, from coordinate 508,377 downwards.
AGCAGCTGGCAGAGGGGACTCCCTACCCCCCTTTTCCCTGAGGATTAGTGAGTGAAGTTACGGACACGGGGGAAGAAGCTGCGATTTTTAACCCAGATGTGGAATTATAGAATAACTCCATTCGCATGGTGGATGAGGTTTAATGCTTCGACCAGCATGGAGGATATCTTGGGTTCTGAGGGTGAGAGAAGGGGTATGTTATGCTGGGAAAAATGTGGTCATGGGGAAAGGGAAGATGGAAGAAAAATCCTTCTTTGAAGACCTGCAGGGGAGAGATGGAGTTAAACAGAGCTGCGAGAGAGCAGAAATGCAGGAAGACAGGGCTGTAAGGAGAGGTCTGGGATGGATGGATGTATGTATGGATGGATGGATGGATGGATGGATGGATGGATAGGGCTGGGTTGGAAGCTGCTGGTGAAGTGACTTGGTGGCTCTTAAAAACCAAAAAGGCCAAGAAAGGAAGAGGAAGCAAACTGCAGGGGATTCTTCAGCCTCCATCGAGTCCGTGACCTACTTGCTGCCACAGTGCTCTGCAGCTGGAGGAGCAAACGGAGGGAATGGCTGCTCCCTGCGGGAAGCACAGGGTGCTGGGATGTGCAGGAGCTCTTTCCAGCAGTGCAGCTCCAGCTGCTGGGATGTGGCTGTGCCGGGCACCTGAAATTTGTGACTGGAGAGAAGACAGCGAGCAGTTTGAGCCATTTCCTGCTGCTGTCACAGCCATGGAGGGAGGCGGTGCTGGATCCTGGAAGCAGGCTCAGATTTGTGAGCTGCCATAAACACAGGGGCTCCTGGATGCAGGAGACCGTTCCCTTGGGGATGTAGAGCACTGGATGCCGGTGTGGGTATCCATGGCTCACCAGACACCCTGGACAGTGGGAATTATTCACCCCCCACCTTCTCATAATACATTGCAAACTAAAAGTCTTCCTTCTCCTTCTGCTCCTTCAGGAGCCCCCACTAACCTGATCATTCTTAATCTCATGTTATTTTCAAGATCATCAATTTGATTTCTCAGTACTTCTACAGTCCTTAGTGTTCCTGGGAATCTGTGCCTCCATCAATTATCTCTGTTTCTTTTTGAGGCTGTAGCAACCTTGAACCACAGTTTCCATCCTATTTTTATAACTCATTCTGCCTATTAGAGTCCTCCTCCAGAAATAACTCTACAGTTCTTACCAAGATATCCCAAATTTTTCTCAGAAAATAATTTCATCTCTTACTAATATGAACTTGAAGGCTCTCCTCTTCCATTTGTTCCCTTCTCCCTCTGGGGTTTGGGAGTGAAATACTTTTAACTTAATTCATATATGTAGGTGTACATGTGTGTCACAGGGTGTCAGATCCTCCTTTAACCATATTAATTGTGATGCTGAACATCTGCTGCCAAAGGCTTGTGTCCAATAGTGGCTGCTTCAGATTTACCTCTGGTCAAAATGAGATTGAGAAAAGGTCTCTGTAGCTTTTTGGGGGGCTGTTCTAATTTGCTCTGTTAAATAAATATATAAAGTTGCTCGAAGTGTCTGAAATGCCAGCCTTCCTCCTGCTGAAGGCATAGAGGCAGTGATTTGTGAGTCAGCAGTCCAAGGTTAACTCCAAAACTTCTGCACTTCCCTTGCAAACTCCATCCCAGGAAATCTTTTCTCTGGAAAGGAAAATGAAAGGAACCTGTCCTCTGTTTTTCAGAAGTTGTGAATTATGCTCTTGTTTAAGCTGATTATTTTATTTATTCCAATAATCCTCTCTTCCAGAATAAAGGAAAATTAATTGTCTTCCTATTTCCATAATGGTTTGCCCTTCAGACAGTTGCCAGGCAAAGTGCTTAAAACTGAAATGAAAAGATGGTGAATGCTTAAAATCGTTGAGCTACTGTAGGAACATGTTTGTATTTAATAGGGTGGTATCACCCAGTCCCAGAGTGTTATTTGCTCTGGGTTCTGTAGGATTAGGAGGGGGTTTTTTGCTTCTGCATATGAAAACGGGGTCAAGCCTGCTGTGGTAGATAGTGCAAGTCTTAGGTAGGATTTTGCTAGAAAGATGGACTTCCTGCAGTTGAAACCCTAAAATGACCCAGCATTAATGGGGAGAGTTGTCACTGGGCTTGGTTGTGTTTGTGTGCAGGGACAGTGCCTGGAGATGGGCAGGGACCTCATTCCTTACAGGTCTGATGGGACAAGGTTTTCCCAGCTGGAGCTTTTCCTTGCCACCTACCTGGCTCTTGGTTATTTTTAACTCTGTCTGGCTAAAAAAATAGATACCTGATTAATATGGGAAAATGCTGGAATGTTTCCTTAAAAGGCTCCAAAGTGATGCAATATTCAGTGATGACTCTCAGAGCTAAATGAGTGCCTCGGTGGGTGCGTTGGTTGGGGAAGGGAGTTCTGTGTTTTATCACCCAACACATTTCTTTTTCATCCCAGGGCTGCTCTGGGGAAGGTGGTGTGGGAGCACTGACAGAGCTGCAGCTCCAGGTCAGCATCAGGGCAGAGCTGGATCTCCCCTGAGCTTTGCTTTCCAGCTTTATCCCAACAAGCTTTGGGGAATAGGTAAAAACTTGGAGCTGGGGATGGTTGTGGGGTTTGCAGTGAGGGTGGGTGAAGAGAAAAAGCGCAGTGGGATGAACCAGTCCTGTGTAAAGACCAGGGTTGTTTCCCAGTCATTCATGTCCCCACAAGGGTTACCTGTCCAGGTGGGGCTCCCAGGCCCAGGGGCAGTGGAGGTGGAGCTCATCTCCTCTGTATCCAGGGAAGCTGCTGGCACCACCCCAAATGTGGCCCTGGCTCGTTCCTCACCTCGCAGAGTGGCCGGAGCACGGGGCAATTCCAGTGTTGTGTTTCCACGCAAGAAACCACATGGCAATAATTCTTCCTATCTCTCCTATGTTTTGCTCTCCCCTTATGTGAAATTGCTCTGAAGGAGCAGAGTGTAATCCATCACAGAAGAGAGAAGGGCAGGAGTTAATTCATTTTCATGATCTCTCCGTAGCACTTAGTCCAGCTAATAGTGAATTGTCGAGCTTGGCTGCTGCCTAATCCCATAAAGCACCCACAGGGAGCAGGCTGGGCAGGAAGGACCCGTGGCCCCTGGGTATTTCCATTAGCTGAGGAGCACATGAGATCATCTGTTGCATTTCCAGCCAGTTTGGAGTGGCCATCTCAAGCAGGAGAACAAGGAGAGCATCTCAACACCACCCACCTGTGGGAGACCACTGTGCCCAGGTGAGACAGTGGCTCGTCCCCTGAGTATCCCTGAGCACAGGGCGGGGAGGGAACCTCTCCTGCTTAGAAGGAGCTTAGGGAATATAAAACCAGGTGTGTGAGCAGTCTCCTCAGCTCTCACCTGCTCTGCCATGCATGCAGCAATCTTTTGCTTTCCTTTAAACATCATAAACCCGGCAGAGGAATTTGTTAACATGAGTCCCCACGGACTTTGATTTTGCCAAACATTGATTTCAAATCACTCTGTCTCCTCTTAGTAGGTGATATCTCTCTCTCCTCTCTGTTCAGACATCTTGGGAAGGTGTAGGTTTGGGCTGCAGCATAAACCTGCCCAGTTTTGTTAATTCTGTAGCTGATAGGGATTTCTGTTTCTTGCTGTTGGTGCCTTTGGCTTGTGCACAGCATGAAAGAAGTTATCCCAGACAGAGAACACCCATGTGGTCAGCTCCTGTCTGTCGAAACCTGCTGTTGATTTCAGTATTTTAGGCTCAATCTCTTCAGTCCCAGATGGAGCTGTATTTCCAGCTAGTCCACACCCATACAGTTCATTGAGGGAGGTGAAAATGCTCCAATTTACAGCAGTTATGGCCCTGATCCGTGGGCAGCGTGTGCACGACGTGGGGAGAGGAGCCTGACTGTATCAGTCACGCACCAGTGTAAAATAGCTCCATGCTTGCTGCTGGGGCTGCCAGAAGGACTTCTGAAATGGCAAAGGTTATGAAATCGTGGCAGGAAACACCAGAGGAGGAGCTGCCCTTTCCTACAGCACAGCCAGGACTGGAAAAGTGAGTGTTGGTGGCTTTAGTTTTGCAAGACCCCTAGTGCTGCAGGCATTCCATGTGCCAGGCAGTGTAGGCCTCTTTCAAATGCCAGGACTTTCACAAATGCACCATTTGCTGCTGCCCTTTGGTGGCTCTGTGCAGCAGGGGCTGTGTTTGGCACCTGGGGGCTGTTACCACTCCCGGGAGACAAAACAGCTTTGGAAAATTCATAACTTTTTTCTAGTCCCCACCACTGTAATCCTGTCCTTTTGTCTCCTCCTCCCTGAGGGAATTTTTTTGCCTTTCCTGGGTCTCATCCTGATCCCTTCTTGGAAAATAAATCCTGGCCTGGTGCTGAAATGAGTTTTCTGATGCTGCATCATCTGTGGCTGTGCAGGGAGGGACGGAACTGGTTAATGTGTAAAACATTTTGCTTTGGCCAAGGGCACCCAATCTCCCTTTCTCTGTGTCCCCTGAGCTGAAGGAAGAGAAATTTATCATATTTGGGCACTGGGAAGCATTGGAAGAGGCTGTCCAGGGCAGGGGTGGAGTCACCATCCCTGGAAGTGTTCAAAATCCATGTGGATGTGGCACTTGGGGTTTGATGGTGAACATGGGGGTGGTTGGACTTGGTGATCTGAGAGGTGTTTTCCAGCCTTAATGATTCTGTGATTTCCTCCTGGTCTTGAGGTCAGGGTTGATTCTTGCACGGCGTTGCCATCATCCTGTCCCCTCCCAGTACAGCAGGGCAGGTGTCACCTCTGCGCAGGACTGAAGGGACTGACAGATCTCCATGGGTGATGAGGAGCCTCTGAGGGAAGGTTTAGCACTGGCAGGATCACTGTGGGTTCTGGTTTCCATCCTCTGGAGGTCATGGAGAAGAAAATCAGAGAATCCCAGACTGGTTCAGGTTTGAAGGGACCTTAAATCTCATCTCATTCCACCCCTGCCATGGCAGGGACACCTCCCACTGTCCCAGGCTGCTCCAAGCCCTGTCCAGCCTGGCCTGGGACACTGCCAGGGATCCAGGGGCAGCCACAGCTTCTCTGGGCACCTGTGCCAGGGCCTGCCCACCCTCACAGGGAGGAATTCCTTCCCAATATCCCATCTAAACCTTCTCTTTTCAGTTTGATGCCATTCCCTGTTATCCTATCGCTACGTACTCTTGTAAATAATAAAAATGCTGCTGTTGGTAGTGCTCCCTTCTTGTGCAGCTCCCTCAGGAAACCTCCTAGTCCTGCCTCTTGGTGGGAACAACTTGTTCCCACTGTCCCTGGAATGGCCTGGTCTGACTGGGTTTGGTTTTTTTTGTTTGTTTTTGGGCACCTTTTCTGGTGTCCCACAATGGCAGCTCCATCCTGGTCCCACGGGGAGCTTCAGGAGGAGAGGAGTTGACAATGTAGGCTGCATCTATATAAAAAAAATACAGATTTTTTCCTCTAAGTTTTTTAAGATCGATACTATTTTTTTGCTCTGAATGTTGTATTGTGCGTCTTCACGGTTGTGGTTTCCTTTCTCTCCTTGCACCTGTACTGTCACAGCGCTGAGCAAATTTTAGATATAAAATTTGAGCCATCTGGGAAGTCTGGGACAGGGGGTGGGGAGGAAGAGGAGAAGTTGCTTCCAAAAATCTGGTTAAAAATCAAACTGCTGGATTTTGGGTGATAGTTCAGTCATAGCTGCCTCTCTCTGTTTACTTTTCCTTGGGATTTGGAAACTCACACAGGGCCTGGACACTGCAGGAGGAGATGGACACCTAAATTTGTGATATTTGCTATTGATCCTTTGTTTGGAGAGAGAACTGGAGATATATATATCTATATACAAATTTTATACATCAAATTGACTGAACTCCTCTTACCAAGTCCCTGCTGCATTTTGAAGCAGGTGGAAGAGTTGCCATGGCTGCAGTGATGGTTATTGGGCCTTTTTTGAGGTTTCCAGGGCTCAAAAAGAAAAAAAAGAAAAAAGAAAAAAAAAAGATGATTTAGATTTAGGGAAACCACCAACAAAACCCCCCAAAACAAACAAATCTTTATCACATTTCCAATCTTCCATCTCCCCCCAGTTCCAAATGTGCTTTTTAAAGAGTTACAAATGCTTGTTGGCATAGAAACTGCAGAATGGAAGTGAAGCATGCAAATGTAAAAGGAGCCATTCTGCTGAGCAACATGGCCTGAGCCTCTGCAAAGCTGACTGAAATCTTTTACGAGGCAAAGAAAATTGTCCAGATGTTGCTTGAATTATAATGGCACTAAATATTTCAGTTTTCCAATTTACATAAATCCAAAGAGGCTTGAAACGTAGGGAATGCAGCTCCATTACCAGTGGGCTTTCTTTTCTTCTGAAAGAATTCATAGTCCAAAAATATTGCTAAAATGTGTTTGGCTCTGAGTAGTGCCAAATCCTCATTAAAACATGTGGATATTTCTGTGGTTTAATCTGTTAGAAATGCATTCAGGATCCAGTTATGTTAAATTAAGCAACAATATTGGCCTGGATGTTGTTTGAAATATTAAATGTGGCAGTCGGAACACCAAGCAAAATGTTTGCACATTTTAATCGCTCGATGAGCAATTTTTTTTATATTTTATTCCAAGGAATGATCAAGAGTGCTTAAAAACTGTCCCTGCTCTCCTCAAGTGGCTTCCTTCCCCCTGCCAGGCTCTGGGAGCAGCACAGCTCCTTCATCTCACCATGGGATGGGGATGGATTTGCGTTGTGCTCCTTTGAGAATCCTCCTCAGCCCTTTCTGCAGTGCAGAGCTGATGGATACACCAGAGCAGCCTCCAAAATCCTGGCTGGGAGTGTAAAATCCCAGCATGGCCGGAGGGATGTGTCACCCCAGACTTGTCCTAGAAGGTTTTTTCTGCTGATGCTTCACTCTGTTGGGTTTTCCTAAAGATTTCCCAGGACAAAATGCTTCTGAACTTTGCTGGCTCCTGGTTAGTTTATCCCTGTGCTGGTGGCTCTTGGCAGGGTGGAGTCTCTGTGCTCTGAAAGTGCTGTGGCAGGAGGGCTCCTCCCCAGCAGGGAAGGCCATGGATTGTAAGGACACTTTAGGTTTATTTCCTGTTCTTATTTCCTATTTATTTCCTATTCTTATTTCCTATTACCCCATGGTAGGGCAGGTCCTTCTTTCTGCTTTAATGCAGCCGTGCCAAGGATGGGATTTCCTGTTGGGAATGTGGGAGTGGGTGGCACAAGGAGCCATGAAACTCTGGGACACATTCATAATATATGGAATATAGAAAATATCCCCGTGGGAGGGTTTCTGATGGGGCAGGAGGGGCTGTTTGATTTTAAATCTGACACATTGCCAAAGCAATTCTACCCTGGTGCCTTTTTAACCCTCGCTGAAAGTTAAAAATGAGGGGAGTGGGGTGTCTGAGCAGGTTTGCCAAAGTCTTTGGTTTTGGAGCTTTTTGAATTGGCAGCTTGTGCTGTATCAGAGCAGGATGGTTCTGCCTGTGCCTGTGTGTGACTTGATAGCATTCACACCTCTTTGTTCTCAGACATCAAAAGGGTGGAAGGTTGGTAGGCTCAAAATTCAACCAGGTTTGACTTTCCCTTTTTAGTATAAAGTGCATAATTTTTTGTGGGATGGTTTTGCAGCTTTGTTTAAAAAAAAAACAACAACCCTCCAAACCCTAAAGTTTCAGTGCAATTTTCTTTATTATTTTAATTTCAAGCGTAGGTAAAGTTATATATACGTAAAAAGTGAAGTGTTATGTATATAACTATCTGATGATGAATGGGGATGGTTAATGATTCATGATGGAAGAAAGTCGAAGGCTGAAAATGTCTCCTGCAAAAGCAAATGAGAATGCTGGGGAGGGCAGGCAGAGCTCCAGAGTGGGAAGGAAATCAGTGTCAGCCTTGCTTTGGGCTGGGTTTTGTGGCTCTGCAATGCTCCTCATGGAGGGTCCCACCCAAGCAAGGTCGTGGGCAGATGTGATGGCTCTGTTGGTGCTGGTTGCTCATCCCTGGTCCCTCTGTGGGTCAGGTCGAGCCCCCTGTCCCCAGGGTGTCTCTCCAGCTGCTGGCATGGACCTTTGTCACCTCCCAGTGCTGCACAGGGAGCCCCTCACTGCCACAACAACACGGAGGGGCTGGAGTGTCTCCAGGGAAGGGAACGGAGCTGGGAGGGGCTGAGCCCCAGGAGAGGCTGAGGGAGCTGGGAAAGGGCTCAGCCTGGAGAAAAGGAGGCTCAGGGGGACCTTGTGGCTCTGCACAGCTCCTGACAGGAGGGGACAGCCGGGGGGGTCGGGCTGTGCTGGCAGGGAACAGGGACAGGAGGAGAGGGAACGGCCTCAGGCTGGGCCAGGGGAGGCTCAGGGGGGACAGCAGCAGGAATTTCCTCATGGAAATCCTTCAGGAATGCCAAGCTTTGGAACAGGCTGCCCTGGAAGTGTTCAAAAACATAGGGATGTGGCACCTGGGGACGTGGCTTTGTGGTGGCCTTGGCAGTGCTGGGGGAAGGGTTGGACTGGATGATCTTACAGGGCTTGGAGGACTTTTCCAGCCTGAATGAATCTACGAACTTTGGGAGGTTTGATTAAGCAGTGAAGCCTCTTTTTTTTTAAGGCGGGGCAGCTGGGGCATCAATCGAGCTGTGGTGAGCGAGGGGAACTGTCAGTGCCAATCCCTGTTTCGCCCACCAATTTTATTCTTACTATTTACTGCAAAGGGATCATCATCTTTGGGTTGGGTTCCTGTTTTGGTGACTAATAACTAATTTAATGATTCATCCTATATGTGCGATAGGGCAACTTTTTAAAACCTGAATTTTCTGACAGGATCCCATACGTGTTTAACAGAGAAGCATCATTAGCTGGGCAGGACAAGTTAGGCCAAGCTTGCAGGAAAATCTTGAGGCGGTTAAGCCTTGTTGCTGCCTGTACCTTGAGGTGAGCATCAGCAGGGTCCTTGTTTTTAAACCTCCCCCAACAGAAGAGTGTTAAAGAATTAGAGAGAAAGATGTGGGATGGAGAGAATAAATTAGAAACAGAAGTGAAAGAAAATACAGGAATTAAAAATATGGGAAGGGAGTTTTGAAACACAGGAGGAAACTTTGAGCTGTGAGGAGATGGGAATCTGTGCATGTGAACAACTGCAAACAGGAAAAACTTATCCCAGAAATGTTCGAGGAAGGCACCTGGGTATGGAGGCAGGAAGGTGGGAAACGGGTGGAAATGGCAAAGGGTTGGGAGGTAGGTGCTGCTGGTTGTCTCTGCAGCAGCTGCAGAAGATTTGCTCTAATTGTCCTTCAGGCCAATGACCTCAAAGTGATCCCAAAAAGTTCCCCGAGCCCTGACTGTGGATGGGGTGATGAGTGGGAAGGTTTGATCCTTCCATTCTCCATTGGGAGCCTCCAGTTCCCATTGTTTAGGAGAGGCTGGAGAGGGCAGGGCTCTACCAGGCTGAGAAAACCTGACTTTGAAGGTCTCCCACAAACCCTGAGAGTGTCTGAGGGGAGAGGAAATGGAGCACAGCTACCTGGCTGAGGGATGAAGAACTGTGTAAGTCGTGTTTCCCACACGTGTTTTATGGTTGTGTCACAGTCTCGTGCTGTCCCCAGTGCCAAAAGTGTTGATTTTGCACCAGGACAGGTGGCTGTCCCAGCACTGCAGCCCAGTGCAGACAAAACAAAGGATATTTTGACCTCTAGAGACAATTTAAGTTAATTTGCAATTTGTTCTATGTATCCTTACTAGCGAGTCAAGGTAATGTAATTTTGACCTTCATGTAACCCAACTTCAGGTGGCCCTTTCAGCACAGGTGTGGCTTTTGCAGTGAAGACAGAGCCTCCATTTAATTCTCAATTATGTGGCAAGAAGGAAATGAGTTGTGCATGGGTAGATTTTGTGTCACTGACAGATGTGGCAAATCTGAAAGATCTGAGCTCGGCAGAGTTTAGTTCTACTGAGAATTTTGGCTTTCAGCTCTAGAAAAATACACGACAAAATATTGGATGAATTTTGCAATGAGATTCAGGCTGAGTTGACATTAATTCTGGAAGGATCTTGTTGTAATGCAGCTGTGCAAATCAGCACAGCTGGATCCACAGGGAAGTAGCTCTTTAAAACAAAACGATGGCAACAGTCTTCTTTCTTCCCAAGCAGACTGAAGGTGAAGTCAACTGCTGAGTGCAGGGCAGCGTTGCTGGGGTTGAAATGAGGTGTAAGAACCTGGGAAAAACAAATAGGTAAGAATTCCATGAATTACTGGACTTGGTTCCTTCCCTCCCTGCAGAGTTAGTGCTGCTGTATAAGCACCTGGCATTTATTTAGGCTGGTGGGTACAGACAATGCCGTTGTAGGAAGATTTGGGTTTTTTTTGTTTGTGCATTGCAGTGGATGCAGCCTCGCCTTGAGTTTATAAAGTCAAACTTTGATTTATGGTATCCATTCATTCCCCTTAGGAATGGGGCATGTTTAGATTCACAGAGGGATATGCAGGGCTTTACAGGACCTTCTGCAATGCTTTTTTCAGTGTGGAGAGGAAGAGGAGTGTCAGATGCAGTTTGAAGTGACAGGCACTTTGAGCTGCTTTCGAGTTGATCCTTAACTCTGCTGTTCTAAAAAGGACTTAGGAAAAAAAAAATATCAGTGCTCCAGGCAGGTCACAGCATATTGACCTGTAAATATCCAGCCTTGCAGGTTTTCCGCACGTCAGGAGAGGGGAATATCAGAAATACTGCAGTGGAGGTGGCAGTACCCGAGGGATATTCCCTTTTTATCCACCTGGCTAATGTTGTCATCATGATCTGAGTGGGGTTTTCCCTCCTCTTTTTTGAGGCAGGGGAAAATGCCACGGAGCAGTTCTGCTGCTAGGATAGGAATATTGTGCTCAGGGCTTGGAAGCATTTGTGTTTATCTCAGGTGCCTGCTGATAGAGCTGATCCAGGAAGGTGAGGACAGCAGTGTCCCCAAGGCTGGCTGGGAAGGTCCTTGTCTGTCCCCTTGGGGCTGGCAGTGCCTCGTGGGCAGAAGAACAGGCAGGGTGCATATCCAGGGAAAAGATTATGAAGGATTGGCCTTCCTCCCTGGGATTTTGCTTTAAAACAGTGTATCACTGAGCCTAAATGAGGGCAGGTTTGTTTGGAAGCATTCCTGCCAGAGGGACTGTTCTGGAGTGTCCTGAACAAGCCCTGTCTGTGCCTGCGGCCCCCAGGTGCTCTCCCAGTCCAGAGCCGCAGCTCCCACGGGATCTGTTGGGAGAGCTGAACACACCAAGGATGTCACAAAAGCTCAGTGATGTTTGCCAGGTGATGCAGCTCTGGGCTGCACTCTCAGCGTCTGGAGAAGGATCACCCTGCACCCTGTGAGTGTGGGCAATGTGCTGTGGTGGTGCCATGAGGATTCCTCCCTCTGCTCTGGGGTCTGGCTGTGTGTCCTCAGCTGCTCACTGCCAGGGGATCCTGGAGATGTGTTTTGGGGGCCATATTCTGCCCCCCTGGCTGGTTTCTCTTGGCTTGTGCAAGGAAACATAGCTGCAGTTCCGTTCCCCAAGGGCAGCAGGAGTCATTATCGAAGCTGCCTTGGGCACTGCTCTGGGTCTGGGTTCGAGGTCATGATCTGGCTGCTGGAAAGTCTCATGTGAAACTCCAGAGCTTTTAGCTACCAAGTTCATGTCTGACAAAACTGCTGGAGGAAGGGAAGCTGACTCCAGCAGTCCAGAGTTTGTTTAACTGGAGCTCAGGAGTGATCAAGGCTGGCACTTGGCTTCCTGTTGCAGAAGAGAAATACTCAGGATTATTTTTTTTTCCTCATTGCCTGTCCGCTTTTATTTTATTTTATTTTTGGTATTATCACCGAGCCAGAACCAATGACTTCTGCTTTTTTTTTTCTCTGGGGTGAGGCTGTATGACAATGGAGGAGAAGCTTCCAGAGGTCCATCATACTTTTGATGCATATTTGAATTCAGCAGATCAGCACTGGAAGGGAGAGTCTGGGCTCTGTACAGCCCTTTCCTGTTTTTTTGTATAATAAAAATAATGCAAATGGTTTTTTTCTCAGTGAGCAGAACTTCTCCCTGGTAGAATCCTACCTTCCCTTGCTTTGCTTCCCAAACAGATTCTGGTTGCTGTGGCCAAGAGTGGGCGGAGGAGGAGAGGGGCTGCTGGGCAGACATTCTGCAAAGTCCATCTTTCCCAATCTCTTGTTCACAGCTCTGAGAGCTGGTTGTTATTGCAGCATTTTGTGGTTTGTTTGGTTTTCTTCTTCTAGTGTTTCACTGTATTCTGAGTCCTTCAGTTTAAAATGTTAATAAAATGAAGCTCTGTGCCTCCTTGTGAGGCAAATGAATGGATTTTATACCGGGGGGGGAATTGAGGGAAGATATTTTTGAAAGTGGTTTAATTTTTGATGTGAAACCGGTGCTGGATTTTCAAGTGTCCTGACCATTTGCATCTTGCTGTGATGTCTGTGCATGGGGAGGAGAAGAACAATGGCCATTCCTAGAAGAATGGCCTGAAGTTGTGTCAGAGAGGCTTAGGCTGGAGATCAGGGCAAGGTTCTTCCCCAGAGGGTGCTGGGCACTGCCCAGGCTCCCCAGGGAATGGGCACGGCCCCGAGGCTGCCACAGCTCCAGGAGCGTTTGGACAGCGCTGCCAGGGATGGACAGGGTGGCATTGTTGGGTGTCTGTGCAGGGCCAGGAGTTGGATTGATGATGTTTGTGGGTCTCTTCAACTCAGGATATTCTCTGATTCTAAAAATAGGTTTGAAAAACTGGCCACCCAAAATCACTGTGTGACTCTTGGTTTAAAATTTATTTTTTTGTTCTACAGTGCTTTCCTGTGGGAAAACATCACAATGAGCTTGTCAGTCGTAGCCTTGAGCTCCACACACTGTCCTTGCCTCTGTCCTCTCTAAATCCAGTGAAGCTGTAGTGTTGTGGCTCTGGGAGCCCAAGCAAATAGGATGGTTTAATGCCTTGGGTGTTAAAATAAATTCCATGAGTGTCATCCCAAATTTACACCTGAGTTCAGAGGTCTCAGACATACCTAGGGCTCTCGGCATCCAGCAGCTCATTTCCTCCCATACCTGCAATAGTTAAAGTTGATAGGAAGTGGTGTCATCTCCCTGTATTTCCACGTTTCCTTTTGTTTGATCCCATCTCTTCACCCAAGCCTTTGCCAGGTGTTTCATGCATCTGCATTAAAACCCCGTAATGGAGCTCATGCCTTTGCCTGGGGGCTTTGACTTGCAGCCCAGTTATCTGACAAAACATTTCTAAGGAACTTCTTGGAATTTATTGCTCCTGTTGGTTGATTCCAATGGGTCTGACTCCTTTTATGAGTCTGGCCTGCGTGCTGGTGTCACAGATTCACCCACATGGCATCCACCCACTTTCAAACTTGGCAATGGGCATAAAGAGCTGCTTAGTGATTGCAAGGTCACTGTTCTGCATAAATATTTCCCCTCCCCTCCAAAAACATGTTGGTTAAGGGAATATCAGACAGAGAGAGAAAATACTGATGTGTTTCTTATGTACATTATGTGGTTTGGGGTTTTCTGGTAGTTTTTAAATAATGGAGGATTTTATTCAAGGGAGCTTGAGGTGCTCAGACTTCACTGGAATTTAAATTTGACTCATCCCGAATGGGCTGTCTGGACACATTCCTTGCTGACCCAGCCTGGCCAGTTGAGGTGACTCAGTAAATGAGAAGCTGAGCATGACTTCACAGCGAGTTGTTCTGTATCCTGTTCTCTGCTCCAGACATTTGTGAAGGACCACTCCAGAAATTTTTGGCAGTTTATTCTCCAAGCCTTGATTTTCCCATCTGCAGAAGTGGATACATTAATACTGTCTACTATTCCCATCCTTATTAGAAATTGCTTTAGAAAAGTCCTAATGAATATTATTGTTACAATACCTTTAAGCCAGTCACCATGGATCTCTCTGGTTCTTTTACCTGATGATGTTTAGATGTTTTTTCAGTATTTGCTCTGCTTTTGATCAGGAAGAACTTGATGGTTTTCCTTGGTCTCCCACCAGAATTCATTCAAGGGTCTCCAAAACTCTTTAAGACTGTGGCATTGGCTGGAATAAAATTTAGTAATTACCATACTTAGTAAAGGGTGCACATTGTTGGTAGTCTGGGGGATTTGCTTCCAGGATTCCTTGACAGCAACAAGATTGGAACCTTGAGCTGATGTTGCTGAGTGCTCTTCAGACACGTTCAGAAAAGAGATTTAATTTTCAAGCTCGAGGGTGAGACCCTGTGGGAGTTCTGCTGGACATTTGCAGGTTTTGGGGTTTTTTTGGTGCTTTTTGTTTACAGGTTGCCCTCCAGGTGACTGGGGCATGTTCAAGAGGACAGCAAGGCTGCTCTCTCTGGGAAGTGGCCTTGCCAAGCTCAGAACCTCTTTGGAATACCTGAGTGTTGGAGTCCAAGGCTTGACTTTCAGAAGGGTGAAACATCCAAGGTTCACATCACATTTAGTGCTGGCCATTGGCTCCAGCAGTGACTCTGGGATTCTCCAGGGGCAGGGAATGGCAAGGCCTTGTCCTTTCTGTGGAGGAAGGATGGATTTCTTGGTCCTGTCACCTCCTGTTTGTGCAGCTCCTATGGCTTTTCCTGTCCAGAGATCCAGGAGAAGTTTGGAGCTCTTGGATGTGAAGGTCACCTTCTCAAGTAGAGATTGCAACCCAACCTCAGCCCAGGTGTGCTGGGAATGACCTCTGTGCTGAGCAGGCCTCAGGGAGGGCATGTTTGAGGAGCCATAATTTTATTTGCTGTTCTCATGTGTCCATTTTATGCCATATCTAATAGATTTGTGAGAGAGGCTGAGCTCCCATGATTCCTGATGGAATGGGGGGCACTGAATCTCTTTGTAAATGAGCCTGTGGATAACTCAGCTCTGACACTTTTGCCCTCCCTCCTGTTTCATGCCCTCACAGAGAGGTTTTGTCATTGCCTTAGGATTTACTGCCTTCGCTGGGAGGATCTGGTGGGAGTGGGTCTGCGAGAAGAGTTATGGCTGCTCTGAAAGTCTGGCTTCCCACTTCCCTACTGCGTGTCTCGGGGAAAAGTTGGGCTTAAAACTGCCACAACATATCTGCGAGATGTTATCACTCTTCTTTTTTATTAAGCTTTTGTTGACTCTTCAGCCTGTGCTGGAGGCAGGTGTGTTTGAGCTGTGTACCCTTTGGAGCAGGACAGGATTTCCCTCTTAGATTGCTCCTCTCCTGGACCCACCGTCCCTAGCCCAGGGTAAGCAAATCACTCTGGCTTTTGCTGGTTTTTTCCTACCTGTCCCCAAGGAAACAATATAAATGCCATGCCATGAGTGTGCATCCATTGAGGGAAAACGGGATTTTTAAATAGTAATGAACTCTCGTTTTCCCTTAGTGCAGCAAGCCAATGGTTCATTAGTGAAATACATTAATAATTCTCTTATGAACCCTGTTGGTAGGTGAATCTGCTTTAATTCCTTTGTATCAGCAAGAGCTGCAGGTATGGATGTCTTCGTTACATAAAATAAAAAACAGGGAAGAAAGCAATGCTTGCAAATTGGTCTTTGTTTCCAAGGAAACAAATTTGACATGCTTGAGCTGTGCGAGATGCAAACACCGCTCGATTCAGCAGACATGCCTTGGGATTTTATGGTCTGAATATTATTTTTAAACTACCTCCAATTTCAAGGCAAGGCAGAGGACGGGAATAGAATTTGTTGGCAGGGTTTATCAATCTGTGCTTAATGAAGGCACTGGGCGGGATCTGGGATTGCCCAGTGCGGCGTGGAGGGAATTGATCCTGCGCTGTCCCTGGGAAGAGGCAGCCTGGGGCCAAAGGGCCTTTGGTGACATCCTTCAGCACGAAGAGAGGTCTGAGGGGAGCTCAGCACACTGAGTTAGTGTGGTTTATCCTAGGTCACTTTACCAAATGTTTTGTGCTCTAAAAATATTTCAGTAAAAAGCAGCTCGCCAGCGCTTGGCGTGCCAGGCTGCCTGGCGCTCCCGAGGCGGACACGGGCCCAAAGAATTTTCTAAAAAGCTGTGGCTTGGTGTTGAGGACTGGGCTGAATTTATCAGATGAGGGAACAACATCATGAGTTGTTTGCATAGTGCATCTGGCACAGATGTGCTGGGGCCTGATGAAAATCTTGGCTTGAACTTGGCTTGTGGCATTGTACAGAGCGGCTGGAGCGTTGTTGTGATCCCCTTGGAAGTTTCGTTCAGGAAAAAAGCTGGTTTGGTGTTCAGCTGCCACCCTGGTGGTTCCTGAAACGCTGTGTTGATAAAATAACTTGCTTTATTTTTGAATTTTCCTCAAACTCCAGCTCTGGAGCAGACACTGCTCGTGTGCCATGGGAAGCGAACATCGCTCGGCAGAGCACACACAATTCACGGATTTCAGCATCCAGAGTTGGTTTTGGCCTGGGCCCAACATGAGGAACAGGATATATATGTTCCAACTTTGTTGGGATTGAATAACCAATTTTTGCCGTGGTAAAGCTTTATTTTTGCACCAACTGTCTTTGCTTTCTGGAGCAGTTCAGTGAGCTGGAAGAGATCTGTAGGGGACATGCAAAGGATATGTGGGGAAATATGAGTTTTTAAGGAACAGTCAAGCTCGATGTGCAGATCGCTCGGAGTATGCAGGGCTGTATTCCCCAGGTGTGCTCCAGCATTGTGTGTCTTTCATATTTTGTTGTTTGGAAACCTGGAAAGGATATTAAAAAAATCCTCTACTTATTCTTCCTTGAAACAGTCCTTCTGCATCAAGGGGACAAGGTAACGATGGAGGAATTCAGGGCTGATGAGTGAAAAAACAAACCTCTCTTAAAATTCAGGTCCTTAGGAAACCATAGCATGAAGTGTGTTACACTACAGTCTCTTTCCTTCTCTTTCATCCTGCTTAACTTTCTTGCAAATGGAGTTAAAATAACCTTCGAGGAGCTCAGAGTAGACTGGGGTAGGTTTAGCTTTAAGATGGCTGGGAAGCACTATTTGCATTGCCAGCTAAAAGCTTCACTTGAAGCCCGTTGAGGGAAAAAATAATATTAATGGCATTTCATGAAAATATTGTAATTTGTGGAAGGCCCAGAGTGACAAATTGGCTGGTTTGAGTGTCACTGGGAAATGCTCCTTTTGCACAAGGCTTGCCTGAGACAGGATTTTCCTTGCTTTTGTTCTAAAACGAGATGCTTGCTGCCTAAAAATGCCTGCGATCCCCGCAGCGAGAGCTTCGCCTCCTTGACAAGAGGATGGGAAGAGGAAGGTTGGCCGGATCGGGATGAATCCTGCACCTTTTTTTTTTTTTCCCCCTTTCCTTTTTTTTTTTTTTTTTTTTTTGCTAATGACACTTCCTTATGCTTACATTTCATTAAAGCTCTGAAATGGCTGAAGATCAGCCCGTACTGAGCATGCTCCAGGGTGGAGGCTGCACCCATGGAGTGAGATGGATTTGTGGCTGGAGGAGGGATAGGCCTGGAGTCAGGACCTGGAGGGACCCGCAGCCGGGATGGAGGTAGGGCAAACCCATCGGTTCCTTGCTGTGCCCCTGGGCTGGGGGAGCCAGGAGACCGGATGGAGTGAAAACTGTTGGAATTGATTCAAAAGCAGCGCAGTTAAACCACTGACACGAGATGGCTTCAAACGCTTCCTGCGGATCCGCGGGGAGGGGTTTGGAATACTGACCTTTGCTGGCTGGCAGGCCTGCGGGAAGAAGGGACCTGTGTAACGTCAGGGTGGTGACATGAGGTGACAGCAGGCAGGGGCTGCAGCCAGGGCTGAGCCTTCATATTGGCAGGCACGTGATTGTGTCTCATCGTGGGCTCGGGTGCTAATTATTATTAATGGGGAGCCTCGCACGGCTCAGACCTGCTCCGAGCTGTTTAAACCCAGATCCGTCTGGGATTGTGGGAGGGTGAAAGAATGTTAAACTCCAGTTCCCCTCTTTCAGACTTACTTTGCATTCCAGTGATGGCAAACAAACCTTGCCACATCAGGTGCTCCAAACTGGCATGGAGAGGAGGGAATATGCACGTTTATTCCTTTTCTGTGCTTCTTGCAGGGGTTTAATGTGTTGGTGAATGGGTTTGGGGGAAGGCAGTGTGAGTCGTGCTCGGTTGGGCTCTTGGATTTCATCCGTGGTTGCCAGCTTTTTACAAGGAATGTGTAAGCACCAGCAGGTATGTGCTGCATGAGCCGATTGACTCCAGTTGTTGTACAAGCACGCTGCGTGGTGAGGTGCCAATAAAACATTTACATTGGCTCTGGATGCTGGTGTCAGCGAGGTGTAGGGGAGCTCTGAGCTGGTGTGGAGCAGGGGGATGCCAGCCCTGTCTGACCTGTCCCCTCACACATGGGAGGTGTGGCACGGGGGGCCCAGCCGTGTTCCAGCCTGGCTGTGGTACAGGTAAGGTGAGGGGTTTGCTCTCTCAGGGCTTTGGGAATCCTTGGGTCGGACAGAATTGTTGTGTTTGACTTTCTGAACAGAACTCTGTGATCACAGGCTGGCTGTGTACCATAAAGTAGATGAGCTCTTCCTTCAGGGCAGCTCCGGCCACTTTTCACAGCACAGTTCAAGGGGTGACTGGCAAAGATTTGATTTTATTTCTGTGTCCCAGGTGATGGGCATTCTGCATGATGATTCTTCATTACCTAAAGCAACTTGCCTGTTTATTGCCTGGTTCCATCTTTCTCGTGAACCCAACTCTTCCTCGGTGCTTTCTGGGCCTGTTTTGCTCCATCAGCCCAGTGCTGAGCCAGTGACCAGCTTGCTTACTGGGCTTGCTTTTATGTTCTCTGCATAAAATCCTGCTGGAGCCCAGCTTGCTGGCCAGGCAGAACTTCTACTCTTTAATGGTCACTGGCTTGTTTATGGCTGGATGAATGCACAAAGAAAAGCGTTTCTGTAAAACAAACAGCATTGTGATTGTACAGCGAGAGGGAAAAGGGGTTGATTTTTCTTTGGCTCGGATGAGGGCTGTCTTTATGGCTTTGCAGAATTCACCCCGGTGGCTTTTCCTCCTTGTGTGACTGGCAGTGGAGGTGATCTCAGCCCCAAGTTTTCATGGCAGGGTCTGGTTCCCTTGATGAGGAAATTTGACTTAATCGGTTTCAGCTGCTGGGAACCCACTGGTGTGCTAATTCCTATTGTGCTGTGGGAAGGTGTAAGGTAGCCTTAAAGACCCACTGCCACCTTATGGCAGTTGCTGAGAAGCAGCGTCTGTGGAGCCAATTCTGTACACACATCATGCTTGCTCTATTTCTCAGCTCCTCTTAACCAGGGATATTTGCATGGAGGCAGGAGCTTTGTTTTTACAGAGTTCATCTGCTCCTTCTGTTCCTTGCAGAGATTTGATAAAGTCAGCAGGATGGCTGGGAGAGCCGTCAACAGTGCTGTTCCATAGGAGCTCACGATTTGGGGAGAGACACAAAGGCTTTGTGGAGCACTGATCCTCCTCCAGTGAAGAACTTGCTTATTTTCATGTCAGTGCCTTAATCCTTAAAAAAAATAGGTGTGAGGTCAAAGAACAGGGACATGCTGAACACGTGAGGCTCATTGGCAGGATCTTCAGCGCTTGTTGCAGCAGGAGGAGGATGGAATGTGCACAGCCATTTTCCCAGCCCGCTGCTGGCAGGGCACTGCAGGATGGCTTTGCGCTGACAAATGGGGCCACTGTCCCCAAATAAACCAATAAAACATTTGTCTGTGGAGCAGTGAGTGTGCTGGAAGCATGAGCCTGCTCGCTGTGCTGGGGGTAGAAATGCTGGATTTAGGACCTTTCTCCAGCAAGGCTGTGTTTGTACTGTAGGAGCTCTTGATATGCCACAGCTGAATGAAGGGGAGAAATTGTGGATTTAGAGTTCCAAAATAGAAGGAGCTGTGGTTACTGTAAGTTAAAGCTGAAGGAATTTATAATTGGGAACTGTTAGGAATACAGTATGTTCTAAATTACAGCTGTCTGGCCAATATGCTGCTAAATAAAGTTCTAGGATTGCCCTGTAAATGAAATATTCAATGCATATTCTTATCAAAACATAGCAACATCTCCCAGAGAGCTCACATCTCGATTGCTGTCCAAGAGGATCTTTCTTCTTTTCCTTTTTTTTTCATTTTTAGTGTGTATGATGTACTCAGTGCAGCATCCCAGGGAACATTTCTTGTTTCCTATTAAGTAAAATCAGTTTTCAACTCTGCTGGGGAAAAGAGGGGAGGAAGGAAGACGGCTTGGAAACTTTGGGGGGAAAAACAGATTTTGAAATGTAGGGAAAGCTGTGATTCCCAAAGATGCACTAATGACTGCCTGTTCTTTCAAGGCTGTTACCTGAGCCTGGGGGTGGACATTGGAGGATACTGGGAGCACCCAGTGTGTGTCCGGGGACATTTTGTTTAAGGAATGTCCTATATAATGGTTGAGAAGGGAAGGCAACATTTGAACAGCTTGAAGTGGAGCTGGGGAATGGTTTATAGCAGTGGAGAAACAAATCAGGATTCCAGCAGAAATGCTCATCTCATATCCAAAGTGCCTTTAGCTTGTTGTGCTTTTGGGGTTGCTTGCAAGGAGGCTGAAAGGGAGCATCAGATTTGATCAACTGGAGGGTCTGCAAGAAGAGGAGCCTGATGGAAAAAAGTAAATAAGGAAAACCCTCTGTATTTTGCAGAGCTAAATATTGTTCTTCCTATAAAAAGAAAAACCTCCCTTTCCCTCCCACTTGGGCTTCCCCTGCAAGGGAGCTGTGAAAATGCTGGACTTAATGGTGTCATTAAGCAAGGGTCCTGAGGAACCTGGTGTCCTTTGAGAAGGGAGGTGTTTGTGCTGCTCCCTTCCTCCTCAAAATGTGGGATTTCTGAAAGGGATGTTTGAGCCTTCAATCAGAGAAGGGAGGCCAGAGAGCCACAGAGTGAAAATACCCTGTAATCTGTGGGCCCTGGTGGGAATGTTTGGAAGGGGGTGTCGGGCTGGCTGTGCCAGTGTGGTGGCAAGGCTGCCGGAGAGCATTTGGGTTAAATAAAGGGCACAGCTTCACGGGGCATGGCCTTGTTCTCATCCTCCATCAGCAAAACTGCTTCCCCAGCCACCCTGGAGAGGAGTCTGTGAGTGCTGGAGTGCAGCACCCAAGCCCTGCCGAGGGGGACGGGGGGTCCCGGGCAGGAGGCACCTCTCCCACAGCCAATGGAAACAACTTCTCCTTTCGGATGACATAAATGTAAGGTTTCACTGACACCCAGGCATTCCCCGTGGCTGAGACGCTGCTATGCTGCCGATCGATCGCTTTACTCAAGTTGGTTGTTGAAGCATCTGCAGCACCCTGATGAGCTCTGCTTTTCCCTTTTTGTTTCTAAACAGTGTTTAGTGCTTTCAAGGATGGCCATGAGATGTGAAAAACGTCTCTGGTAGCATCTGCTCTCAGTGTATATTTAACCTCAGCAGTGAAAACATGTCTGGTGTGGAAATGCAGTGGGGAGGCTGTGCCTGTGCCGCCGTTCTCTGGCGTTATTTTATCTCAGAAAGGGAATGTTGACTGTGGTGGATCATTGACACTGCCTTTGTTAATATCTTCGTTTCTATTTCTGGGCTTTTAATGAAAGCTTGGTAATTTCATGCTGCAAGAAAAGGGCAGCACGTCAACTGTTTTAAAGCCATCTTTGGTTTGAAGTACAGTAATCTTTTGATGCGGTGGATAATGCAACTTCTGTCTGCATAGCCAGGGTTTGTTGCTTTTGTTTGGGGATTTTTGAATTTGTCTTTAAATGAGTTACCTCTATACCTCTCAGCGGCTGAGAGAAAGGCCAGGAAAATCTCATTTTGTGTATATTAAAACTTAAGATTCACATCAAACGAAAACCCAGTGGGTGAAAGAGCGATCCTTTCTTTATGCTGTCACCTCAAATACTCCTTGCCTATGAATTTCAATCATCTTGATTTAGCCTTGTGTGTTTTAACTGTTTAGCAGTGAAACTTCTCCAGAGTGCGGAGAGGAAAACAACATCCTCATAACCGAGGGAGATCCGTAGCAGCTCCTTGCTGCTTTAATTGTTGCAGCTCTGCAAATGTGCCTGGCCACGGTGGTGACAGAGCTGCTGGGACTGGAGGAAACGTGGCTCGTGGATGTTTCCAGCCTGGCAGAGCTGGCCTGGACTCGCCTGGTGCTGGGGCAGGACAAACATCATCCCCAGGCTCCTCCAAACCCCCCTATGGATTTTGGATGGCTTTTTCCTCCCTACAGTGCAGGCCCTGCCCGCCCCAGCTCACTGTCACACATTACACTCCACTCGTCTTCACTCCAGTTTCTACTCTTAAAGAGAACTTTCTCTTAAGGAGGACGCTCTGCTGTGCTCTCCTCTTTTGCAAAGCTGCTTTTCCTTTGGCCAAGAGCACGCGGGTGGTGCCACGGGGCCATGTCGGAGTTTCCTCTTCCTTCTGGACTCTTCCCGGGGTTGCCGGCTGCCCTCCCCCTGCTCGGGGGGGAGGTTCTCCAGCCTGACACCGGCTCCAGCAGCCTCCTGCTCCTGCCTCCGAGAAATGCCAGTCTTCCTTGAATCCCTTCCAGCCAAGCTCTGCTTACAGATGTTCCTGCGAGCTGCTCTGGCAGTTTTACTGGGAGCCTGAGCAGATACGAAGGTTGCCAAGAGTTTATGCTTAATTGTGAAGTGGAACAGAGACAAACTACTTTTATTTTGAAGCTAAAATTTCTTCTGTTGTCTTGCTGGCTGGGCCAGCAGTATTGTAGTGTTTGACATGGGCTGAACATAGAGCTCCTGCACCTCGTAGTGCACTATCCCTTCATTAGGGTGAGGATGAGGATGGATCCATGAGGATGTTCCTTCATTCCATTCCCCCCCTGCCTTTCCATGATGGTGTTTGTGATACCCTTTTAAAGTCAGTTGTACCAGGTCAGGTTATTAATCCCCCAAGTGAAAATTACTCCCCTTCAGATCAGCAGTTCGGATCTTGAAGACACTGTCTTGGACACTGCTCCCTGCATCAGTTTAACCCATGTGCCTTCATCCCAGCTCTCAGAGGTCGGGGACTTTATTAATCACAACAAAATCATCCTGGGGACATCCCCAAGCCACTCACATCCCTCCCCATCCCTCCTGCCTCTCCTTTTCCCACGGGCAAGTGCTACTCTTGAAGGCCACGAGACAGCACTCTGGTTTAAAAAGCTTTCTCTTTTTTTCAGGCGAGTGATCAGTTTTGAGGCCTGGCGCCCTGTCAGAAAGTTGACAGATGATCTGCATTACCGGTGCGTCCCCGGGATGCCCGGGATAATCGCGCTCCAATGGACGGCCTGGAGCCGGCAGGTTCTCTGTGAAATGGCTGCAGTGGAGGGAGCAGTGAAATGGGCTCTTCTGGGCATGCTCACTCTGTAGAGGGAGCTTTATCACATGAGCAGAAACTGAATCACTGCTCATGAGGATCTGGAATATGCAACTCTTGGAGTCTTCACCAGAAGAAGACAACAGCTGCCCGCAGGTACCGCAGGGTCCGTCCACGTCCCGTGCCTGGCGAGGCCCTGGCAGGGCAGGCTGTGTCCTGCTGGGGAAGGAGAAGCCTTGGAGAGGAGGAGCAGAGCCCGGGGAATCATGGCCGGGGTTATTTGTTCGTTTGTTTGGATTTTCCTGCGCGTGGCTGCCGTGGTCTGGGTGGTCCATCCTGCTGGGATGGCTGCTCCAGGGGCTGTGCCAGGCTCGCAGGGGCTCAGCTCCGCTGGGAAACCTCGGGCTTTGTTTCCTCGTGCCTTCCGTTTGTCTTCTGGGGTGGGGAGGCTTGCTTGGGGTTGGTTTGGCTTTGGGGTTTTTTTGGTGTTTTTAGGGTTTGTTTGTGCTTTTGAAGTGTGAAGTTTCTGGAAAATTCTCCCAGGAGCCCTCCCCGCTTGTAGCTCAGGTAAGGAAAAGGAGCAGAGCCTGGGGTGTCCGAGCTGCTCGAAGACTGAACTTCCAAAGGGGAGGAGAGGGCCTGTGGCCACATGGCACCTCCTCACTGCGTGTCTTTTGACAGCCTCTGCCTATGGCTCACTTGGGTGGAGGCCAGAGCCAACTATATTTTACCAGGAAGAAACAATCTTTTTTATTTTGGGGTGACTTCCTCCCCTCTCTCTTCTTCTTCTTTTTTTTTTTTTTCATAGTAGCAATCCAAGGGAACAGCTGATTAAAAGGAAACATCCGTGGTTGATTTCCTGGCAGGAGGTCCATGTCTGCAACATATTTTAAAATTCACCCCCTGGCTCTGCCCGTGGGGAATTTTTTTTTTTTTTTTTTTGCTCTGGTTTGTGTTTTGTGTTACATGCAAGAACTCTGTTGGCTGCCACAGACCTCGGTGAGATTTGGGATGGACACAGAAGGTCCCAGGGCCATGGAGGGTCCGGACACCCCTGCAAAACACTGACCTGAGCTTGCTATGCTCCAGGGAGACCCTCAAGGCTGCAATGCAGACACAATATTGAATTTTCAATCAAGGAGCAAGATGTGAAGATGGCATTTAAAAGATTAGGGAGCTTACACAGGACAATCTGTGATACCTAATCTAAATATCTATCGTCACTCTGCTGGACTATAAATGTGCTCGTTGTTCATCATCCAGAAGAAAAGGAAACGGCATCTGAAGTTATGAGGAGAGAGATTTCTCTTTAACACTGAAGAGCTGAGGCCTTGACCTGCTGCCTGAGCAGCTCCATCCAGGGAGAAAATGGGCTTTGGGCTTGATGAAGGCTGAGGGAACAACCAAAAACCCACTGAGGTGTGCTCGTACGTGGTGGTGACCGCGGTGACACCGATGTGGCACCGGCTGAAAGCACCCAACGCTCTGTCCCTGCCGGCTGGGGCCCTTTGGAAGCGTCTGCAGAGACGCAGAAAAGCCTGACCTACTTTGGAGGGAAGAGAGCAGCCGAGGTCTGGGCTTGGCGCTGCTTCTCAGCAAGGGTTAAGAGCCCAAAGTGGGGCCTTTGGGTCTTGGTTTGGTTCCTTTTCTTCTGTTTAACTGGCTCTGCAATGCCAGCATGAGCTCTTGCCCTCATCCCAGCACATGTTTGGGTAGAGCTGGGCTCTGTGGTACACTCGGGGCATATTCCTGCTGCTCAGCCCCTGTGAGAGCAGCCCTGGGCAGGGGGCAGAGGCAGCTCCATCACCTGGCTCCCCTGAGCTCTCCCATGTGGTGCCATCCTCTAAAGGAAGAGGATTGTGTGCACCTCATGCAATGGCAGCGAGTTGTTTTATTCAGGTAAACAAGGAGTTTTAAGGAGCTTCACTCTCCTGGCCAGCTGGTTTGGGGGAGGGCTGGCTTGGTTCCTGCTGCTCCTCTTTGTTTTCCTTTTGCTGCTTTTCCCTGAAGTTTTTCCTTCTCACCTTCCCGCTCCTGGAGCTCAGAGTGGTCGAGGAATGGCCGCAGCGGGAGAGTGAGCGTGTGTTGGGGTCAGCCCAAAGGCTCGGGGCACTGATGGCGTGTGCTCCCTGCTCGCAAGCTTTGGAGGACCATATGTTCCTGCAGTGACATGGAATGTCAGTGATTTGGAAACGAATCCCTGAGTTTATAATCCTTAACTCCCATTCTCAGCCAGTTATTTTTTCTGACTCCTCTGAATTTAGAGTTTAGACACCACCCCCTCTTTGCAGACCCTCATGACTCCTTGTGTTTCCAGTGGGGTTTGTCTCTCTTGTGCCTGTGTGAGCTCCGTGGTCTCTTGGGTGGAGGATGTGTGTCTGGCTGTGCTGTAGGGTGGTGTTGGAGGGGGGCAGAGGAGAGGGCAGCCTGCCAGGATTTACAGTAGTCAGGAAAGCAGCAGGAGCGAAGCTCTCAAACTGTACGAGCTAATTGGAAAGCATCCATTAGAAAAAAAAGAAAGGAAAAAATTAGAAGGGGAAAAAATGTCAAGCAAGCTTTTAAAAAAAATATCCTGGACTCCAACACAACAGCTTGCATCCCTCAAAACAGGTGACTTATTTATGTTTTTCCTTCAGTCCCCATCAGGAGGGGGAAGGATGTGGCAAAGGGTTGAGGCAGTGGGGGTTAAGAAGGTCTGACGTGCAAGTGTCCTCCCTGCAACGCTGCCATACTGTGCCCGAGCAGCACAGTGCCTCTTGCAAAGGAAGCTTTTCACAACTTGTCCTTGTTCCAAGGATGAGGAAGCCTCCAGCTCTTCTGGCATTTTCTCTCTGTCATAAGTCAGAGCTGCTTTCACCTGTAAAGTATGATCAGCACAGACGGGGAGAGGGCTGGAATGGAGCGGGGCTCTGAGCAACCTTGCGAGGCTTTTCATGGAGTTCTTGGTGTTAAATGAGGAACATTTCCCCTCCTCCTCTCCTCGTTTTCCTGTGTGCCTGCAAAAATACTCTGGTTTGCATTTAAAGGAGAAAACTGTATGTGCTGGGACTAAGCCAACTTGTTTATTTAAGGGAAATACCGTATTTCCAACCCCTTCTCTCACAGAGGAAGGCTCGGCAGAGGATGGCAGACTGGGCTGGGGATTATATTTTTAGGTGACATCGAAGCACAGTTGTGATTTGAAGAAGCTAAAAATCATGGCTGGCATTTTGCATCCAGCCCTGCGAGTTCCTCCTCCCCACACCCCCCCCAGGGGTTAACCTCTCCCCCCAAAGCAGGTGGGTTTTCACCTAAATCAAGAAGGAAAAAAGGAGAAAAAAGAAACAAAAAACATCAGAAAAAACCACCAAACCCACCACCATCACCCCCCAGGCTTCTACTTCTCCATGCTTTTGCAGTTTGCCTTCCCCCAAGGGGGTGTTTGTGGTGGGGGCCGGGGCGCTGGGCAGGGGCTCGGGCCCTGTGTCCCTGTCAAAAGATGGCAGGTCCGTGTGTCCGTAAACAATGCGGTTATGAAATGGCAGCGCGGCCGCGCTGAGCATGCTCGGGAGCTGCCTGTAGGGGGAGGCGAGCCAGAAAGATGATCTAATTCCGTGCAATTCTTGGGATTGAAGGAAAAGACCAGGCTCCACTCTTAATGACAGAGCAGAAAAACCAGGCCCCACGCCGGGGACGAAGCCCGTAGGCCATGGAGGAGAGGGTGTGAGGATCTCCCACCTCCAGGACTTCGGGTGCTGGGCAGCGCTGTGTCGCTTTCTCGCCCTCCAGCAGAGTAAGGCCTTGGTGAGGTTTTGCTGTAGTTATTAGAGGGACAGGCCCGAGGGTGCAAGTTTTATGATTATGATTATTTTCATTATTATTTTGTCTTTTTTCTTCCCCCCCCTTCTCCCCGTCCGCTTTCCCGGCTCGCAGGCACCGCTGTCTCGCTGCTTGGCCCCTTGGTGGCCAGAGCTGACCCCGGTGGAGGTGGTGTGGGCATCTCAGCCAGGTCCTCGTGGTCCCGTGGGAAGCCCACGAGGGGCTCTCCCTCCTCTGCTGCCCCATGTGCCCTTTGGCCAGGCACCGTGGGGATGGGCAGGGGGACAGGGACCCGCTCCGCTGGCTGCGGTGCTCTGGGGTGGGAGGAAGAGGAGCGTGGAGGCTGAAGAGGTGCCTGGGCCCGGTTGATGGGGGTGAGCTGCCTTCCAGCTCCCCTGCCCTGGACTGCTGGAATCTGCTTGCTCCAGGCTCCTCTTGGTGCTCTGGCTTTGTCCTGGCTCAGCCAGTTCCTGGGGACTGGGTGTTTCTGAAATGGCTGGTTTGCTTTTGCTAGAGATAGTGATGAATCTTGGTCTCCATTTTAGGGTTTTCTTCCCCCCCTCCCCTCCCGGGGGCTAGGAGAAGGCAGGCAGCAGCTGGACTCCTTGCTACCCTCAGCCCGTGGAAGGAGGGGACGCCTTTGTCTGCTCTGGATTTACATTTGCCTGCGCACACGAGTTGCACTGGCTTTAACTCTACTGGGATGCAGCTAGATGGGCCTGGAAGCAGTGAGGAAGTGTAAATCGATCTCCCCTTTCCAGGAGGGCACGGGCTCTGCAGACCCCCCTTGCCTGAAGCCTGCACGCCGTCGTGGAATGCCTTGTCTTGGGAGAAGTCACTTTAAGTCCTGTTGTGTTTCATGCACGTGTCTCCGCGTTCCCAGCTGTTGCATGCAGGGACTTGCACCTCTTTCTGTGCTTCCCCCCTCTTTGGGGAGTTGACGTGTGCGACTGGAACAGGAGAGAGGACATGGGGGTTAAGAAGGAAATGTTTCTTTTCTTTGGAGAAGAGTCTGGATGAAAGGATTTCAGGAGACAAAGGAATTGCAAAGAATTTGATTTGGGAGCAAACTTCGGGCTGAGGGCAGTGCTTGTTGTGAGCTGCAGATAAAATTCCATGTTCACATGATTGCATGAGGCTTATAAGGAAGTGGCCTTAGCCTGAAAAAAAGGAGCTTTGAGACTGGTGACTGCTTTGTAGGCCAGGTATGCTGGTAGTTGTGTTTCCTTCCTTCCTTCTCCAGATCAAATGTTGTTTCTAATGACAGGCCCGTGGTCAGCATCCCCACGAGCCCTGAGCCCAGGCCTTGCCCAAGCTCAGCAGGACCTGAGCAGTGCCGAGATCTGAAATGAGCAGCCTCCCCGTGCCTACAAAAGAAACACTCTCTTTCTACAAACATTCTCTTAATCATTACTTCCTATATAATTAACTACAAAATGTTTGTCTTCTCTTCAAGGCAAAGGTTATTATGAGCAGGCTGGTTTGGGTTGTGTTATTTTTTTGGTTTTTTGAGGAGAAGGAGGGAAAAAAATGAGTGAATAAGAATCTGCTGCTGCTAGGGTTGCATCATTTGTTGAGAGATTTGCCTCTGCCTTGCTCCGTCGTTGCTGCAGCCCTCGTTTTCCTGGCTGGTGGGAGCTTTCCCTGGGGCTGTGTCCTCAGTGGGGTCTGGTGTCACCTCGGAGGGGTTGGTGAGGATTCCAGGCAGGATCAGTCCTGGCCATTCCGCAGAGGTGTTGGTGCATCCGCTGCCCCGGATGGGAACGGGCACTTGGAGGGGGCTCCTGCTCCCAGCCCTTTTCCAGATGGCCCTGCTGTGTGTGCACAGCTCTGCTCTCGGTAACGCTGCTGCCGAGCCTCAGGTTCCCAGACCGTTGATTTTTAAGACATAAAAAAAAAAAAAAAAAAAGACCCTGGTGAAGGTAGACATCTTGGCACCTCAGCCTGCGCTCCTTCCCGGGCTGCTGGAAGAGCAGGGAGCTCGGCCTCATGATGTAACTCTGCTCCCTTGGGCTTGGTAAGCTGCAATAGGTTGGAGTTTTGCTGTGCATGTGTTGTCTTTGCCTATAAAACCTGTTTGGACCTTTGTGAAGGGCACCCTGATGGCTGATGAAAATGCCAAGGAGAGGAGGCTGCGAAAGCTCTTTCTGTGTTTCCCAGCTTTGTTCTTTTTCTCTTCTTTCTTTTCCCTTTTCTTTTTCTTTTTTTTTTTTTTTTTTGGGGGTTTTTTTTTTTTTTGTTTTTGTTTTTTTTTTTTTTTTTTTTNTTTTTTTTTTTTTCTTGTTTTAAAGGCACCACTGTAGTTTGTAGTCATCATCTGTTTGGAAATGCTGCAGAGCCTTTCCTTGGCCGGTCTGACCTGTCTTCCATCCCCTCCCAAGACCTCATGGAGGAGAGGAAGCTTGTTTTCTTGTAAACAGAGGCAGAGAGGAAAAAACTAAACCAGCAGTAGCTCCTCTGCTTGGCTCCTCATGGCTCTTAAAGCCCTTTCAAAGACCCAATCAGTCTTTCTTCAGATGCACTAATTTTTACTACCCTTTGAAACCTAAAAATTATGGGTTGGGGGGGCAAGAATGCTTCGTGGCTGGTGCTGTGTGCTCTTTATGGAGGTTCTCCAGCCACGGATGGTTAATAATCAGTCTGGGGTGGGCGAGGGAATGGAGGCAGACGGCTGCGGGAAAGGGGGAAAGGAGGAAAAAAATAAATGGAGCGAGTGAGACTTTTATTGTGAAGCAGCGTGTGCTTGGCAGTTGGCTTTGTTGGGACTGCTGCAAGAGCAGACATTTCTCGGCGGGGAGGGTGGGTATAGGATTTCCCTGCCAATCGGGAGCGGACGGATGGGGCATGGGGAGGGTGAGCAGAAAGGGAAGTTTGCTCTGGATTTAAGGGAGGGGAGGGCAAAAAACCCCAACACCCACCCAGACACACACGCACACACACACGCACAAGCTGGAGGTATTACCACTTGCGGTGAAGTTGGTGCTAAGTTGGCTGGGTGGAGCTGGGTGGGAATGAATGGTGCTGGGTGCCCTGTGGGTGCCCCATGGGTGCCCCTCGGTGCTGGGCGCATCTGCCGGGTGCTGATGGAGCAAGGACGGGAGAGCGCTGGCCTGGGGGGACGAGGCTTCGAGCGCTTTGCAGGGGTTTCCTGTAGCTTCCTTCGGATCAAAATGCTTCAAAATCCACAGTTGGCTTTTTTTTTTAAAAAATTATTTTATTTTCTACCTTGATGCTGAGTTTTTGTTGGGAAGTTGTAACGTTGTTGCCTCTGCTAGTGAGGGATTTGTCTCTGGGATAGGATACAGGAGAGCTTCTGAGATGCCACCTCAGCCAGCCTTGCCTTGACACCCAGCTTTTGTACTCTCAAAGGACAAAAGTGATGGTTTCTCTCTTGGAGTTGGGAATTCTGCCTTGAGAGCTGGGCAGGACCCAGGCAGCTCTGAGCTCCTGGTGACTGCAGCAAGGAGGGTGGGTGGTCAAGGTCTGATTGACTCCAGTGGCTTTTCTTCATGGGTGAGCAGCAGCAACGCCTCTGTGGAAGGGAGAGTGCGGGCGATGTGTGGAGTGGGGGTACTGCTCCGAAAATACAGAAAAACTTAGGCTCAGATGGCTAAGAATGGCCCCTGGAAATCCTGGGGCTGCTTGTACGAGTCAGTGTAGCAGCAGGAATATCAAGACCTTTCCCTGTTGCAACAAAGGTTGGGAAAACAAACTGGTCCCTGTTAGACTGACTGAGGCTCTTTATTTGCTGCTGGTGCCTGTGGCGAGGGCCTGGGTGCCCCTGGCTGTGGTGGGAGCCAGGGGTGCCCTCCAGCACTCTGAGCTCTCTTTGCTCAAGTCTTGCAGCAGGGTAATCCATGAGAAAAACCGAGGTTATTCCCAGTTTACAAGAGGTCTGGCTAGAGGAGAGGTAAGGTTTACAAGCTCATGTTTGCAGCAAGGATATATATTACTGGCTTAGCAAATAAATAAATAAATAAAGCAGCTGCTCTGTGTTCAGACTTTGGGCTGTGTTTTATGATCATTTCTCAATGGAAGCTGTTGGCCAGTGTCTGTTGAAGGTAGGCTGTGTTTCAGGCTGGGCTGAGCTCAGCTTTCTGATGCTCACAGCCGCTTTTTGGTCTGTGACTGGAGATCTGAAGGTGCTGTGTTTGGAGTACAAGTTCCTGGTGCTGAGGTCACCGAGATGTGGCTGGGTTTGTTGTCTGCTTGTGCTCGGGGCAGGCTGGGGACAGGCAGGGACAGGCAGCCACCCTCAGCCTCTGTCCTGTGCTGCGGGAGCCATCCTTGAAGTGCCCTTAGCTCTGGGCCTGGCAGGTGGTGGAGGCTTTCCCAGGAATCTGTGTCCCTCCTTCCCTTGGTGTGTCTCTTTGCTGACGGTGCCATTAGGGCTCGGGACAGGGGATCCTGCAGGGATCTGGGGCTGGGTGAGCCCTGAGCGGGGCTGGGGCTGCTCTGCAGCTCCTGCCAGCACAGGGCATTGCACTGAGTTCCCAAAGCTGCCAGGGTGGCTGGTGGCACCAACAGCAGCACCAAGGCCCGTGTCCCCTGCCAGCTGTGGACAGTCCCACACGGGCACAGAGCTGCTGTGGGAAGGTTTGGGAGCTGCCACACCGGGCTCTGTGTGTGCCTCATCCCCCTCACTTCTTGATGGGAGGTGGGCAGGTTGTTTTTCTTTCTTTATCACTCAGTGCGCTTTAAACCTTGTGATTTGCATGGCTGCAGGCACCATCTGCTCCCCGTGCTGGCCTACAACAGTTGGCTTGACCTGGGCTTATTCTTGTGCCTCGGCGCCGGCAGCGCGCTCTGAACCCAGCACCGACCTCCAGCTCTGCAGGGCTCTCCCCAGCTCTGCCTCCACACCAGTTTTCTCCTTAGACACAGCTGTGGCAAAGATTCCTTCTAGTTAATTTTTTGGTAGGGTTTTTTTCCTTTTTTTTTTTTTTTTTTTTTNTTTTTTTGGTGTCTTTTTTTTTGTCTTGCTACTTCAAATCAGAAAGAGAAGGTATTGAGGCTGCAAACCTGAGCTACCAACGTGACTCCAGGCATGTGAAAGGCAGAGGAGATGAGCAGGTGTTCCCTTTCTACATAAAATTTTTTTTAAAAGAGAGGGGGAAAAAGAAAAATTGCTTTCTATAGAATTAAAAATAGAGCTCATTAACTTTAATAAACATGGACGTTATGAATGAAGAGTTAGCTGTAGCTGAATGATGGTTTGCATTTTGGATGTTCATTTGAATGAACTACAAAAAATCCCAACCAAGCCACCAAAAGCCCATGGGCTGGAAATGTTGATAAATGAGGTTGTAATTAGAAGTCTGATTGTTCGTCCTCCCCCACCCAAAGCCTAAAAAGTTTTGGGGGAGTCAGAGTCACCTCCTGGAGATGCCTTTCACGCAGATGGACTCAGCTGGATTCCCAGGCACGTCGCACTGGGCAAATCTGTCTGGCTGCCTCCGACCCAGAGCTGGGAGGTGCCAGCCCTGGGCACAGCCCGGAGCCCCTGAGCTCCTGGAGCTGTCAGCTGGGGCCAGCCTCACCGTGTTTTATCTGTGACCTGTGCCTTGGTGGCAGCTTCCTGACAGCCTTATTTTGAAGAGGGAGTTTTGCCCGTGCTGTAAACAGGATGTGTCCATGATTGTCTCTTCTTTTCAATGCAACGTGTGTCTGAACACTGAGCACAACCCTGATGTTTCTGTTTTTTCTCCTCCCCACCATAGCGAGCAGTGCTGAGTAAGGGAGAGCCAAGGAAAGACGGCTGCATGAAGACTGAGCTGCTGAAAGACATCACCAACAACAAAGAGGAAGGTGAGCACCTGCCCTGGTGGAGGGTCAGACCTGGCTTGTGAGGTGGGCACGTGATGGGGACAAAGCTGGGGACTTGGAGATGTGCTCAGTGCCCCCAGTACCTCAGGTGTGCTCCCACAAACAGAGGCTCCCTTCTCCTGTGTTTATTCTCAGCAGGGCTGTTCCACAGAAGATGCAAATTTGCTGTTCAGTCCATCCCTCACCACTCCCCTGAAGATGGAGATCTAATTTTCAGCTTTCTTTGATGGGAAGTGCACAGGAGTTACTTTGAACTTCCTGTGCGTGACTGGTTTTAGCTGAACTCTGATCCCTCCCCACGCTGACCTTTTCCTCCCTCTAGGAACACTGACTTTCTGCTTTGCTGTGGGTTTCTCTGCAGCTGCAGGACAGCCCCGATGGCTGCAGGGTGGCTGGAGGGGTCAGACACCCCATACCTCGTGGCTCCTGTGTGGGTTCTGCAGCTTTTACTGTGCAGGATGCAGCACAGGTTCATTTGACGAAGTCTTTTCCTGCAGGGCTGTCTGTGAGTTACATGCACACAAATCTAAGGGCTTAATAAATGTGTCAGTGGGATTAGGGAAAAAAAACCCACCACTCTTTATCTTTCCCCCAACTCCCTCTTTTCTTCCCATAGTTTTATTATTCCTGGACTAGCTACTTCTCATAGCTCTTCAGGGATTTGGTGTATTTTTGTTCTGCTTTCCATAATAGAGCATTAGGAAAGCACTGAACTGGCCCCATCAAAATCCCTACCCTTATCTAGAAGCAAAATTTTGGACTTAATTCAGTTGTGTGTGAGTACAGCATTGCTTTTTCTTTCTTTCCTGTCCAGCATAGTGTTTTGTCAAGCTGCTCTAGTTAGAAAGTAAAGCTCAGAACAGGCAGAAATCCTGAATGCTGTGTCAGGTGCTTGGATATTAACTGGGAGCACAGGAATCCTGCTGCCAGGGCTGGTGGCATAGGGAACTCTGATCTGGGCAGAGCAGAGACAATGTCTGAGGTGTCAGGAGGTGTCAGTGGAAGTTGTGTTGCTCTGGGGGAGACTCACTTTGATCCCTTGTCTTGCATAGCTCAGGACTATAAAGCTTGTTTGTGTAGCTCTTGGTTGATCTTAAGGTGTCAAGAGTCTGTGGAAGTAAAAAATCCAAAAGGAGGGTGGAGAGAGACATTTCTGTGCCTCAGATGTCTTGACTGATTTTGACTTGGAGCAAATGCTGTGTCAGAAGGGCCCTGAGAACCCTCCCTGTGCAGGAATAGTCTCGAGGCTTCTCAAGGTGCTCAAATTCCAACCACTCCAGTTCGTTGTTAGCAGGGAAAGGAGGGTTCTAAATGTGAGCTGCATAGTCTCTGTTCTTGTGGGGTGCTCAGAATGTGTCCTTCCCTCCCCAGGCACAGCACGTGTGGCACAGACAATGCTGTGTGTGCTGCTGTGCTGGGACATTGTCCCTTCTGCCCTCGGCTCCCCAGCTGGGTTCCACAGAGCATCATCACCACCAGAACGTTGGTTCATGTCCCAAAAGCCTGTTAATAACAGTGTTTAGTGCTGGCACAGAGCTCACATTTTTGACTGTTGCATGAACATGAAGTCATTCCAGCAGACTTGCAAGATGGCATGGAATAGTTTCTTTGAGCCCAGTTTCCTGGCTCGGGGATGGAGCTGGGATGTGTGGGCTGGAAAAGCACCCTGAAGTCTCAGCTTTCTCTCTTTAAGTTTGCTTGAGCAGTCATTTTCCTTTGGTGAGGAGGATGGTGCTGTTTGATATCTTTGTCAGTGCCACAGACTGGTTTAGTTTGGGCTGCTGAGGGTGTGTTTGATGGGAGCCGTGGTCTGCAGCGTGTGGCTGAACCTGCTCTGGGTTGTGTTTTGGGAAGACCCCCTTGGCACCTAACCTGTCAGTAGGGACCCTGCAGTCTTAACTTTCAGCAGCCTGGAGTTGCAGATCCAAAGGCTGACTGAAGGTGCTGTTTGGGCTAAAGGCTTAGTGTGACTTGCGGTGTTTTCCCCTCTTTTCACTCCCCCCTGACTCAGAAAGGTGCTGATGCTGAGGGTAGGTCAGATCCCCACTGGAACTGTGTTAGCACATCCCATAGCTGCTCTGAATGGCCTTGTACCAGTTGCACCTCTGTTCAAACTTATGCTTTGCCTGAGTCCAAGATAAGACAGAAATGCAGGCAACTTGAAGCTTTGGCTGATATTTAGGGGTCTGACCCCAAGCAAGGCCTGCTGGCACCACTGCAGGGGTGCCCATGAGCACTGCCTGGCTCAGCACTGATGCACATCATCATTTTGGAGATGTCCGTGAAGATCTCCTGTTGCAGGGAAGGCTCCTGCTCTAGGGGGGCAGTAGCTGAGCTGCCCCAGTTCATAATCATAGAATCCCAGACTGGTTTGGGTTGAAGGGACCTTGAAGGTTATCTCATTCTGCCTCCTGCCATGGGCAGGGCCACCTTCCACTAAACCAGGCTGCTCCAAGCCCCATCCAGTCTGGTCTTCATTAATGTGCTGGTTTGAGGCAGTGGGCCCTTTTCTGGTGGTCCTCAGCCTGCCAGCCTGTCCTTTGCGCCAGCTCAGCAGCTGGGGATGGGTTGTTG
This sequence comes from Origma solitaria, assembly GCA_013397895.1. NCBI lineage: Eukaryota > Metazoa > Chordata > Aves > Passeriformes > Acanthizidae > Origma > Origma solitaria. The sequence goes on along the minus strand of VZRL01001648.1, from coordinate 472,919 downwards.
GTGTTTGGGGTGGGGTCGGGGGTCTTGGGGAGCATCCTGAAGGTGCGAGGCCCTTGGGTGGGCAGTTGTGCTGTTCTGTTCTCTGTTCCTCGAGAGGGAGGTATTTCAGAAATGCCCTGTGGTGCCCTGCTGACCTCTCCTCTTCTGCCTTCATCCTGATAAGGAGAAATAATTGAACTCTAAATGTAACATATATTTGTAGGAACAAGCTCTTTGCATGTTCCAGCACTTTCATTTCCAGTTCTGGGGGTGAGTCCCAGCTTGTGGAAGTTGCTCACTAGGCTCAGTGTCCCTTTCTGTGTAAAATTGCTCAACACAGAAAGACAAAAGCTGTGGATGAGGCTGTTTTGTTGTCTATGGGAGATGTTCCAGTTCAGTTTTACATGTGGGTGTGAGCTTAGGTCCGTATTTCCCTTTGACAGGGTGGGGAAGAGGGCAGGGAGATGGGAGATGAGTGGAAAAAACCTTTTATTAGGCCACATTGTCTTTAGTCTGACTCAGAGAGAAAATATTAAAAAGTGGTTTCTTTACAAGAATTACAAATGAATTCAGTTCTCCTCTTGTGCTTCACTCCCAGGCTTTGCGTGTCCCTTGACCTTTCAAGGCAAACCACTCCTTTCTGATTCCCCAGCCCCAGGGATGGAAAGTTCCAGGAAAGCAATGGTGTGAAGGAGCAGGAATGGCTGTTGGGAGTGAAGTTCTTCCATTAGCTCCAGTGTTCCTGAGCCTTCATCCAAGGCTTTACAAGAGCCACAGTGCTGGGTGAGACCTGCGCAGTCACTGCTCTCAGACAGACTTCAGACTGTTCTGAGAGACTCTCAGGGGTTTAAACTCCTGGAGGGGCCTTTTTTTTCCCTTTTTCTCCCTCTTATTGCAGGTAGGAAGCTGCTGTGAGCACGGGAAGTGCCGCTGCCGCTGAGCAGCTGCAGCCTGTGCATTCCCAGGTGCAGCCATGGCAGCTTGAAAGGAGGGAAGGACTAATCTCTCTGCTCAGGTACTTGGCACTGGCATCCCCTGCTGAGGCTGGCAGCAGGGGAGCAGGCAGAGCAAAGCCATGCTTCAGGATTTAAGTGTTCACCCAGCTGTGCCCCTGAGCGCTCCCTGGGTTTGGGACCCTTGCTCGAGGAAGGATGTGCCTGTGGCATCCCTTGGGCACAGCTGGGCTCGGGGCCTCGTGGCCAGGGCTGTGACACCACGGCCCCGTGCCATGGCAAAGGGATGGATGAGTTTCATGGAGGGTGTTAACCTGCTCTGAGTCATTAAACTGTTGAGTCAGTTTAACTGATCAACTGTTCAAGTTAAAAGTGTGACCTCAGGGCCAGGGGGATCCTGAGGGACCTGGGGAAGAGTGTGACCAGTAGGTCAGGGGAAATGCTCATTCCTGTCAGCCTCGTCTGGAGCTTTGGGTTCAGTTCTGGTCTCCATGGTTTGAGAAGGGCAAGGAGCTGCTGGAGAGGCTCCAGCAGAAGGCACAAAGAAGATGAGGGGTCTCTCTCAGATACGAGGAGAGACTGAGGGATCTGGGCCTGGTTAGTCTGGAGAGGAGAAGACTCAGAGGGGATCTGATTAAGGCACATAAATATCTCCAGGGGGTGTCAGAGGATGGTGTCAGACTCTGTTCAGTGGTGCCCAGCAGCAGGACAGGGGCAATGGTCATAAATTAAAACACAAGAAGTTCCACCTCAATATGAGGAAGGTAAAAAGAGTCCTGGAACAGGTGCCCTGGGAGGGTGTGGAGTCTCCTTCTCTGGAGGCATTCCAAACCCACCTGGACATGTTCCTGTGTCACCTGCTCTGGGTAACCCTGCCTGGGTTGGATTGGGTCATCTCCAGAGGTCCCTTCCACCCCCAGCTGTTCTGTGATTTTCTGAGTCCCCCCCAGCATTCCCAGCCTACTGGCCAGGTGCTGAACCCCATAAACCCGACCTGTGTGGCCTCACAGCACTCACAGCAGAAGTTGATTCTTCCTATTTTCTGTTTTGCTTTTCGTGTTTTGAGTCTTGGTGTGCAGGGTCACGGTGCTCTGGGGAGGAGTGCCATCTGTGGTCTGGAAATACATGGACACCACCCATCTTCACAAGGGGTTGGGGGGAAGAAGAGACCATCAATAACTCACCCCAGAGAGGAACTTTTGCCTGAAAACGTGTTTATCTGCATTTCTTGGCTTCAAAATGCTCTGCCTTTTGGCTTCAATCACAGAATCCCGGACTGGTTTGGGTTGGAAAGGACCTTAAAGATGATCCAGTTCCAAGCCCTGCCACAAGCAGCGATGCCATTCCTGGGTCAGGTTGCTCAGGGCCCCCTCCAACCTGCAGTGGTGCTTTCCTTCCCAATGAATACGGGGTCTCCAGCTGCCACCTCCCCTAATCTGTGTGCTTTCAGCCCCAACATCTTCATCCTTCTGATGTCAGCTGGGCTTTTCTCTGCTTGGCAGTTTCCCTTTTTGTTTGACTCAGAGGAGGAAGAGGGGAGGGAACTGCTGTAACACAGGGATTACGAGCAGGTGCATTTCTCACTTTTATCCAGCAGGACAGTTGGGTATTGAATCAAAGGCTGTGGGATGTGTGGTGTTTTAAAGATGATCTGCGAAGTGGTTAAGGTGGAACATCTGTGAGATGTGTGTGCATAAATACAGCTGTGTGCGGTCCTTGGACTGCACTTCCAAAACCTGAGCTTTTCCTTTAAGCTCTGTCTTTGCTTAGTCCATTTAAGCTAAGTTCATTTAAGCTCTGTCTTTGATTAAACGTTGCTCTTGCAGGAGCTGAAGCCTCTTGGCTCTGCCTGGGCTCTGTGCTGGGGGCTCTGGAAATGCATGGGAAATCCCATGGGCAGTGAGGCTCCTGTCTCTACCAGTGCCCAGCACCAAGATGCTCAGAAAAATGTGTAAAAGTTCCAGACCATATAAATAATAGTGCATTTGCTTGTAGAATAATTTCTTATTTCTCTTTTTGTTCTCTTTCACTCTTGTTTGCCTCAGACCTCGTGTTGGCTGCAGGTTGGCCTGCAGTACAAGGGCTCCTAAAGCTTGCGTATTTTCCTTATTTTCTCTCTCTGAGCACTGAAATCCAATTTTTAAAAATACTTTAAAGCCTTTATTTTGTTTCAGAGCATTGTCAAAGTAGCACTGAGTTTTGAGTTGATACCTGGCCTGCCTCAGATGGGAAGTTTCTGGTGGGTGCTCGTCCTGACCCCTCACCATCCGATCGTCCCCACAGAGACCATTGGGTCCCCTCTGGCTGTAGCCAGGATGGCTGCTGGGGACAGTAACACATCTGTTAGGCAGCCTCTGCCCGCAGATCAGTTTTGGCAGGCTGGACTGAGCTCTGGCGAGCTCCAGGGCAGGACTGGAGCCAGGTCTGGCTCTGCTGAAAGGGCTGGAAACCCCAGCAGGCAGAGACAGCGAAGAGGAACCGATGTCTGGGCTGGGAGAGCAGAGGTGGGTTTAATTCTGCCTAATTTAGGGGTTTTTAAAAGTTATCATTCTAATTCTGATTTAGTCCAGCTCATCTCTGCTTAGGCAGGTTAGACATGGTCCAGGCAGGGGTGAATTTGTCCAAAGATGTCTCAAGTGAGCCTGTGCTGCTTTTGAGCTGTTGGTTTCTCTCCCTTGGCTGCAGCAGTGGCTTAGGGACACCCTGGAGTCTGAGCTGCCTTTTAGACACCTAAAATGAGATGAGGTGGGCTCATCCTGTCTTAGCTTCTCCCCTACTTTCACGAGAGTCTGTTGACTTCAGGGAAATTTTAAATCAATTTGAAATGACTGTGATGTTCTGAGAAGAAAACTTGAGCCTGACCCTTCCGCTTGAGCCTGGAGAGGGCTGGGAGCTCTGCAGTGCTCTCAGGGAGTTGTTAATTCAGAGGAGGGATTTAAATTCATTATTGGGTGTTCTTTGCCACACGGAGTCACTGGGATAATGAAATAGCCCAACTTCTTGAGTCTTAAATTCCTTGTGTGGCTAAAATGTATCCAGCCCCCAAAGTTAATGTTTTTACTGAAGTTTGTGCCAACTTGGTATCAACTTCAAACACCACCAATGAATCTCTTGGCCGTGTTACCTGTCCTACATATTGCTGGGTTTTAAATAAATCCAAGCTTGGATGGGGATTCAGGCAGTGTTGGGGTCCATGGGAGAAGCTTTTCCTGCTGCATCTGGCATAGAGATGCATAAAGGAGCTTTGAAAAGACTGGGGTGCTTCTAATTAATGAGGTTACACTTCATGGATGCAGGCTAGAACTTTCTGCCTTTTATTTCTTTTTAATTAAAGAAAGGATGGTTGTAGTTTAAAGAGCAGTGAGCAAGTTGGAGAGAAAACTGAATGTGGAGAAAACCTCATTTTGGCCTACTTAGAAAGGATGAATGCTGTAAAGTCACAAAGTTTTAGAGGAATACCAACTTTAGTTTTATAATTCCCTTGCACTTGCAGCACAAGAGCAGAAAAGCTGCTGAGCAGCATTTTCAAGGGGAGAACTCACTGCCACGAGGTGTATTTGAAATGAGGATTTTAGCAGGTTTTCAGTGAAGCTTTTTTTTGGGGAATGAGAAAGGGGAGATGAAAAGGTCACGTCAGGAAGAAATGTTTCTTTAGGTGTCTGGAGCTGTTGAAGAGCTTCTGTGGGCTGTTTTATTCAGTATTCTCACTGTGAGGCTCCTGCTGGCTCTGGTTTGTGTTCCCATCCCTGTCTATGGGTCAGAGTTCAGCAAAGGTGTGAATTTCTGTCGAGCTGTGCCTATTCAGCAGCGCTGTGCAGGTGCCCTTGGTGAGCCCGAGCCATCGTGAGCGTGGTCAGAGCTGCAGACATGTCCTGGCACACAGGGATGGAGCACATGGAGCAGCAGTGGAGCTGCAGCCAAGCCTGGGATGGCAATTCCTGTTTTCCTATTGCCAGACCTGGGGTTTTGGTTGGGAAAACCAGACCAACCATGTGAATTAAGTGGTGCAGCTCCTGACACAAACTAGTTCTCCATGGGCAGCTCTTTAATTTGGGGTTCAGACTGGACCCTGGGATGATGAGGTGATGCTTCTGGCAGGAGTTCAGTTTGTAGAAAACATTGCAAATGCCGTTCCAAACTATTGATGAATTTGGTTTAGTGCTGCCAGAAAAAGGAATGGGAGAATGGAGGGGATTTTTCCCCCAAAGAAAGGGGAAACAAAGATACCACCCAGCCTGTGATGTTTCAGACTTTCTGGAGGCTGGAGGGGAGCATGGTCTCTCTTCCTCCTCAGTCCTTGGCCTCTGCTATGAAATTCCATATCTTTGTTTTGTCAGATCTGTACTCATACAGGTTTGGAAGCTGGTGCCTATTTATAGGGGATTGATGCCACTTCCACAGTCAATCAGACTGCATTTCTCAAGAAGTGAAATAAGTGTGTGTGTATGTGTGTGTGTGTGCGTGATTTTAATTTTAGTGTCATGGATTTTTCATAAAGCCTGTGACGCTTTCTGGAGTAATGCAGTTCCTCTTTTCCCTGGGGCAGTGCTCTAATTCACATTATTTTGGTTGCTTTCATGGCAGGTAGAGCAATTCCTGCCCTCTGCTTATTCCGTTTATCTGATAGTCAGCCACTGAAGTTATTTGACTGCTCTGGTGGGAGAGCACAGTATTTAAATCAACAAATATTGAAGGCTTCATTCAGCCAGGTGCCTAAAGCTGAGCTCTAGAAACCTCCAGCTGTGGTTAGAGAGCTCATTTATTGTTGTTTTCTTTTTTTTCCCCTGGCACTGACTTTGCTGCAATAATTGCTTAAATGGCCTTTTAAAGACACTGAATGCAGAAAGAGAAACAAGAATTGAAAGAATAAGGGCATAGTTGTGGCTCCCTCTGCCCACAGCTTTTCAAATAGTTAAATAAAACAGTGGAAAAGGAGCACTTTATCTTCTCCCAGAGTTGTTCCTATCAAAAACAAACCCTTGTGCCTCTCTCTGTACGCAGGGCGGGTCTGGGTGGTGTGAGAGGCAGCAGCTGGAGGTGATAACTTTGAATCCTGCTTGGAGAACCCTCAGTCCCTGCTCCTGCAGGTGGGGTTTGTGTCTCTGCGTGCTCCAGAGAGCACTGGTGAGCAATTTTGGGGTGTTTTGGAGCTCTTTGTGGAGGCAGTGAGCCAGCAGAGCCCGCGTGGGGGGCAATCCCAGGCTGCTCTTAGTGCAGGTGTCTCATCAGGAAAAATGGCCAGAGCTGATCCCCAGGGAGCAGTGGCTGCTCAGGGTTTGGAGACACTTCCCAGATACATCTGCAAAGATGCTTTGTGCCCAACATCTGTGGATTCCAGCTGGGAGTCAAGAGCGTCAGTGGGACTGTCCCCTGTAATTACTGGGTAGGACGAGGCTGGGGGGGTTGGATGCTGCAGCAGGGCTTTGAGACCCCCTGGGCAGAGCCTGGTGTGAGTTCAGCCCTGACCGTGGGTCAAACCAGAGGTTGGGTTGGTTGCTCCACGTGTACTGACCAGGCTAAGAGGGCTTTCAGTGTGCTGGAAATGTGTTAAAATCTCAGATGGACACCAAAACCCAGGAAGTTTGGGGAATAACAAGGTTGAGATACTGGAATGCATCACTTTTAGAGCTGCCAGGGCTGTTTGGGCAGAAATTGTACCCAAATCTTTCAGGTCAACCCAATGGGAAGGAGGTATTAGATATTAGGAAAAGGTTCTTCCCCCAGGGGGTGCTGGGCACTGCCCAGGCTCCCCAGGGAATGGGCACGGCCCCGAGGCTGCCGCAGCTCCAGGAGCGTTTGGACAGCGCTGCCAGGGATGCACAGGGTGGCATTGTTGGGTGTCTGTGCAGGGCCAGGGCTGCTCTGGGTGATCCTGGGGGTCCCTTCCAGCTCAGAATATTCTGTGATTCTGTGATTAAGACAAGCTAAACAAATGCATTAAAAAGGGGTAGGAAAAATGGAGAGATTTTTTTTCCCAAATGGAAATCGAAAGAGAAATTGGGTGGGTTTTGGGAAGAGCTGTCCTGGTGAGCTGTGCAGTGCTGCTCTCCTCCCTGCTGATCTTTGCACGGAGCTGCCTGTGCTTGGAGCTCGGCTTTGCAGTCAGCCCAGGCACATTGGACTCGTCATGCCAGGATCCTGGAGGTCCTTCAGGCTTTAGCCTGGCATCAGCTTCTTGCCAGGTCAGAAGAGACATTTGTGAATCCTGTGAGCAGGGGCTGAGGGAGCTGGGAAAGGGCTCAGCCTGGAGGAAAGGAGGCTCAGGGGGACCTTGTGGCTCTGCACAGCTCCTGACAGGAGGGGACAGCCGGGGGGGTCGGGCTGTGCTCGCAGGGAACAGCGAGAGGAGGAGAGGGAATGGCCTCAGGCTGGGCCAGGGGAGGCTCAGGGTGGACATCAGCAGGAATTTCTTGGCTGGCAGGGGCTGCCCAGGGAGGTGGTGGAGTCGCCATCCCTGGAGGTGTCCAAAGAACACCTGGATGTGGCACTCAGAGCTCTGGGCTGGGTGACCAGGTGGGGATTGGTCACAGGTGGGTGGTCTTGGAGGTCTTTTCCAGCCTTGATTCTGGGATTCAGAATGTTTTCCTTGCCTGTTTGGGCTTCAAGGGCAGTATGAAATGAGCTGCTTATACCCAGAGGCTGTTCTGGTGTAACTCCAGGCTCTTTGGACCCTGCAGGTGAAAAGTGCTTTGATGGGAGCTGGTTTGAATCAATCCCCCCTGCTCCTACAGAGCTCTCCCTGTACTCCTTGTGTTGCTTTTCATAACTGTCTGGTCTCTGGAAGGAAAACAAGCCAAGGAATCCCTAACAGCAGGTTGATGTAATCATTGCACTGATCGTGCCAGTGAATTGTTATCACTCCTGGTTGCCTGGGGAGCTGCTGGTTTGTCATGTCAGAAACTTTCCTGCAAGTACATGACAGTGATAGTTGGATTTTTTTCAGCTTGGATGTGAAATCTTTGATGGGAGAAAGTCATTGGTGGAGGAGCAGGGAAATGTTTGGAAGGGAAGGAAAGGGAATGTTGCACGTGGGCATTGTGCATGAGCTTTTAGTCAGGCTGCAAAAATCTTGTTGCATTTGAATCATTGAATTATTTTAGTCTAGAACTGAATTTACCTTGCTTCACTCCTGTGTTTACTCCTGCTGCTACCTCTGAAATGACACCCTGAATCCTGGTCTTGTCCTGCTTTGTCCTGCTGAAAGAGCCAATTTCCACTGGACACCATTCCCAGGAGAGCTGGGATAGCCAGGGATTTATTCCTTGTGCTGTCCCCTCTGGCAGCAGAGCCCTGATGTGGACATTTGGCTGCTGGGCTGTGCTGTGCCACAAAAGCTCCCTGGAGCAGCCCTACCAGCAGAGCCTTTCCGTGCCAGCCTGGCTTGGGGAAGGGCTTTGCCAGAGATCTGGATGCAAGATGGGGCAGAGTTTTGTTTGCCAGGCGAAGTGTTGACATATGGTCCAATAAATGCAGTTATTGGAAAAGCCAGAGATAATATTTACCTTGGAAAAAACTGCTGTTGGGAATAAATGGCCACATCTGCAGCTGAGGCAAGTGGGAATGAGCGCACTGCTGTCACCTGGGCCACCCACCCCAAATGTCACCATGTGAGGATCCAGGAGGGCAGGGCAGGTGGGTGAGGGAGCAGCCTGGCACTCAGGGCTGTGCTTCAGTTGATGTAGTGTGGTTGATTCATGGTTGGATGCTCCTGGGGGTCTTTCCCAACCCTAACGATTCTGGGATACATCAAGCAGGAACTCTGGAGCAGAGGGCTGCTTTTACACTGTGAGTAGCTGTACCTTCTCTTGGCAGTTTCAATACCACTTGTGACCCTTTTCTCCTCTCTTCCTCCCTGTCCTCCCTCTCCCTCCAGGGTTTAATGCCATGGCTGCAGATGAAAGCGCTACAGAAAAGCAAGTGGGGGAACCAAAAATGGCGGTGGATGGTGAAACCAACGGTTCCTGTGAGCACAGCGAGGGTGGGGGCCACCCAAACCCAGCGAAAAACACTCAGGACAACACGAAAGTGAGCCAGCAGGACTCTACTACTAAATTAAATAGGATAGCAGAAAATGGCATTTCGGAGCGGGACGGCGAGCCTGGGAAGCAAAACCACCTGAAAGCAAATGACTTCACACAGACTTCTGTCACAGGGAGCAATGGATATATCCTAACCAAGCAGATGGCACAGGAGCAGCCTCTAAGGACTACCAGCTTTGCTTCTCTCACTGGCCATGCTGCAAAAACCCTTCCTGGAGGAGCAGGCAAAGGCAGGACTGTGGGTTCCTTTGCCCAGCTCCAAGCCACGATGCCAAGCAAGCTCGGGGAGGGCAGTAAGGACACGGATGCTAAAAAAGCCCCTGCTGCTAACGCTGAGGTCAAGGTCCACCGAGCACGGAAGACAATGCCTAAACCCACCCCCAGCCTGGTAATGTACCTGCCCAGCACAGAGCTGCTGCTGGCCTTGCTCTTGGCTTTCTCTGGGGGTGTGAGGGATACCTGGCTGCATGGCAACACGTGGCATTCAGAGCTTGCCCACTGAGTGGATTGGTTTTTTATTTTATATATATTTGCTTTAATTTTTTCTCTTCCTGCAGACAGAGATGTTAAAATAGATGGTCACATGGCCACCATCAGCTCTCATCCCCAGTGTGCTTCTAAATATATAATTGATCAATTGCCTCCTCCAACAGATCTGTGGGAGACACTAAATGGCCTTTCTCTCGTGGCTCTACTGCTCATCAGCCTCTGCTGACATCCAGAGCTGCTTGTGAAACAAATTAGATTTCTTCTAAGGTCGACCCAAAGGAAATTAAGCATAGCATGTAAACTTGAGGCTTCTCCTAAGCTTGGAAACTGTCAAGGAGCTGATCTGTTAGGCAGCTTGATTGCATTGCTGTAGGAATCATTGTAGGGCTGAACCAGATGATGTTTGCTCTCCATGTTGTTGGGAAATGTTCTCTCCAGAATCCTTTGGGGTGGATTTACCATCACTGAATAAAACAGAGCCCTGCTTTATTTTTAGGAATAAGGAGATGTCATTTGGTGCCTTCGTGTCAACAGTGGGGAGGACAGAAATGGGCCTTTCTTTGTCATGGGACAAGTTTGGTTATTTTTTTGGTTCTTTGCCAGAGGTAGGGAATAGATCCTGGAACAGGCAGATCTCCACTATGAGCAGTTGGTTTTCATCCCTGTGATGCTTTATATGACCACAGTGAGATGGATGTGTCTGATGGGTGGAGGGAGACTGGCCTTTGGGTCAAGGGAAGGATTAGCCATGAGAGTCATTCCCAGAAATGCATGGAAGCTGCTGCAGCTTTGTCAAGGTCAATGGGATGCATTGGTGCTGTGATCCAACAGGTCCAAAAGGGCCCTCGGATGTCCCTCACACATCTCAGCGCAGGTGTGGTGTGAAGGGCTCAAAGCTGCGAGTCCCTGTGGTGTGGAGTGGGAAAGAGAGGGAGAAAAGGAAAGGGGAAGGGTGGCACCTTGCCAGCCCCAGCTGGGGACAGGTCCCTGGGCTGCGGCACCACCTGTGCCTCCGGAAGCAGCTGGGAGTCCAAAGAGCACGGCAGGATCACAAACCTGCAGGCAGCAGCCTCGGGAGAGGGGCAGAAACCACAAGTGCCTGCCAGGAGTCCCAGGCAGCCTCCCCAGCCTTCAGTTCCCCTCTGCCTTCCCCGGGCTGCCTTAGAATTCTCTGCTCTCACCCCGCCGGTGCTTCCTGGCTCGCACAGGGGAAACCCAGGTGCCAGAAATCTCCCATCAGGGTATCTTGTACCCAAAGAAGGCTTTGCAGCCCAAACTGCTTCCAGCCCCTAGCTGTGCGCTGGAATTAGGCTGGGCAAACCCCCAGACCCCTGTGGGATTTAACACAGAGAGACCCCGTGGGGCTGAGCAATTGAAAGACGCAATTCCCTCCTGAAAGGTGACTGCTGGCTTAGGAGGGAGTGTTTTCCTCATTCATATTTTATGATACATCAGAAGAATATTCATATTCAACCCCTTGGGCTTCAAGGTTTGTCTCTAGGAAGTGGCGTGTGGTGTTTGGGACGTGGCTCTCTGGGATGGTGCTGCTGATTTTTATTTGCTCACGTGACAAAAGCAGCTTCAGAAAACCAAAGCCTGCACTTGTTGGGCTGCCCTAGAAAGTACACAGCCCATCCTCAGCTCCTCTGGCCATTTGCCTTGGGCTTAAAATAGGGAGAGAAGCAACATTCCCAGGAAGGGTGGTGAGAAGAGGCTGTTCCCATGTTCTCCGCTCGAGCCTCTGCAGCTGAATGGGAACCCAAGATTTGATCTCAGTCCTGCAAGACAATAAAACATCTGTTGTGTTCAGCCTTCCTGATAATTACTGCCTCATTTTCCCCCATTGTCTTTGGGATTTACATGCTATTTTCTTTGGAGCAGCAGAGTCCTTGCTAGTTGTCATTTTGTGTCCTGATTATTTCTGTGTTGAGCTGCTTAGAGGAGGCTCCTTAGCCCAGCGGCTCAGGAGCTTTTCCTGCACCAACCTTCATACCTTTTCCCCTTCAAAACCATCATGAAATCAGGTGTGGTATCCTAGGAAATAAATTGTGGAAATCATGATATTACAGGACACAGTAGTTTGCTTGGCTAATATTTTTTAGAGCATTGTTGTTTTCTTGGTGAAACTGTTCTTGCAGACCTGTTCTGCCTGGGAGGAGGAGGGCAGGAAGGTATTTTGCTGCCTGCAAAGTGCGAACATTTGTTCCCCCTGGCTCCTGCAGAAACCCACTGGGGCCAAAAAATTGTTTTCTGTAATCCAATAGCTGTCAGGGGACCTTGGTAGCCTTTTTCCTGCACATGTGAATTGGTCTCTGAAAGGAAGAAGAGAATTTTCTCACCAATTTAACGAGCTTTTTCTCTGTTTAGGAGTTTCTTCCTGAATTGGGATCGAAGCTGAATCTGAAACAGGTGACAATTTTAATTGATGTTGTCGCATGTTAAGATGGTTTTTGAACAGAGACCTCAGAAGAGTTGTTGACAGCATCATTTCTGCTCCCCTTCTGAACAGAGCAGTAACACAAGCATTGCACCTTTTGGAAGAATCTTTCTTTCACTCCTAATCCATTTTACAGCCCTGTTAAGAACCCAAAAGTTTCCAGGGCCAGGCAACAGACTGAAAGGCAAGTGTGTGTGTGTGTCTGTGTGTGTCCTGTGCTTGGAGAAGGCTCCTCCTGCTTGGAAACCCCAATTTCTGAGCTTCACATCAGTAAAACATAAGGGATAAAGGATGATAAACGTCATGAGAGCATCCCAGAGTTTTCTTTGGAGACAGGAGGAGCAGATGTCTGAGTTGGGAATTGCAAGCTGTGTTTCCTTTGCTTGGTGACCATGAGCCTGGAGTTTGGGGTGTGTGTCTTTGGTGGTATTTTTTTATGCTGTACAGAGGACTGGGTCAGGAAATAGTGCAAAAATCCTTTAAATGAGTATTTTGGCCTGATTCAATGTGTCCCCAAAATGTCAGGTACCAATGTAACTGGGGGAGGCAATGTGGGCAGGGAGCTTGGAGCGGGACATGCTTTGCTTCTGTTGGTCTTTCTACCAATATTCATCAAACTATTCCTTTAAATAGCATTGTCATTAAATAGCTGATCCCAGAGCCTTGAAAGTGCCTGCCGTGTGTGCACACAGGTGCTGCTGTGCAGTGCTGGACCCCGCAGTGCTGTGCTGCCCTGGGCTGGGGCAGGACCTTGTGTCCATCTCTGGGGCCAGGCTGGTGCCAGCTAGGGGATCGCAGGGGTCTGGGATTGCTCAGTGAGCTCTGACCCTCCCATGTGCAAAAAACATAAAGCAAAAGGGCAGGGCCTAATGGGGGTGATAATGAAGGGGATATTGTGTCCTTGGGGAGGACTTGGCTTAGGAGGTTGATCGAGGACCCTCTCCAGAGGGGTGTCCGGGTGTGCTCCACTGTACTGAAAGTGTGAAGTCCATGGTGTGAGCTTGGGCAGAGTTCAGTATGGAATTACAGAATGTCCTGAGCTGGCAGGACCGCCCAGTGCAGCTCGTAACCCTGCACACACACCCCAACAGTGCCACCCTGTCCATCCCTGGCAGCGCTGTCCAAACGCTCCTGGAGCTGTGGCAGCCTCGGGGCCGTGCCCATTCCCTGGGGAGCCTGGGCAGTGCCCAGCACCCTCTGGGGAAGAACCTTGCCCTGATCTGCAGCCTGAGCTGCCCTGGCCCAGCTCCAGCCGTTCCCTGGGTGCTGTCCCTGTCCCAGAGCAGAGATTGGAGCTGCCCCTCGGGAGGAGCTGCAGCCCCTGGGGAGCTCTGCCCTCACTCTGCTCCAGCTGAGCAATCCCTGTGCCCTCAGCTGCTCCTCATGGGCCCCTCCAGACCCTTCCCCATCTTCCCTGATGGGAAATCTTCAGCAGTGACAAGGCTGCCATGTGGTTTCCTGTACAGAGGGGCTGCTGCAGAGGGAAGTGAGAATGAGGGCTGTTGTGCAGTACATTTAATTTGATATTTAACTGGTTGTGCTGGTGCTGCTGAGGTGGCCACGCCGGCTATAGGTGCTGCCCCAGCTCTGACCACAGCCCACAGAAATACCGGCCCTGGCCCCAGCAGAGGGGTTATTTCTGTCAGGAGCCTTGGTGTCACATCTGCTTTGGGCTCCGCTGTTTCATTTTGACTGATGTGTGACACTCCCTTCCCTTGGAGCTGCTTGGTGCAGGACAGGACAGGGATGAGATCCACAGCCCTGAGTGTTCTGCCTCAGAAACACATTCAGTGCAGGTTTGGGGGAGCACCTGACCTTAAGCTCAGTCTGCCTGGCTGGATAAACCTGTATGATTTTATGCAGAAATGTGACTGCACTCAGATCAGTGCAATTGTAATCAAGGCACAGTGGAATCCCTCCTCTAATGGGCACATGTTAATCAGCAGATGAAAGGTGGAGCAGCCTTGCAGCTGGTCTGATCTAGATTAAGACCAAAGCCTTGCAGGTTTGTTGCTCGAAGGTAAGGCTTGATCAGGCTTCTGCAATTCAGCAGTGAGAAATACAATCCTGCAGCAGAAGAGGCAGAGCAGGACCACCACAGCGCCTGCAAGCACTATCATCTGCTCGTGATCAATTTTTTATAGCAGACTGATATTTCTTGCTTAACCACCACTCACCAGTTGTTAGAGGCAGATCCCCTCGGGAGCTGCTGCTTTGTGCTCTTCAAAGGCAGCGCCTCTGTACAAATCTGACCCTGTGCCCGATGGATGGAGGGGCAGAGCTGCTCCCTGGCAGCTGCCCTGCTCCTGGCAGTGCTGGTGAGCTCAGTGCCCCTGCCCAGCTGGCTCTGGTTTGCACCTCGTTCTGTGCTGGAGGTGAAAGTCCTGCAGAGAGGAATAAGGGAGTGTGTAATCCCAGCCTGGGGGATGTCAGGCATCCAGAGCCCTTCTGCAGTGCTCTCAGAGCTGCCCTGCTCCCAGACAGGACCTTTCCTGAGTTCTTCCAGCACTCTGGTTTCTCTCCCAGCTTGCTGGTTTGGGAGATGGAAGGACCCCTTAAATGCTGGGCAGTGAAAAAATGCCCGTTGTGGGGTTTATGGGGCCAGCACGGGGGTCCATTACTAAGGTTGGTTTGTTCTCTAGTTTTGCTTTCAAGGTAAAAAAACCCCAAAACTGAGGATATTCTATCTGCTGCCATTTTAATACCTTCTCCCTGCTGCTGTAGGAGACTTCTGTGCCACTAATAGAAATGTGGTCGATCCCATTAAAATGTAGACAGCACTTGAGTTTAATTATTGTAAACACATCAAATATTGTGTTCCTGCCTCAGTCTAAGCAGTTTTCTTGGCTGTGTTTCTCACAAGTTTTCTTGGCCGTGTTTCTCACAATGAGGTTGGATATAGTGGTGGTCCCATTTTTGCTGTTTCCAGGCACAAGCATTGCTGGAAATGTTGGAATAGCTGCCCACCTTCTTCACTATTCCCAACATGAAATAGTGACTTTACAGTCTTTTGCAGAGGATGAGAAGCTGCAAGAAATGAAGATGTTGGTGTTGCAGTTTCTTTTTCTCTCTCATTTGTAGTCCTTTCTTTGCCTCCAGTGGCCCACACGTGTGGGGGTTAGGACAACATGTGACCACAGGGAGCTCAAAATTGCGTGGAAAGGAAACTTTCCTCTCTCAAACTGTAGGTAAAACCTGTGATTGACTGGTAAATATAATTGGAGAAAAGAGAAGATGGCCATGGCTGTTTTGGGCAAGGATAATGCAAAGCAGTGGAGCTGACAGTGAGGAATGGTGCTGCTCACTGCTGATTTTGCTATTTGCAGTGGGGCCCAGGTGGATGAGAGCACTGCTGCTCTCTTGAATGCTTTGTGGTTGAAGTGAAGGAGGATGATTTTCATCCAATTTCATAGTGTAGGAATCTTGTCAGTTAAAAATTAGCTAAAAACCTCTAAGAATGTGTGCCCTGAGTGGTGTCCTTGGCAGGTCAGTCCACGCCCAGCAGCTCTCCCAAAGCTGTGCCTCTCTTCCCTGCCGTGGGCACTCTTGGTGCAGGCTCCAGCTTTGCTGCTCCGGCGTTTCCCACCTTTAGCAGAGGAGTCTGGATCTCCAGGAAAGGAAGCAGGAATGTTTTAGGATTTGTCACACTGGATGAGTAGATGCTGAGTAGCAATCAGCTCCTTCAGGCTGATTGCAGCACTTGCAACTTGCTTTTATTTTAATTGTTCTGTGTACCTTTTTGTGCTTTGCCAGCACGAGTGTCCTGTGCTGGGAGAAGGGAGGAGAGGCCCTAACCAGGGAGCAAGGGCTTGTTTGGCTGCACACTGGGCAGTTCTAGGGATGCCTGCCTGAGGCTGTGCCTCGTGCTGGGGACAGGGAGGGCAGCAGGAGCCATCTCCCCTGAGGCTGGAAGAAGGTGGCTCATGGCAGGAGCATGGAATCATCAAGGCTGGAAAAGAGCTTTGAGATCAAGTCCAGCCTCAACCCAGCACCAATAAACCATGTCCCGTGGTACCACATCCACACGCTTTCTGAACACTTTCCGGGGTGATGACCTCCCCACTTCCCTGGGCAGCCTGTTCCAGTGCTTTCTAAACCTCTCTGTGAATTTTTTTTTCCTAATATCTGATGTAGACCTGCCCTGGCACAACTTGAGGCCGTTTCCCAGAGCCTGGATGGCTGCTGGCTGTGCCAGTGGCCCTGCAGCCCACAGAGGTGGCCCAGGGCAGGGTCACAGGGTGGCAGAGCTGGCAGCAGCTGCTCTGCCTCTTCTGCAGGAGAAACCTTTGCCTGAGGCTTTCCTTGGCAGCCTTTTCCTTGGCAGGAAACCTGCAGGAGCTGAAGGGGCTGGTCAGCACTTGGAGGAGTTCTCTGGCAGTCTGGGGGCTTGCTTTGGGTTTGAATGGATCGTTGGCATTTCTCATTGGTGTTGGGCTCTGGTTTTATGCCCACACAGCCTGGCACAGCCCCTCACCTCTCCCAACTCACACTGTGCCTTTCCTTTGCTGCTGCCACTGGGAGCTGCTCCCTCACCTCTCCAGGTGTCAGTCAGACCTGGGAAAGGCCCTGCAGTGCTTGAACAGCTCTTGTCCAAGGTGAGGGATTGGAGGGAAGCAGAAATTCCCAGCAGAGCACTGTGCTGGGATAGCAAACCTCTTTTCTGGGTGTGTTTCAATTTGGAGCTGACAGAGCAGAGCAGAGCAGCTCAGTGCTGGAGAGAAGGAGCTGGCAGAGTTCAAAGACATTGGAAATGGGAAAAGAATGAACTTTCATCCACTAAACATCCACTTCTTAAATGAGTAACATGGAATAAGAGCAGCAAAAATGTAGCTTTTATGTAACTGAGAATGAGGAAAGATGGTGAGAAAACTGACTGTGGGTGCTTCAAAATTTGTGCTGATCCTTTTCATTGCAGTCCTTAGATGTAATATTTTATATATATACATATATACACACACACACACAAACATATGAAAGATCTCACCTCTTTCTGGAAGTTCTTGTTCTTTACCATTGCTGCATATGCTTCCAAGTAAAATCTTTTTCTCCTAAGACTCAATTTGTTTTAAAAAAACTTTTACCAGAATTGCCATGAAAAGGTCACAATTTAGCAGTTGTTGTGCAGCCTGTTGAAGATTTTAAATTTATTTCCATGTTGTAATTACAGAGGGAGAGAAAACCCCCAAGCTAATATCATACTACTTTTTAATTTAAAAATTGGACTGTATTCTTCCAAACAGCCTGGCATGGCCAGAATGTGAATTCCTGGTGTCTGGGAGTTAAGAGCACCTTTTATCAGAGACCACTTGCAAAAACCTGCACTCACAGGACACAAAAAGCAGCCCATGTTTACACTTG
The DNA here is from genome assembly GCA_013397895.1 of Origma solitaria. Taxonomy (NCBI): domain Eukaryota; kingdom Metazoa; phylum Chordata; class Aves; order Passeriformes; family Acanthizidae; genus Origma; species Origma solitaria. The sequence continues at coordinate 455,664 of VZRL01001648.1, read as the reverse complement.
GGCGAGATTTGCCTCTCCCAAGCTCATTTTTCTAATTTTAAGTTAGAAATGGAAAGCACTGGGTATTTCAAGGGACTTGGGAATTCTCAGAATAATTTTGTAGTCAAGAGTTACTGTTAACCTTTAGATCTATAAACTCAGGACTTTTAAGAGGTATAAATAGTATTGTTGGGACTATTCTTGGCATACTGTGCCCTGCACTCCTGACGTGCATTTTTTAAGGGATAGAACAACTGGGAGCGGACCTAGGAGTATTCCAAGGTCCAGAAAAATGATCCTATGCGCACTTAATTTGCTCGTTCTATTAAACTTATTGAAGAGAAAGTTTTAAAAAAAAAAGAAGTTGGTCATAGTCCATAAGTATCTCCTGGGAGTGAGAGGTTCTGATGAGACAGGGCCTTTTAATTTAGTTGCAAAAGCATAATGCATTTAATTATTTGACAGTGAGAGCAATTAAGCATTGGAACAACATATCAAAGGCTATGGTGGATTTGTCATCTTTGAAATCGTTAATCCAAGACTTGCTGCCCTTTTAGCAAAGCTGTGGCAATTGAGCCATAAGTTATGGGCTTGATGCAGGAATCATTGGCACTTTGATGGCCTTTTTCTGTGGGTCATTTCTGATTATCATTAGAGCTTTGCTGGCCCTGGCTCTGCCAGCACCGCACACGTGGCACAGCCTAATTAGGGGAATCAGCTCTTCCCCGCTCGTTCACAAGGTCACATTGCTTGAGAGCAGTGCTGAGGGTGCCTGCCTGAACCTGGGCTCCCCTGGGGGGGTTTTAGTGCCTCCTGCTCTTTTTTCCGCCCTGGCTTTCGTGTGGATTCCTCTTTCTCTTTGCGTTTTTCAGCTGTTGCTTCACAAGTCCCATAAGAAGAGTTTTCCTGCAGGTGGAGCAGCACTTAAAGCTTGGAATTGTGGAATGATTTGTGTTGGGAGGGACCTTAAAACTTATCCAGTGCCACCCCTGCCATGGCAGGGACAGCTCCCACTGTCCCAGGCTGCTCCAAGCCCTGTCCAGCCTGGCCTTGGACACTGCCAGGGATCCAGGGGCAGCCACAGCTTCTCTGGGCACCTGTGCCAGGGCCTGCCCACCCTCACAGGGAATAATTCCTTCCCAATATCCCATCTAACCCTGCTCTTTTTCAGTGGGAAGCCATTCCCTGTGTCCTGTCACTCTGAGCCCTTGTAGAGAGTCTGTCTTTCTTGTAGCTCCTTCAGGTGCTGGGAGGCCACAGTGAGGTCTCTCCAGAGCCCTCTCTTTTCCAGGCTGAACAATCCCAATCCTCCCAGCCTTTCCTTGTGTCCTGCTGCCTGTGCTCTTGGTTTGCTGGAGCAGCTCTGCCAAACCTGCCTCCTGTCCAGCTGGGTCATCTGTGGGATAAATCAGAGGGCAAATCCAGTGTAAATTGTCACAGCAGGGGCAGGTTTTCCCCACTGGCTGTTGACACCCTGCTTGCAGCACTGTGGGAGAGAAGGACAAGCCCTGACTTTGTTTCACATGCTTCCATGTATTTCCTTTCCTCACCTTGCTTGGCTATGTCAGGAAAATGTTTCAGTGAACTGGACTAAGGGGTCTTGCACTGACCTTGACTTCCCTGTGCCACACTTGACACAAAAGGCGCAGGAATAAAAGCACCGTTAAACCCAAGCCATGACTGTTTAAAGAATAAACAGAGATGGGAAAAGGAAATGCAGTCTGGACCTCTCTGTCTGAGGCTTTCAGGGTAGATAAAATGGAGTTAGACACTCAGGAAGGGGATTGTTTCGTAAATCAGAGCAGAAAACATTGAAGTGGCATCAAAAGCTGAGAAGTGGCTCTCGGGGACATGGCTTAGTGGTGGACTTGGCACTGCTGGGTTAATGCTTGGACTTGGTGACCTTAAAGGTCTTGTCCAACCTAAATGATTCTCTGTGGAGCTGTAGGAACCCTTCTCTCATAACCAGAGGTGCAGGGTGAGGCTTTGTGCTGGGTACAGGCTCAAATCAGAGCAGTGTGAGCTGCTGTGGTGCCTGAGAGGGGCTGCAGGAGCAGCTAGAGAATTCCCTCGGTTTGCAGCAGGAGCCTGGAGCCTGCCTGGGGCTCGGAATAGCAACAGCTGGAGCAGAAGAAGCTGTTTAAGTGAAGCTTGGAAGGTCTCTGGAGCTGCACCTGCAGTGTCACACACAGAGCTGCTTTCTCTGTGTTCTGTCGTGTGCTGGGTTAGAGCAGGGAGCCTTTGCTGAGGCTCAAATGCTGTCCAGAAGGAAAGATCCCTTTCCTTTGTTTCCTGCTCTTCCCAAACAGCTCTGCAGGAGTGTTCTGTGCTTGCTTGGTGGGACAGCCACGCTGGGGGTGTGTTCCTGGGGATGGCTGCGTTGGTTCCTCTTCTCCAGGGCCACAGAGCTGTGCAAACGGGCTCTGATCCTTGTCATCACCTCTGCGAGCTCTCCTGTCACCTGCACAGCCTTCAGCCGCCCAGGGAGTCACCTCAGCCAGGCTGGGAGTGTTTAGGCAAAGTCCCCTGACATGCTGGAGGAGAAGCTGTGTGCTTCAGCTGGCAATATGTGGTCCTGCCTTCAGATGAGAGTGATTATAGTTGAGAGAAAGGAATTAAATCAATTTCCTAATTTAAAAAAAAAAATATTTAATGCAGAGGCTCAGTTTAACTGCCTTTTGTTTTCCAGCATGCAAGTAAAGACCCCAAAGATGGGAGAGACAGCAGAGATCAAAAAGAATCCAAGGAGTTTGAGAACATGCTGGACTTTGTGAAGCCGTTGTCGTTGCCCTCTCTCCCGGGCCTTCACCAGTCACTACCTCAGAACCAGAGCTATGTGGCCACCACCAAGTCGCAGACAGGTAAAAAGGGAAGGGTTGCAATGTTGGAATCCTCAGCAGCTGTGTGTGGGGCTGAGTGGGACATGAGGAGGTTGACAAGGATTGAAACGTCTGTTAGTGCCTTTTTGTCTCTCCAGGGTTCCCTTCGCCCATGGCTGCTGTGCTGCCACAGACCGTGTGTCAGAGTTGTCCCTTCTGCTCACTCTGCAAGTGCCAGAGTGTGACACTCGTGTCCCCAGGCTCCTGCTGCTCCCCTCTGGCTGCTGGAAGGGGACATTCCTGCAGTGCCCTGCTGAAGTCCTCTCCCAAGCGAAGGGAGCACTTCTGTGCTGTCTTTGCTGCCCCACTGTGTCCTGGGGTGCAGGATCCCCCCAGGCGTGCTCTGCCAGGCACCTCTCCTGCCTCTGCTAAAAGCTTTTCTTACAGGATCTTACAGGATCTGTGATCCACGTTGATCCCTTTTTCCTCTGGGATATTTTGAAGAGGTTTCTGTCAATTCTGAAGGGCTTTGAATATCACCACGGCTGCTTACCGAGAACTGCAGCCTTATAAATATAACTCATTTGGTTCACAGAATTTTTTAGAGGTCTCTTCATAAATTTTGGTGATGTTTCATTATCATGGAAGCTGAAGAAATGCTTTCAAGGAGCAGGCTGTGCAAGTGCAAGCAATAACAGTGGTGCTGAAGCTGTTCCTACAGGAGCCTGCACCCAGCATCCTTCTGCTGTGCATCCACCGCAGACAGCAGCAGGCAGGGGGCTGGGATGTCTGCTTTGATTAGAAGGCCAAGAGGGAGACTTAACAAATTAAGACCCAATCAAAGGAGTGAAAGGAATCAAACAGACTTCCCTAGTAGGTGTGAAATGAGGTTAAATGGCGACCAGCTCTTTATGTGAGGTGCCTTTCCCCGTGTGTTCTGCAGTTATTGTCAGATTGCTTCCATTGTCAGTGAGTATTGTTGGCCTTGCGCTAACTCTTTGAACAATTGGATTCCATTCAGCCTCCTACAACATCGGCAGCACTGCCAAATGCAGGGTAATTTAAGGATTTGTGTGGTGGTGGAGTGGCCAGGAGAGTGTGCAGAGGGTGCTCAGAATTTGGGAAGCTTTGCAGCCCTGGCAGGAAGCTGTTTGTGTGTCTGCCCATCCGTGTGTGTCATCTTCTGCTTGACTTGTCAATAAATCAGTTGGAGTGGGAAGCCTTTTTCTCAGGTTGTGCCCTCAGGTGTGATTTCATAGAATGACAGAAGGTTTGGGTTGGAAGGGACCTTAAAGTTCATCCCATTCCCACCCCTGCCATGGCAGGGACACCTCCCCCTGTCCCAGGCTGCTCCAAGCCCTGTCCAGCCTGGCCTTGGACACTGCCAGGGATCCAGGGGCAGCCACAGCTGCTCTGGGCACCTGTGCCAGGGCCTGCCCACCCTCACAGGGAACAATTCCTTCACAATATCCCATCTATCCCTGCCCTCTGGCAGTGGGAAGCCATTCCGTCTTGTCCTGGAACTCCATCCCTTGTCCCCAGTCCCTCTCTAATACAACCCCTACTCTCTCTCCCTTCTTTTCATTCCTGAGCAAACTTTGGGTTCCTTTTGCTTCTCTTTTCCAGCTGCTGCAGTATCTCGGAAGAAAAAACGGAGAATGGGAACCTATAGCCTGGTTCCCAAGAAAAAGACCAAAGTGTTAAAACAGAGAACAATGATTGAGATGTTCAAGAGCATAACTCATTCCTCTGCGGGTGCCAAGGTAAGGGCAGCACTGAGCCCGCTGGGTATTTTTTTGGCACTTCCGTGTCCCTTTCCGTGGCCACCAAGCCCAAGTGGAGGTGTAGGGATGTGCTGCCTTGTTGAGATCAACATCTTCCCTTCTCAGTCTCCATCTTCCCTGTGGCAGCAGCTTCCTGCCTGGAGCAGCCTTGCTGCTTTGGGAATAACTGTTTCATTGTGGCTGTTCAGATACCAGCTCCTAAACAAACCTTGCCCAGCGAATGTTTCCCTTCTGTCCTGTGAATCCTGGGCATCTGGAGAGATTTCGAGCATGCCTCAGGTGTAACCTTTGTGTTTCAGTGTCCTCAAGGTCTTATGTTGCTGCTTGAGACTATACAGCAAAACACTTGGTTACTTATAAAAGTTTAGACATGGACTCACTCCAGATTAAATTCTTCTTTTGCTGCAGCCCACGTCATGGAGTTTTGATCTTAGAATTCAAGGAGATCAGTGCTAGTATGAAAATCCCAGCATGATGTCACTTCCCTTTCCATTCCCTAGAAACTTTCTTGCACCCTTGGTGGAGCTGCCCGTCCGTGTTTGAGTTGGGCTCTTCTCCCCTAATGCCTTATGCAGCTGTGTGAGTCTGGAATGACTCCTTGTGGTCCCCAGGTCCAACAGGCTGAGGTGACACCTGGCAGGGCTTTTGCCAGGAGGGACCCAGAGCCACCTTTAGAATTCCCAGCACAGAGGAGATCCAGGATGGCTCCAGCTGCTCTGCCCCAGGAGCTGATGTTGTCTTTGTGTCCCCTGTGCTTGGGTGACTTCCAGAGTGACAAGGAGCTGGGGGATGGCAGCCCCCACGTGAACGGGGAAAGCATAGATGTGGACTCTGAAGAGGAGGACTCGGATGAGTTGGAAGAGGAGGATGATCATGGGGCGGATCAGACAGCCGTGTTCCCTGGGGATGACAACAGGACCTCCAAGGACAGCGCGTCCGATGCAGACAACGCCAGGAAGGTGATTCCCTTCCCTGTGCAGGGCCTGAGGAGCAGGATGGGACACTGCTGGCACATCTGGGATAGCACTAGCATGAGTTGAAGCAATTCTTAGGTTTTTCCCACCTGAAAAATGACAGAAGGACCACCAATGGCAGTGAGGCTCCTTGGTGACCGTTTCCTGCTTTCCATTGCACCTGTGAGGGTCTCCCCACCTCCCCCCCAGTTCCAGCCCTACACGGCTCTGTGATCCACTCTGCAGAACCCTTACCACATTTGGTTCTAGGATTCACTGAACCAATAGGAGACATCTTCCCAGTCTTGCTGGGGAAAGCGCTATAATAATTTAGTTGCTTTTTCCCCCTGATTTATGATACATAGTACAGGCATGAGGCTGGCTTGGGATTATCAGGGAAGTCAAAATTCGGTTAGAAAACTATTCTGGAGTCCAGTTTTTTTTTTCCCCACCTCTCTACCATCCTCATGGATGTTCCATGATGTGATTGGAGCTCACTGAGCTGCAGCCCTGGAGCCCCTGCCCTGTTAGTGCATGTACCCATTGGGACTGGGAGCTGGGGGGATGCTCTGCTGGGTGGGGGCTCAGCAGGATGGTGGGGGATGCTCTGGGTATGTCAGGATGGTGGGGATGTTGTGATGGGCACAGAAGGATGGTGGGGGATGCTCTGGGTGTGTCAGGATGGTGGGGATGCTGTGATGGGCACAGCAGGATGGTGGGGATGCTCTGCTGGGTGTGTCAGGTTGGTGGGGATGCTCTGATGGGTAGATCAGGATGGTGGGGAATGCTCTAGGTGTGTTAGGATGGTGGTGGGGGATGCTCTGGGTGTGTCAGGATGGTGAGGGATGCTCTGGGTGGATCAGGATGGTGGGAGATGCTCTGATGGGCACGGAAAGATGGTGGGGGATGCTCGGGTGTGTCAGGATGGTGGGGGATGCTCTGATAGGTGCTTCAGGATGGTGGGGGAGGCTCTGCTGGGCACAGAAGGATGGTGGGGAATGCTCTGGGTGTGTCAGGATGGTGAGGGATGCTGTGATGGGCACAGCGGGATGGTGGGAAATGCTCTGCTGGGTGTGTCAGGTTGGTGGGGGAGGCTCTGATTGGCACAGCAGGATGCTCTGTGGGGGATGCTCTGTTTTGGGAGACCCGACCCGACTGACCCGTTGTGTTCTTGGGCAAATGGTGGCTGCAGATCGATGATGGCGAGTCTGAAGAGGAACAAGAGTCTGTAGAGTCTGGGGAGGAGGAGGAGGATGGAGACGAGTCTGACTTGGTAAGCTGGGCTGCTGAACTTGTTTTTCAGCCCGTGGCCTGTTGATAATAATTTTTCCACTTTGCACCTCTGCCAGAAAGAGAGAGGGCAAAGCCAGAGCGGTGCAGTTTCAAGTCTCCTTGACAAAACTCACTCTCTGAAACCACCCACACACGGAGTATTGTTTTCCACAAGGTGCTTAACCCTGATCCGTGGTACAATTAATTGCTTTCTGATGCTAACTAATGGGCTTCTGTTGTTTTCAACAAGGTGTTGACTGCTTTTAATCATTTGAATGTTAGTTAGAGGTACTTAAGGGTGCTTGAGTTCCTGAGATGCACAATTGGCCAGTGGTAGGAGCCTGCAAAGCTTTCTTACCGACCTGAAGTTCTGCTGGGCTTTTTTTGAGCTCGGGTGGGGTTGTTCCCAAACCCAATGGCCCAGTTCACAGCCGAAATTCCCTGTTCCAGAGGAGCAGCTCCTATCAGGGAGGCAAATAGCACAGACAGACAGACAGACAGACTGACTGACTCTCCCTGGGACCTTGCTATTACAGCACCAGGCCAAGACTTTCAGCAGCTGCTGGGGATTTCTACTTTTTATTTTTAGACTGCTGGGGGAGAGAACCTGATGATTTTTTAAATTTAAGTTGTTCATTGATTGTCTCTGTCCCCCACCTTCCCCTTTTCCTTAAAAATTTCACTCCCTTTCCACAGCCTCTCAAGTTAAAGAGCCAGCATTTAAGGCACCCCAGCTCTTCAGTCACCTTGAGAAAATTCTTGGCGTCATTTTCTTGATGTTTTGAGCTGAAGGTAGAATCATACATACAAAATACATCAAGTGAATCACTGGAGCTCTTTATGGTCCTGTTCCCCCTGCTCTGGCACTCCAGGAGCCCAGGAACAGCAGGGGCTGTGTAGCCTGTCCCTTTTTTGGGACAGTCTGTGGTGTCAGACCCCACCGAGGGCTGGGCTGGGGCTCACATCCCAACGCCCAGGTGGGATCTCCACATCCTGGACAGTGGTTGGAGCCCTGTGAGTCCCTGAGCTCCCCAGACAGGACTGGCTCACACACAAAGCTCTCTCCCACGAGCAGAGCAGTGCAGTTGGGGCCAAGCCACGTGCTGAGCCCACACTCAGGGGTTTGGGGCAGCACAGACACCCCAGAGAGCCCGGGCTCAGCTCCACGTGGTGCCTCTCTGGGAGGGTAGGGCCTGGCACAGCTGCTGGTGGTACCAGGAGGTTTTTCCTAGCTTTCCTGGCAGCTGGATGAGCATCAGGAGCTGATGGTTTCAGTCTGAACATGAATTTTATGATGGATTCATTGAACCCTGGTAGGGTTGGGGTTGCTGATTCCTGTTCTGGTGTTGGCTTTGAAACCCCACCCCACACAACTGTATCTTTTTAAACGAAACCCCAAAGTCTGTTGGAATTCATACATGTGGCTGAATATTTGCCGCATGATCGGTCTGTGCTGCCCTGTGCCTGCCTCAGAGAGGGGACTGCTCTACTGCTGGAGAGTTCAACTCCCCTGGGTCCACCCCAGCCCTGCCAGGTGGCTCTTCAAGTGCAAAACGGTTTTCTTGTGGAGAAATAAGAACATTTTAGTTTGCAAACCCCTCTGCCAGAGTTCAAGAAGCATTTGGACAGCACAGGCACAGGGTGGGGAGTTTGTGCAGGGCCAGGAGTTGGATTTGGTGATCCTTGTGGGTCCCTTCCAACTCAGGATATTCTGTGATTCTGTGATTCTCCAATTTTTTGGGGGAGAAGCTGGAAGTGTGCATGAGCCTGCCCACTTGCAGTGCTGCTCATGAGCGTGGTGTGAGGGCCTCCATGGCAGAGAAAGTGCAGCCTGCACTGCTGAACTGACAGGAAATCCACCCACACGTGTGCCTGAGTTTCCTTTTCAGTGCAATAAAGGCATCTTAGCACCTCTTGGTTTCAAACCCCTGGTCCTTCTCACACACCTCGAGCTGGGTGAGGGCTGCTCCACCACGGGACCCTGGTGCCACCATGCCTGATGTGCACGTGGCCTCTCTGGTTCTTCAGAGCTCCGAGTCCAGTGTCAAGAAGAAGCTGCTGAAGAGGAAAGGGAAGACGGACAGTCCATGGCTGAAACCCACCCGCAAGAGGAGGCGGAGGAATAAAAAGAAACAAGGCGCTGTGCTAGGTAATTCATGGGGGTTTGTTCCTTCATTCCACCCAAATGAATTCCACTCCAGGTGCAGGTGAGGCCTCTAAGTCTGCAGGGCTCACTGTTCCTTCCCGAGGTTGGGCTGGGATAAGCCAGGCTGTGAATTTGCCTCTCAGTGACAGGAGCTGCTGGTGGCACTGGAACAGCAGAGCGTGTGGCTTTGTCCTTGGAATGCTGGATGGAAGTTACTTTGCTCATGAATCCCTTTATTTTGGAGTATCCAGAAAAGCCCTCGTGGGGGCTTACAAAAAGGAGGAAGAGGAACTTTTTGTATGGGCAGATAGTGACAGCACAAGGGGATGGCTCCACACTGAAAGAGGGGAAATTGAGGTTAGATATACAGGAGAAATTGTTCCCTGTGAGGGTGGGCAGGCCCTGGCACAGGTGCCCAGAGCAGCTGTGGCTGCCCCTGGATCCCTGGCAGTGTCCAAGGCCAGGCTGGACAGGGCTTGGAGCAGCCTGGGACAGTGGGAGGTGTCCCTGCCCTTGGCAGGGGTGGCATGAGATGAATTTTAAGGTCCCTTCAAACCTGAACCAGTCTGGGGTTCCATGATCCATATCCATGTGGGCTCCTGTCCCATGAGGGAGCATGTTTAGCTGCAGAAGGAAAAGAAAGAACCACTCTGGAATGGTGCTCCACTGCTTTTGTGGGGATGTTTGTGCAGCTGAGTGGAATGTGCAGGTTGGCTTCACTCCATTTTGAAGCACCACATTTATAAGGAGCTGCCTCAGGCCCCTCTCAAGTGTGGGTGTTGTTCAGGGGGTCACTCCTGTTTGTCCTGAGGCACCCACCCAGCACCAAGGAAGGTTTCAGTGGCGCCTGCTGAAAGCTGTGGGATGGGGAGAGCCAGGAGTGCAGGCTGGATGTGATGCTGCTGCTTTGGGAGAGATAACATGGGAGAGATGGAGTGGATAGTGCAGCTGTGCCTTCAGCCTCATTGCTCAGATTTCATACCCCCACTGCCTCCAAAGGGTTTGTTCTCCCGGGCTTGCTAACTCCATGCAAACAGGCCATTTTTGGATCAGCAGCTTTTTGGTACTTCTGAATTCATGGACTGTTTCAGCCCCTGCTCTGTGCCCGGGCTCTCTCTCAGTCACCAGGCTTGCTCCTCTTCCTCCCAGTGGCTGAAGGGACCACTGATCCCTGTCACAGCAAATACCTGGCTCTGCATTTCAGCTCCAGACTGGTTTTCTGCCCCTTCAGTAAAGGTGGGAGCTTGTCTTAAAGGGTAACCAAACTCTGTTCGCCAAGCTGGACTGGGAGGAGCAAACCAGGAGAGAAAGCGAAGCCAAGGGAGTGTGAAGAGACCGCAAATTCCCACCCAGGCTCTGAGGGGTCTCCCACAGTCTCTTCCCAGCAGCAGCTTCGTTCACTCAGAGGCAGAACTTGGCTTTTGTGTTTCCCCTCCCATGAAGCTGAATGTCACCTGTTCCATCCTCCTCTAAAGGTGCAGTTGGCTCTGCCCAGCTGGAGCCGTGCCTGAGCCCTGGGCAGCAGCCTGGGGGCAGGAGGATGCTCAAGCCCTGCTTCACCCCTTCCTTGTGCCATGGCAGAGGCAGAACTTGGCTCCTTCATTCTCTTTTCTTGTCATTCCCTGCCTGGGTGGAGGTGGGAGCTCAGTTTGACCAGAGCAGTGCCCTGCGTGCCCAGATGTTGGCTTGGCACATTCTGTGTGCTCTGCACTCAGCCTGGGCTGAGCCGTGACCCCACAGCCTCGGGGTGGCTGTACCTGTGGGGTTGTGTAAATCCCCTGTTCCCATGCAGGTGCTGAAGCCTATAAACCCTCGCTGGGCAGCAGGGAGGGCCCCGGCCAGGAGAACAGCATGGAGTACATGGAGGTGTCCCTGGATTCCCTGGACCTCCGGGTGAAGGGGATCCTCTCCTCGCCAGTGGGAGGTGGGTGCTGGGGCTGGACTTGGCTGTGGGGTCAGGATCAGGGCTGGGTTTGGGGTGGGGGTTGGGTTGGGATCAGGGCTGGGTTTGTGTTTGGATTGGGGCTGGGTTTGGGGTCAGGGTTGGGTTGACGTAGAGGCTGGGCTTGGGGTCAAGGCTGGGTTTGGGTTCCGGGCTGATTTTGGGCTTGGGATCAGGGCTGGTTTTGTGTCTGGGTTTGGATTTGGGGTCAGGGCTGGGTTTCGGGTCAGGTTTGGCATTGGGGTTGGGGCTGGATTTGGGGTCTGGTTTGGGGTCGGGGCTGGGTTTGAGGTCAGGTTTGGGATCAGGTTTGGGTTTGGCGTCAGGGCTGGGTTTGAGGTCAAGTTTGGGGTTGAGTTTGGGTTTGGGGTCGGGGCTGGGTTTGAGGTCAGGTTTGGGATCAGGTTTGGGTTTGGCGTCAGGGCTGGGTTTGAGGTCAAGTTTGGGGTTGAGTTTGGGTTTGGGGTCGGGGCTGGGTTTGAGGTCAGGTTTGGGATCAGGTTTGGGTTTGGCGTCAGGGCTGGGTTTGAGGTCAAGTTTGGGGTTGAGTTTGGGTTTGGGGTCGGGGCTGGGTTTGAGGTCAGGTTTGGGATCAGGTTTGGGTTTGGCGTCAGGGCTGGGTTTGAGGTCAAGTTTGGGGTTGAGTTTGGGTTTGGGGTCGGGGCTGGGTTTGAGGTCAGGTTTGGGATCAGGTTTGGGTTTGGCGTCAGGGCTGGGTTTGAGGTCAAGTTTGGGGTTGAGTTTGGGTTTGGGGTCGGGGCTGGTTTGGGGTCCCTTTGTTCGGCGGTGGCGCAGTGCGGGGCCCCGGCTGCCCCCTGGCGGCCACAGAGCGCGCAGTGCCATGGGAATGGGGTGGGATAGGGATGGGATGGGGATTAAGGGTGGGGGTGAGGATAAGGAGAGGGCTGGAGCTGAAATGAGGGTTAGGATAGGGATGGGGATGGGACTGGGCTGGGGATGACGATAGGGATGAGGCTGGGCTGAGGATGAGGATAGGGATGAGGATGGGGCTGGGACTGGGCTGGGGATGAGGATAGGGATAGGGATGAGGATAGGTATGGGGCTGAGGCTAGGCTGGGGATGAGGATGAGGATGGAGCTAGGGATGAGGGTAGGAATGTGGCTGGGATGGAGATGAGGATGATGATGGGGATGGGACTGGCTGGGATGAAGATAGGGATAGAACTGGAATAGGAATGAAATGGGGCTGAGGATAAGGAAGAAATGGGAATGGGGCTGGGCTGGGGGTGAGGATGAGGATAGGTGTGGGGCTAGGATGGGGATGATGATAGGAATGGGGCTCGGATGGGATGAGGACAGGGATGGGGATGAGGATGAGTGTAGGGATGGGGCTGGGATAGCAACAGGGATGGATTTGGAATGGGGCTGGGGCTGGAGATGCGGATGAGGATAGGGATTGTGCTGGGGTGGCACTGCAATGGAATGAAGCTGTAGATGGGATCCCAGCTCCAGTGGGCTGCCTTAGCTCAGGAATGCACTCACCAAGGCTCCAAGGTCCTGCCCCAGCCCTCCTGTCCCACTCAGCAGCTCCCCCTGAAAAGTACTGATTGAACACCCCCCAAAGCGTTGCCCCTGCCCCTCAGGAATGTGGTGTTCAGCCCTGGGAGGAGGAGGGGCTGGTGCTGGGCCCTGGCTGCTCAGCCCCAACTGCTGCTCCCCGTGCTGAACTCTGCTCAGCTGCAGCATCTCCTGCCTGGATCCGCCCGCCTGTCCCCGCCGCTCCCTCAAAGCTTGTCTGCCTCCTTTGATAGAGACACATCAAAGGGAGGGTGGGAGCCTTCCCCACCAAGGGAGGGTCAGGAGGGATGAGGGATGCTTTCACCAGAGCCTGTGGATGTCAAACAGATTAGGGAAGTGACAGCTCGGAAGGCGAGGTATGAGCTTTGTGATTTGTGCTCCCCGAGAAAACTCTTAAACCTTTAAGATCTTGAGAGGATTTTACATGAAAACGGTGAGGACTTTCCCTGGACTTGTATGACTTGAAATATCCCTTTGCTAGGCTTGAGTTTGCAGCTTGTTGGCTGAAGGAATTCCTCATGGGATGCAAGGGGCTTGTGCTCGGCTGGCAGGGTCAGAGCCACGGGCAGGCTACCCTGGGGGAAGGCTGCCCTTGCCAGGCCAGCTGAAGAGGGGTCTCCCCCAGGGATGAAGTTAATTTGCAAAACCTCACAGCAAAACAACTGTCCAGTCAAAAGCTTAAAAAATAGCAGCAAACTTCCCTCTCAGTGTGAGTCAATCCTGTAGCAGTGGGTAGGGAAAGCCTGGGGTGCTCCCGGGTGAGCCAGCCCAAAGGATTTGCTTCTGCATTTCCTTTTGTATTGTTTGCTTCTGCAAACTTTGCAAAGAGATGGTTTGGGGCAGGATTGGAATCAACCCCTTTGTCACTAAGCCAGTGTTGTGCAGTCTTGGGTAACCCAGTGATTGATTTGGATCTGGAGGAACCACAGGAACATTCCCACTGTGCCCCATCCGTGGTGGTGACCCCATTATCCACCTTTTCATAGGTTTGTAAATGGTCAACATCTGGGAGAAAGAGATGAGGAAAAGGCAAGAACATGGGAGCATCTTGCTGCTTTCTTTTCCCTGGTTTGTTCTCTTTCCAAAAGAAATATTTCTTGGTTGACTGAGACCAAATAGTCCCAGGAATTTTGTTTTCCCGTCTGTGTAATAAGCCTTTACAAATAGGAGTTTGTGCTTTCCTGATCATCTCTATTTATCACTCCACTGCCTATTCAAATTTCCAACTCCGGATGGTTTCCTACAAATTTCCTGGTGCCGGAGCCCAGTGTTGTGGGGGGGAGAGAGAGGCTGATAGAAACCTGCACCTCATTGCTTTGCCTTCCTGAGGTTTTCTCAGAGTAATCTGATCTTAACTTATCGCTCTTGATTTCAGCACAGTCAGCTGAGTGTGGCTGGACTTGGAAAAAGTACAGGAGGCTTTTGCAAACCCCAGCTGGTGTAAAAGGGTCTCTTCTACAGTGTTTAGCTAAAGCCTTGAGAGCCTTTCAGGACGTGGAATGGGAAGATGCCACAGGACGTGGCTGGTGTTGATGGACTGAATCCTTTCTCCTCAAAGAGAACTCGAGTTGATTTCGTGATTTTCTGCACCGCAGGTCTCTCCAATGGCCCTGAAGCAATGGAAGTGGATGGTCTCCAGGAAGTGCCCCTGTGTAGCTGTCGAATGGAAACCCCCAAAAGCAGAGAGATCACCACGTTAGCCAACAACCAGTGCATGGCCACGGAGAGCGTGGATAACGAGGTAGGAGCCTGTCCTTGAGCTTCCCACAGCCTTTTCAGCTGAGGACAAAGCCATAAAGAGAGAAAAGCTGTGCCAGGAGCACGTGTGGGGTCACACAGGGGCTATGGGCCTGCTAGACTGGGACCCACTGGTGTGAGGAATGGCAGGGCCAGTGTCCCCCCGGCTCAGCTGAGGGCTCCAGCACTCTGTGCCTGTCCCAGTGCTGGGGTGAGGCCCCTGGGAGGGGAGGAGGTGCTGTGTCTGCACTGGGAGAGGCTCTGGGTGGGTCTCTCTGGCTTGTCCTGGCCTGTGTGCCTGGATCTGGTTGATGTAACATTCACACTTCAGGCCATGTGGGCTAAAATACATCAACCTGCATCAAAGGGAGGGGATCCAGTACAGGACTGGAGCTGTTTTCCCTTGACTGTGAAGGAAGAACTGCTGCAAACCTTTCTGTGGCCAGGTGTTGAGTTTCAGGAGCTTGGCATGGCCTCTGCTGCCCCAGCCTTCCTCTCTCCTCCTCTCTTTCTGTCCCAAAGCTTCCATGTGCTGGCACGTGTGCAGCCCCAGGTCTGACTGACCGACAGGGATTGCCTTGGGGTTGGTCACAGCTGGGCTGGCTGGGCTCTGCTGGCTCCAGAAGTGTGGAAGGAAGTGGCAGGAGTGACCCCATTCCAGAATCTGGAAAGTGAGATCTGCAGGACAGGAATGCACTTGATGGATTCTCCTTTTTCTGAGAGGCACTTGGGTTTCTTTTCAGTTCCAGCCTCACTGCAGCACTCTCACACTCACTGGTGGTAGGACAAGGAGTGAGAATATCCCTGGTTCTCCTCTAGGATCCCAGGAGGAGGGTGAATGGAGGGACAAAGGGATAATCTGGTTCACAGACCACCTCTGCTTCTGGTATGTGTAGGGAGAGGAATTTCCAGAGTGGCAAAATCAATTCATTAAACAGAGAATATCCTGGGAGAATTATTAGAGAGAGGGAGGACCCCAGGGTTTCTAAACAAACACAAGGAATATGAAAGAATTCCTGCTCCTATCTGCGGTGGGTTGACAGTTCTGTCCCTGGATAAATCACAGGGAGGAATAGCAAAGGCCATGCTTTATGTTAGATTCTTTTTAATAATGGGATAAATGACTCAGAGATGTTATAGGAATATTAGATGTGTGAATAGGGGCTTCTCCAGACTCTCATGTCCTTGGAGAATGTTATAAATAGTTACCAGCACCCTGCTGCAGTCTCTAATGGATGGAAAATAGCAATTAATCATCTTGAACTTTTTTTTAGAGTTTCTAACAAATAATAAAGTGTGACATAATAGTGCGGGGTCTTCCTCACACGGGTGGTGCAGCTCTCCACGTTAATGGAATTTCCTCAGCCCAGTCAAATTCCTCCTCAGGAAAAGTTCCACGGTCCCCTCGTGCCACCCCTGCAGCCCCCAGGGTCAGGGTGGTGACAGGGATCAGTCCGGCCAAGGTGTCCCAGCCACAGGAAGGCTTTGCAGCTGGAATTTGGGAAAGCTGAATTGGAGATGCCAGGGCGAATGATGAGCCGAGGTTAAAATCCAGTCTCTTTCCCCACAGGGGTGTTGCTTCTGCAGAGGTGGAATTTAAAAAAAGTAGAGAGGAAGTTTAGTTTTGCTGAGAAAAAGCAGCAAATCCTTGGCTAGGGCAGAGGGACAGTCTGTGGCACTGAGTCCCTGACTGACTCTGTCACAAGGACAGTAAACTCTGCACCTTCCCTCCAAGGGCCCTTTCCTTGGAGCAGCCTTTCATTCCTAGTTTATAAATCTCCTTTGCCAGGTATTTGGGGAAAGCAAGATTATTGTCAAGGGGAACTTGAAAGAGAACCCAAAGAGTGTCGTGTCATGCTGGCAGGTGACAGCGGGGCTGGGACAGTGTGGTGGCTGCAGGAATGGGGCAGCAGCAGGAGCTGCTGATCCCTGTGGTGCAGCAGAGCAGGGAGCACTGGTTGGGAGCAGGGAACCGCAGTTCTGGAACCTGCTGCCATTAACAGGGTGAGGTAGGACATGAGGTGTGCAGTGGTGGGACACAGGGAATGGCTTTAGACTGGAGTAGGACAGGTGCAGATTGAATATTGGGAAGAAATTCTTCCCTGGGAGGGTGGGCAGGCCCTGGCACAGGTGCCCAGAGCAGCTGTGGCTGCCCCTGGATCCCTCGTAGTGTCCAAGGCCAGGCTGGACAGGGCTTGGAGCAGCCTGGGACAGTGGGAGGTGTCCCTGCCCATGGCAGGGTTTGGAATTAGATGAGGTTTAAGGTCCCTACAACCCAAACCATTCCATGATTCTGTGATTCTCTGATTTTTAAGCTCAGAGCTGTAGATTGCTGAAATCCTTTGGAAAACCTGCTCCAAACATGACTTTAGCTGAGCTCCCATGAAAGCCTGGCTCTTCATCCCTGTGGTCTGGGCAGGGGCCAGTGCTGGAACCAGCACAGACGATAACTTCGCTGGCAACGAGGAGCAATTCTTTTTCCCTTTATCTTCCTGTGACTCGGACTTGTGAGCAGTACCAAGATTTAGTGCGTACAGTCTCGTTCTCTCGGTCACTGACACCCGCTCTTCCTGGCAAGAGGAGAGTGTGTGTTGTGTGAGTCAGGCCCCTGGGACTGCCCCTTCTGCTGCTTGGCTGTTGCCTATTTCCAGTTATGATTTTTTTCTGTTGTTGTTGTTGTTGCAAGGAACAAATGACTCGGGGTGCACATGCATGTTAGTTAGTAAATGATGCATTCCTTCCTGAGAGCAGCTTTCACAGCTTCCTGCTGCACTGCTAATGCTCTCTGGCACACAGCTGAATTCCTGTGAAAAAGCCAGGGCTCCTCGAGGCAGTGTGCAAAATCTTCCTCCGCACAAGCACAGGGAGTGTTGTGGTCTCCAGTAATTTCATTTCCTTTAATTTCTCCTGTTCCAGCTGGGCCGATGCACAAACAGTGTGGTTAAGTATGAACTGATGCGCCCGTCTAACAAAGTCCAGCTTTTGGTGCTGTGTGAGGACCATAGAGGGAGGATGGTGAAACACCAGTGTTGCCCTGGCTGTGGATACTTTTGCACTGCAGTAAGTCCGTGCTCTCAATCTAGGGAAGGGGGTACCTGTTGCAGTAGCTGGAAGCTGAAGGTGGAGATGGTCCCTAAAGGGGTGTCCTGACTTCCTGGCATCAGCCCCACCTCGTTCCACAGCACATCAGGAGGTGTTTTCAATAGGAATGTGTGTGAGGATAGCTGAAATCATCGCCTTTATTTTCCTGGAGACCCCCAAGGGGTGATACCAAAGGGATTTCACATGCTGGAAGTCTTGCCTTTGGAATTTCTTTGGAACAAGGGTTTGTTGTTTTTCTTTCTGTGTACTGATCAATCCCATCAAAAAAAGTCTTCGCTTGGTTTGTAAATGAACCTGGGCCCACACCTGTGTGTCCCCTCAGGATGGGGAACCTGAACGATAGCACTGGACCAAGGCAGTGTTGGAGATCTCAATTAGGTTAGATGTTAGGAAGATTAAATATTAGGAAGAAATTCTTCCCTGTGAGGGTGGTGAGGCCCTGGCACAGGTGCCCAGAGAAGCTGTGGCTGCCCCTGGATCCCTGGCAGTGTCCAAGGCCAGGCTGGACAGGGCTTGGAGCAGCCTGGGACAGTGGGAGGTGTCCCTGCCCATGGCAGGGGGGTGGAACCAGATGAGATTTAAGGTCCCTTCCAACTCAGACCACTCTGTGGTCTCCTGCTGCCTCTTCCACCTCTGCCACCGAGGCTTTTAAGGGACTTGGTGCAGTCCTTTAGTGGTCAGTGTCCTGCTTTCCCTGTGGATAAAGCTGAAAGGCACAGTTGAGGCCTCACGGAGTGATGATGAGGCTTAATTGTGTGACGCTGCTATTCTTCAGGATGAGTCAAGGAAAGATGCTGCAGTAATCTCAAACATTATTGTAGTAAATGGAGCCATACTAGGGTTTCCTGCTGAGTCAAAGATCATTTAGAAGATAAAATCCTCAAAACCCTCCAAGGCATTTTGCAAAGCTGAAATAGAGTTAATTAGATTGCTTGGGAGAACTGAATTCAGGAGAAGAGGGGCTTCGACTGGCCTTTCCTTGCCCTCTCTTCCATCTCTCAGTGCTGTGTCCTGGTGCACAGAGGTGAGCCTGGAGTGTTTGGCTGTGCCACCCATCCCCAACCCAGGGCTTCAGGCAGCACTGACACCACAGGCCAAGGAGTTCTGGGGTCCTGCACAGCAGTTGCAGGAACTTTGTTAGAAAGGGAAAAGAATTTCAAGAGGAATTGCCCAGTTTGTTGCGTGAGCAGTCAGCTTGTTTGGGTTAATTAAGCTGGTCCAGGCAGAAGAGTCACATAATTTGGGTCACAGTGGGGACAATGACAGATGCATGTAGGTTCTTGAATGGTTTGTGTACTGCTGTGTTTTAGGTAGTTTTAATGCTGGCTCAGCACAGGTCTGAAGTTTTCTTTTCCAGTTTTGGGGGCGTCCTTACAGTGCACTGGCACTTCTAGAGACAGAAGCGAGAACTTCAAGCGTTAGAGGGAAGAGCTGGAAATTGGGACTTCTTTGTTCTGTTTCCCAAGCACAATTCAAAACCTTGCTTTGCAGTCCTTAACCAAGTGAGTTTTTCCCCCTTTACCTTGGTTTTGTTCTCTTCTAAAGAAGTGGCAGTGCTTGCTTTACTGTACTGGACGCAGCAGGGACGAGAGAGGTGGTGAAGAGTGGTTGAGCTCCGCGTGTGAAGGGGCGAGGCAGGGCCCGAGCGGGGGCTCAGTTCCTTCTCTGTGGTTTTTTAAGGGCACTTTCATGGAGTGTCAGCCGGAGAGCAGCATCTCCCACCGCTTCCACAAGAGCTGTGCCTCGCAGGTCAACGACACCAGCTACTGCCCACACTGCGGGGAGGAGGCCTCCAAGGCCAAGGAGGTGACGATAGCCAAGGCTGACACGACCTCCACGGTGTCCCTGAGCTACGAGCAGCAGAAACCGGCGGCTGTGGAGGGCAGGGCCGACACCACGACGGGGAGGTGAGCTTGGGGCACGGGGGGAATCTCAGACCTCCTGCCAGAGCGGGCTTTGGTTTGAATGTTTGGGCTCTGCCTGATGAGCAAAGTGCTGCCTGGGATCTGTTTTGTGTCACTCGGTGCCCCAGAGCTGAGGCAGAGGCTCTGGAGATGGGAGGGCTCAGGAGGTAAACCATTCCTTCCTCTTGCTGTTAGGAATGGAGGGATAGTGGAATGAGCTGATCTTGCCATGTTCTGAGTGGCAATTCCCAGCTGCAGCTCCTGACTTGCACCCGTGAGCACAAGGGCAAGGAGAGGAGGAGGGCACAGAGAAAAACACAGATCAAAGCTGTGCTGACCTGTGCTCTGACTTCCCATCGCATCTGGCCTTGTTCAGGTGGCTTTTCAGACTTGCCCCATGTGCCTGGGTCTCCTGTAGCACTGAGTACATCAAGATGTAATCATGGGGCAGTGCAGTTCCTTTCTGGAGCAAGTTCTTACCGAAAAGGCTGTAAAAGATACTGCTTTGTGTTTCGATTTGAGTTACACTTATCTGTATTTAAAATGCATTTGCTTTCCTTTTTTGGCATAAGAGACACTGTTGTGTATTTTTAATGGCTGTGCTTTAGCTGTCTCTCATTTTTCCTCTTCAGTGGCACTGGGACGAGGTTGTCAGAGGAAGACAAGCCAGAAAGTTCGGCTGCTGAAGGGTTTGACATGGCTGGGTCTTCAGTTTTTCCAAAGCCGACTACTAGCTTGACCCAGGGACCAGTTAAAGAAACTTTGGAAAGTGCCCTGATTGCTCTGGACTCTGAAAAGTAAGAAAAAGATCACTGGGTCACTCCACTTCCCAACAAAGTTACTTAACCCAGAGAAAATGAGATTTAGCTTCTCTGGATTTTGGCCCAACTCAGAGCTTTTTTTGTTCACTCATTAGTCATCCTCAACAGATTTGGGAGAACTGTTGCAGCTCTAAATGTCTTATTGATTTCTCTGGAGGATTTATTTTTTCACTGGCTCTTCAGCTGCAGCTGGAACTTCTGGGAGCTCCTGTTCACAGTAGTGAGACCCAGAATTTGTTGTTGACATCCAGCCCTCATTGGAGCAAGGCAGGCTGGGGCTGGAGCTGGAAGTTTTAAGAGCTCCTTCTGGAGAGTTGTTCTCTTTTGCTCGTACTCTGGAGCTGTATCAGAGAAGCACAGAAGATTTGGGTTGGAGCTGACCTTAAAGATCACCTTATTCCACCCCTGCCATGGGCAGGGACACCTTCCACTGTCCCAGGTTGCTCCAAGCCCTGTCCAGCCTGGCCTTGGACACTGCCAGGGGGGACCCTTGGACACTTCCAGCTTCTCTGGGCACCTGTGCCAGGGCCTCACCACCCTCACAGGGAACAATTTCTTTCATATATTTTATCCTAAATTTCCACTCTTTCAGTTTAAAGCCATTCCCTGTGTCCTGTCCCTCCAGCCCTTGTCCCCAGTCCCTCTCCAGCTCTCCTGGAGCACATTTAGGCTCTGGCAGGGGCTCTGAGCTCTCCCTGGAGCCTTCTCCTCTCCAGGTGAGCATCCCCAGCTCTCCCAGCTCCAGAGCAGAGGGGCTCCAGCCCTTTGATCCCCTTGCTGCCTCCTCTGAGCTCTCTCCAGGAGCTCCACATCCTGCTTGTGCTGGGGATCACAGGTTTGGAGGCAGCTCTGCAGGTGGGGTCTCACCTGAGTGGGGCAGAAGGACAGAACCCCCGTCCCCTGCTGTCCCAGAACTGCGTGGGACAGACCTTGTCACACCCATGGGTGGCACTGGGGTGGGGCATTCCTGCCGTGTCCTTCCCCGGGGATCAGTTCCTCCTCTCTCCTTGCAGGCCCAAGAAGCTGCGGTTCCACCCGAAGCAGCTGTACTTCTCTGCCAGGCAAGGGGAGCTGCAGAAGGTCCTGCTGATGTTGGGTAGGTGCCTCCTCCCCGGGCCAGGGCTGGTCTGGCAGCACTCCCAGCTGCTGCCAGGCAGTGCCACTTCCCAGCATGGCACCACGTCATGCTCCCAGTGCCCCTGCGGAGCGGAGCTGGAGCAGAGAGACACTCCTGTGAGTGATGTGTCATTGGAAAGGGCTCCAACTCTCTGGGAAATGTGCGCTGTTCCCGACTTGTGTCTGCATTTGAGTGGGGTTCTGTCCAGACAAGCTGGTTGTGTCCCCAAAATGAGCTCCGTGTGGTTTTTCCTGTCCCCTCTCCGTGCAGTGGGAATGACACATATTTTCATGTGGTAGAGAGGGAAAAGATGGGAGTAGCTTAAGCCAAGACCCATCAGCAAGAGAGCAAAAAGGAAGAGCCTTCAATCCATGAGGTTTGTTTGGGGGTACACAGTGCCTGTCACCCGATGCCTTTGAGCTGCTGAGCTTGTTTTTACCAACCAATATTCCCCAGGAATCTCCCCCTCTGAAGGACACAATGTTTCCTCAGGATCACTTCCATTCCACTCCAGTACTTTGCTGTACATTTTTGGACGCTTTCTGTTCTTGCCCTTTATCAGTTCCTTATTTTTTTTGTCTAGCAAGTGTTTTCTCCATTGTTCCTGCCTTCAATAGCACAAAAATGTTATTCATTGATATTTAACTACAGCCTCATCATACACAACATGTTATCATGGCCAGACATCTTTGTCTGGCTGTCAGCATCATCTGCCAGTCCCTGCACAGCTGTGAGCATCTCTGGCCAGATCCTGAGCCTGTGTGGAACAATTCCATCCACGCTGTGGCCCTGTGTTTGCAGGGATGCAACAAGGATCACTGATACTAATTGCAGTTAATAGTGGTGAGGCAGAGCCCAGGGAGTACCAATTCCTTGTTGTTCCCAATTTCTGTGTTGCTTTAAACCAAGCAGTGCTTTTTTTCTTTTTATCCTCGTGTGGCGTTTGTTGTTTTTGAGATGAGTTGTGAATCTGAGGGACGTGGCCTTCGGAGAGATAGTAATGCCTTAAAAAGGTATTGAATTCCATGGTGTTCCTGAGCTCTGGGTTTGAGGGCTGTTGCATATTGAATGTCCAGGGGACTGCCCTGAGAGCTTTCTGGTTAAATGTGCAGTGAGACGTGAGCAGGGCTGAGGATGGGCTGGGAAGCCATCCTTTAAAAGCCTTTAGCTGAGACCTGATTCTCCTGTTACACTTCAATCTCTGAATTGTGGTTGAAAGTGTCTCTGCTCTGTTTTGCAGTGGATGGAATTGACCCTAATTTTAAAATGGAGCATCAGAGTAAGAGAACCCCTCTCCATGCTGCCGCCGAGTCTGGCCACGTGGACATCTGCCATATGCTCATTCAGGTCTGTCTCCACTTACAGCCCTCTGGACAAGCCATTTTCTGTGGGGTTTGGTCTGCCCCACATGGAAATCAGCAGTGAAAATCCCTCCTGTGAAAACCTCCATCCTGGGCTTTGCTGAGGGAGGAGTGGGGCAGAATAATGGGAGGGCTTGGAGGACACTTCTGAAGGTCCTTCTGGGCTGTTCTCCTGGCCAGGAGCATGGGAATATTTGATGCAGGGTACTGTGGGGCAGGTGGGAGTCTGTGCCTGAGCACAGCCAGCGCTGGGCACTGCCAGATGTGCCAGATGTGCTGCCAGGCTGCAGGAGATCTCCAGGCTCTTTGTTTTGATCTCTTTGTGACGAGGGCAGTGAGGCTCTGGAGCCTGGAAGCTGCCAGGCTCTGTTTTCCCTTCCATCAAAACCTGAGGAACTCCAGGAGGAGTTCCCTCTGCAGTGTAAATGCCCCACATGTGGATGAAGGGAAGATGCAAGTTTGTTTTATTGTCTGAGATTTGGGTTCTGACTGAGGGAAGATGGTCAAAGCCATGGTGCTGTTGTTGAGCCTGCTCCAAAATGATGTGAAGAAGAAAAAGATGCATTAAAAAAGTTACAGTTTTTATTTTTTCTGCTGGTGTACCTGGTCTGGAGTAATGGGAAGTGTGTTTTGTTTACCCTGTGGAACTGGGAAACCTTAAAGGGCCTTTGGGAAAGCAGCAGTGACTGGCCCTTGGAAATGATCCTGCTGGGATGGTGTGTTTGGAATTGGAGGCTTTCAGTCACCCTTTGAAGGCAACACTGGGCCTACCTGGCTGCTCTCACTGAAATTACTGCATGTGAAGACAGTGGAATGAGGAAAAGGAGCAAAACTTGTGAGATATCACAAACAATTTAGTTATCAGAAGGGTTGGTTTGTTTCCAGAGTGCTTCATCTTGTCTCTCCCTGATGTCTGGCTGCTGCAGCAGCCTCCTGTTTGGCTGGGAGTGGCCCCAGGTTGTTACACTTGAAATGCTTCTGCTCTGCTCTGGTTTAAATAGCTCTGGCTGTGTAAAAGAGTCAAAACAAAGGAATTCAGTGGGAGGCACCTGCAAGCAGCTCCTTGTGCCAGGTGAACCCGAGGCAGCTGCTGTGAGCAGGTCTGAGCCTCACACACACACACCTCTGCATGGCCTGACAGAGCTGTGGGTCTGACACCTCTGGGGATTCAATTCTGGGTGGTTCCTGAGCTCAGCCCTGGAGTTAAAGCAGGCAGGATAACCTGACACAGCCATGGTTTGGAACAGAGTGAGGTTTTGGTTGAACTGAACGTATGCTCAGAGACCTCTGTGGAAGTGGTGCCATTGACTGCCACAGGAATATTTAGCCAATCCCCAGGATATTTTTTACAGCTCCTGCCTCTGTTGCAATCAGCAAATCGTTCCTACTGCTTGTGACATTGAGAAGAGCTGATTGTTTTGGTCTAAGTGATAGACCAGGGAAAACAAAGCTGCTGGAGAAAGGAGGAGGCTGCTTTTTCCAAATTGTTACACAAACAATATCTAGAAAGTAGGAGTATAAAATCTATTAATAACAGGAGTTATTTAATACCAGCTGTTGGCTCCCTTACAGTTCCTTCCTGGCTGGGGAAGGCAGGAGAGGGGGCAGGCAGCGTGTGCTGTTTCCAAAGCAGGTGGAGTTGCACTGCCTTCTTTCCTGGTTTTATTTCTCTTTTTATTCTTTTTTTCACTCCTGCTTAATATGGCTAAATTTCAGGGGAAAATCTTGTTATTAAATCTCTACTCCCACATCCTTCCCCTGCTGATTGTCCTTGCTTGGCCTCCCCACAGGCTGGTGCTAACATTGACACCTGCTCCGAGGACCAGAGGACCCCACTGATGGAAGCAGCAGAAAACAACCACCTGGAAACTGTGAAATACCTGATCAAGGCTGGAGCACTAGTGGATCCTAAGGTAGCAGTTTATTGTTTTTTCTCCCGGGAAAGCCTCTGTGCAACATTTCTTTCTTGAAGTTTTGGGTGGAAGTGCCCAGGCCGAGGGGAAATGGACTGGTTTGTCTTGGAGCAAAGGCTGGGGGTGTCATAGCCTCATTTTCCTGCTGGTCATGATTTGTTTGGGGCAAATGTTTCCACTTGTCCCATTAGTTTGTGGCACCAAATGCCAGGGGGATTTGGTTTCATAAGTCTTAGTGTCCCAAATCTGTGGCAGGGGAGTTGGATTTCAGTTTCCTTCTCTATAGACTCTAATAATGAGAATTTGGGGTGATGCTTTAAAATGGGCTGGTAATTAGGTGCTTGCCAAGCCAGGAAAAATGACAGAGGAAGCTTTCCTTTCCAAAGACTGACGTGTGGATTCTTGCAGTCACGCTGCAGTGGCAAAATTGAACCCCATCTTTAAACTCTACCCTTTAATTTAAACCAAAACAATAAAATGCAGCTGTCTCTTTGCCTTTAGCATGCTCTGGTTGCTTTGCAATCTTGGAAAATATACAGATCATTTATTAGTCCCATAAATCAGATGCTATTTGGAGCACAGGAGCCCTCCCCACGTGAACTTCTTATTGTCACAACCTGCTGCTCTTGGCTGGGTTTGGGAAGGAACTGGCAGGGTTGCACAAGGTACTGAGTGCTGCCCAGTCCAAGCCTTAAATGGATCCTTGGGAGGCTGGTTCTGGGCTGGGAAGGGGAAAAGGACAGCACAGGCACGTGTGGGTTTGTGCTGGCCACTGTCCCAAGTGTCCTGGAGCGCTCCAGACATCTCTCACCTGATTTATTCCTGTGGAAGAGAAAAAAAAAGGGAGTTTGTGCTGCTAAAGGTAAAGAGGTAAATTCTGAGCCTGCAAGAGCAAATTAGAAGCCTGAGATCACATCTGAGGTCCAGGCTAGTTTATTATGTTAATTAGTTTCGTGCACCTAATCAGGCCTCTGAAAGCAGCGACCTTGGTTTGGGAGCAGCTCCAGCTGTTTCCGTGAGAAATTACCTGGGACAAGTGTGTTTGGAGCCCATGGGACTGCAGAGGAGGGCAGGGCTGGGCTGGGGCTTCTCAGACCCCACGGTGAAGCTGTTATCAGGATGGGAAAGCCCCACTCAAAACCTGAAGAAACTTTACATTAAAATTTTCCAGCTCTCCGTGGGGCTGAGGAGTTGCACTTGGCTCTTGCCAATCCAAGGAGAAAGCTGTGGAATTTTTCAGATGGGGCAGGCACTTTTGGGGTGTAGAAACTCCTTCTGTGTCCCAAGGAGCCCACACGGTGCAATCCCTGACCTGAGATGTCCCCTCCTTGCTCAGAGAGTCTCTCCCTCACCTTTCATCCCAAAGCTCTCACCTCCAGTGTTGCTTCCAGGGATTTAGCTGGAAGGAGTTGTTTGCTTTTCAGCCTTTTGTTCCCTCCTCCTTCTTCCTGCTCTCTGGGCCTTGCTCTGTGCTAAGCTCTTGGGATATAAAAGCCTGATAAAAAGCAGGCTGCAGTCAATGAGATCTTCGGTGTGAGTGTGGGAGCATCTCCACGGTGACTCACAGCCTGTCCATCTCCTCCAGACCTTGCGTTCCCACCTCCCAAAGGCATTTTTCCTTTCAGCCTTGGGGGTTGTTTTCTATCTCCTGTCTGGGCAGATGGTTGCGGGCAGGCTGGGGATGTGGTGTCTCTGGAGAGAGACCCCTCGCCCCTGTGCCCTGCTGCCAAGTGCTGGGAAAAGGCCTTGGGCTAACAAAACACAGCGAAAAACCTGGAGAAATGGAGCATTTCCAGTTGAGACAGGGTGGCTTTTCTGTTGTAAAGTGCGAACTTTGCCTGCCAAGGGATTTCTGCTTCGCTTTGGCTCTCCTGCGCATGTAGAGGAGTGGGAAAGGGGAGCATCACTGCCAAGGTTTGGGGCTGGAACCTTCCCCAGGCTTTGCAAAGCCCTTGGCACTCTCAGCCTCCTTCTCTGCACTGGTGGCACCTATTTGGTGTAAAGTTCTCTGGCTCTGCTCTCTGCCCCCCTGGCAGCGGGCTGGAGGCTTTTGGAGTCCTCTGCTCCTTCTGGGAACTTCTCTGCTGTTCCTGAGCATCCCTGATTTGTTCTGTGGTTGTGTCCAGGATGCCGAGGGCTCCACGTGCCTGCACTTGGCAGCCAAGAAGGGGCACTATGACGTGGTTCAGTACCTGCTCTCCAATGGGAAGATGGATGTCAACTGCCAGGTGAGGCCTTTCCCTGGGGAAGGAGCTGCTTTTCCCAGGTCAGGGATGCTCAGTGCTCACTCAAATCCAGCCCTGCTGCTGGGGGACACCTCCAAATCATTACAGGGTGACAATTCCGTGGGCCTCCCATCTGCCGGGGGGATGATCCTCTCCACTGACCTGTGGGAAGCTTCCCTTGGTTTGCAGTCTCTCCTTGGCTCTGGATTTGCTGTGGAGCTGTTGCTCCAGGGTGGCACTGTGCTTTTCCTCGTGGGGATCAGGGGTGATGCTGTTGTTGCCTAAAAGAGAGGCTGCCTGTTTTGTACCACAAAGCACCATTTTGTACACCTGCTCACGTGCCTCTGGGTTGGCTCCTTGGTCTCCGATGCCTTCCAGGCTGCCACTGCCCCTAAGGTGTTGGCAGAGGGAGTGATAGGCAGGTGTTGAACTCTGGCTTTGCAGAGACCTTCCTGCACAGGCTACCTGAAACAGAGGCCAGGACAATTTATTCAAGGCCTGCAAAGGCCTTGAAGGTACATTCAGACAAGCAAAGCCTCCCATCGGGGACGACACCCAAAATTGACCCTGGATCACAAACCCTTCACCTTTATTAGTTCTGTCCATTAGCACATTGGCCCTTAATTCTCCACTCGCACCCTCAGGTGATGATGTTCACCACCCCAGGCCTGCTCCCCCAGCTCACAGCTGTTTACATATTTTTAGGCCCCAAGGCAATGAATGTGTCCTTGAATCTCTGCTCAGAGAACCTTGTTTGGCCAAAGGTGCTGGAACAGTGGATTTTAGCACTTTGTGAGAAGCACAGAACTGCAGCAAGTTACAGATACATGAAGAGTAAAAACTAGAAATACTTGAAGGCATCATTGTGGGATGGGTTGAGCCTGGCGCTTACCATGGTGGGGTTTATTGCACCCCACATTGCTGTGGGGTGAGGCAGTGCTGTATCTGGGGCAAGGGCAGGTCCCCCAGGCTTCTCAGGGAGTTTCTGGAAGAGCTTTGACCCAGTCTGGGTGTTTGCTGTGCCTTTTGGACAATCCATGCTCTTGCACAAGCTGGGGCAGCCTGCAGAGCTGGAATGAGCTCCAGCTGGCTCATTTCTCCACTCCTGCTGTGTTCTGCAGCCCCCAGGGCCCTGGGGCAGTGCAGGCAGAAGGGGAGTGAGGGAGGGGTCTGTGGGGAGCCAGCAGGGGCTGGGGCTGTGGCTGTCCCGTGTGTCACCTCTGCTGTCCCTGCCCAGGATGACGGGGGCTGGACGCCGATGATCTGGGCCACGGAGTACAAGCACATCGAGCTGGTGAAGCTGCTGCTGGCCAAGGGCTCGGACATCAACATCCGGGACAACGTAAGGCTCCCCTGAATTCTCCTTCAGGAATTACAGACAGCCCTTGTTTAAACCCCAAACACGCCCGAGGTGACAGATTTTGGGCTCAGTCTCTTGACACAGTGAGTGAGCAGTGTCTGGTGAGAGAGTTTGTTCTAGGAGGATTTTACCAGCTGGTGGGATGTCCTTTCCCTGCAGCTGCTCTGTCACAGCCTGTGAGGATGCTGTGTGGAATTCTCAGCTCTGAGCCTCGCTGATTCCCATCCCTCTGTGTCCTGTGCTGCCACTGGACACTGTCCTAGGCAGATCCCCTTGAGTCCACACTCACCTGCTCCATGTTTGTCCCAGGCCGGTGGCTCTGGCTGTGGGTTAGGGGCACCCTGTGTGCCTTCGGAGAGGCATGAGCTCGTGTTTGTGTTTCTGGATGGACTGGGCAGCCGCTTTGCCAGCAGCTATCAAAGCCTGGCTTTTCCAGGGCGTCACCAGCACGGAGCCACTGATGTGTCCAGAGCATGGCCAGGCTGGCAGCTCAGCGTGCTGGGCTGCGGGGCTGCCCTTCACGCCATAAATCCTGCTCCAGAGGGATGCACTCAGTGCTGGAGTCCCTGGGAGCTACGTGGGGCTATGCCAGCTCTTTCCCAGGGCTCTGCAGGGAAATAGAGAAGATACAAAGGAGATACTGTCTCCTTTTTTCCCCTGCCTTCTTCAGAAGAGTCATTGTATCAGCACTGCTCCTCTTCTTGTTTTTCTTAATAATATGTTTCTCATCTTTTCCGTGGAGTTTCTAAGAGTCTTAAAGTGTGTCTTGCTGCAGTCCTGGAAGTGTCCAAGGCCAGGCTGGACAGGGCTTGGAGCAACCCGGGATATTAAAACATTAAAATCTTAATGTTTTAAGATAGTGGAAGGTGACCCTGCCCATGCCAGGGGGTGGGACAGGTCCACCAGGGTCTCTTCCAAGCCAAATCCTTCTGTGTTTCTGTGATTCTGTCAGTCACTGAGCCTCTCACAGCCCCTCACTCACTCCCCCACCAACGGGGAGAGAATTGGATGGGTGAGAGGTAGAAGAAGACTCATGGGTTGAGATACAACAGTTTAATAAGGAAAGCCAAAGCCACACACGCAAGCAAAGCAGCACAGGGAATTCATTCCCTGCTGCCCATGGCTGGGCAGGTGTTCAGCTCCTCCAGGAGAGCAGGGCCCCATCCATGGAACGGTGACTTGGCAAGACAAAAACCATCACTCCAAGTACCCCTTCCTCCTCCTTGCCCCACTTTATGTCCTGAGCTGATGTATCATGATCTGGGGTATGCTTTGGTCTGTTTGGGTCCTGTGTCCTGCTGTGTCCCCCAGCTTTCTGTGACCCCCCAGCCTCCTGTCCGGCGTGGCACATGAGCACCAGAACAGACTCTGTGTCAGCCCTGCTCAGCAGCAGAACCATCTCTGGGTCACCAGCGCTGTGCTCAGCACAAATCCAGACCCCAGCCCCATAACAGCCCCTGGGAGGAAAATTAACTCTACCCCAGCCAAAGCCAGCACACTTGGGTAGTTCCCAGGCAGGTCTGGATCCAATCCTGTTCCTAAAAATGAAAGTCAAGGTGAGAGGAGGCTTTTTGGGCTGTTCCATCTGATTGCTGACTCTGAACAAAACGGGCTCGTTTGATCTGTCACAGCTCCAAGATCACACGTTAATGATGAACATCAAATC
Organism: Origma solitaria; assembly: GCA_013397895.1. Lineage (NCBI taxonomy): Eukaryota > Metazoa > Chordata > Aves > Passeriformes > Acanthizidae > Origma > Origma solitaria. The sequence goes on along the minus strand of VZRL01001648.1, from coordinate 426,025 downwards.
AACTCAGTCAACAATTTACTTGAAAGAAAACTGTGCTCTTAGCAGCTGTGTGTGTCACACATCCATCCTGGACCTGCAGGTGGGGTGTCCTGATGGATGTGGTTAAGGACAAATGTCACTCGTGCTGGGATACATCCTACTCTGGGAGAAGTGCTTTTGATTGTGATGATGCTGCTTTTTAGGCAGGAACAATGCAAGGCAGAGCCCCAGCCCAGGTGTCTGTGACCTGTCTGAGCTGCAGCATGTGGGTGCGACTCACAGGATGAATGTTTTCTGTGGATTGGAGTGGGATGTGTCAGGGGTTTTTCTGGATGATGCCGTAAAGGGAGGCAGGAGCTCGGTAGAGAAGTGTCTCCCCCTCCTTGGTGTGTGGCAGTAACTCCCCATTTAAGGCAGGACCTTTAGTCAAGCACTCAAGCAGCAGCTTTGTTTTTGCTTTAAAAAGAAAAAAAAAAAAAAGAGAGAATAGCTGCGTGATCATTACTATCATTTCACTGTTGTAATCGACGTCTTTAGAGCCTGTCATGGGGAAGGGATCGACGTGTGCTGCAAATTGCAGTGTAACAGAAAACAGCATCAGCCTTAAAATATCTCCATCAGAAAGATGAGTGTTCAGCTATTTCCAGTGCTGCTAGTGAGAGATGAGTACATACAGTATTTAAGAGATGCCTGGAGTCAGATTGATTGCTTACCCCGTGGCTCCTGGTTCTCTTTCTGGCACCTTCACGCACCCTCTGTGCTCTCTTTAATTTTGTGCTCTGCTCTTTTTCTCCTTAATTTTGTAGCCCTGAGAGGCACAGTAGCTTTCCTGGCTCTTGGGGCTGGGAAAGCTCAGCTTCCAGCCTTTTCCAACATGTTTGTTCATGTCTGTCACCTCTTTCCTGGATTGATCCAGATTGCTTTGTGGCTTAGAGACAGACGGGTGGTGTCTGAGTGTGTGTGTAGGGAAGGTGATGGATTGCCCTGCGTGCAGGGGTGGATGGAGTGAGAACTCCCTCTGTGCTGCTCCAAGGTTTCCCTGCCCACCCTGGCATTCCCTGGCCAGTGTGGGGATGGCAGCCACATGCTGAACGCTGCAGATGCAGAGCTGAGCAAGGTAAGGTCCCAAAGCCACGGGGTTTTAAACAATCTCTGCTCTATTCTCTTCCCCTCCAGGAGGAAAACATTTGTTTGCACTGGGCTGCTTTTTCTGGCTGTGTTGACATAGCTGAGATCCTGCTGGCAGCAAAGTGTGACCTGCACGCCGTGAACATCCACGGGGACTCGCCCCTGCACATCGCAGCCCGAGAGAACCGCTACGAGTGTGTGGTGTAAGTGCCCTGCTCAGCCCATCCCTGCCTCCCTGGCTGCTGCCTGCTGGGCTCAGCAGAGCCTCTGCAATGCCTTTGCCCTTACACACAGTCCAGGATGGGGATGGAGGGCTTGTTTTTCTCCTGGGGTGGTGGGTGTGAGGTTCCAGCTGCTGCCAGAGCTGCTCAGAAGATGCGGCGTGTTCTGGAGTCTGAGGGGCTGCGCTCAGCCTGGGCTTCCCGGCAGGAAGGAGTCAGGCTTCCTTGATTAAAACTTTTTTTTCCCCACAACTAGCATGGTAACAGGGCTTTTCCTTTGCTTCATCCCTGCTCTGAATAAAGCCACCATGTTCTCACCAAAAGCTGGTGAGTATAAACAAGGGCCACGTCCAACGCCAGTTTCCTGTGGGACTCTTCCATTTCCAGCCTACTCTTCCCACCCCATATCTTTCCCTGCCAGAGAGAGTTTCAAGCCTGTCTGAAGTTAGGCTGGTACCAGCAAGGTACCTGAAGCAAGGCAAGGTTTGCCCAGAGCTCTCATGGGTACCTAGAGCTCCAGTCTGTGGCTTCTGTCAGAAGGATTCACTGAACCATGCTTAATAAAGAAAACTCAGGTGATTATTCACTACTACAGATTCTTCCTTGTCCCCTAAGGACTGGCTGGAGGATGTGATTCAGCTTGTAAACCCTTGCCTGGTCTCTCCTGGGGAATCCTTATCCTTCCTTGCTGTTTTGCAGTCTCTTTCTTTCCCGTGGCTCGGATGTCACTTTAAAGAACAAGGAGGGTGAGACCCCGCTCCAGTGCTCCAGCCTTAACTCTCAGGTCTGGGTGGCCCTACAGATGAACAAGACTCTCAAAGAATCATCTTCTGAGAAGCCTGCCCAGATAGAGAAGGTGGTGAGCAGGTGAGAATAGGGCAGGCTTTGCTTGTGGGTCATGAAATTGAGCCCTTGCACAGGCAAGGCCGGGGGGGGGGCTGGTTTAAGAAAGAACTGTTTAGCTTCTTAAACTGGTGTGAAGGTCAGTGTGAGCTTAGCAAGAACTAAGCCCGTGCTGATTCAGTCCATGGTTTGTAAATTCATCCTCCAAATGGAAATATTCGCAAGCACAAAGAACCATCTGTAAGGCAGGGTGGGAAAACATGAGCTCTGCTCTAGTCTGAATGGCTTTCAGGCTTTGAGTACTCAGTGATCAAAGCTCAGTGATCTGCCCCAGGATGGCATTTGAATGGCCCCTTCTTTGTGGGGGACTTCCCTTCTGTGACAATTCCTTCTCCACTGGCAGGGACATTGCCCGGGGTTACGAGCGGATCCCCATTCCCTGTGTCAATTCCGTGGACAGCGAGCCTTGTCCCAGCAACTACAAATACGTGTCACAGAACTGTGTCACCTCCCCGATGGACATCGACAGGAACATCACTCATTTACAGGTGAGGGATCCTGGTTTGTTCCTGTTCTGGGCCGTGCACTCAGAGCCAGAGCAGTGCAGTGCTCCTCAGAATGGATTTGGCATTCCAAGTGGGAATGTCATGTCTTAATACTGCCATCAAATTCCAGCTAAGGTTGAGTTCCTCACCTCCAACTCTTGATCCAGGGCATGGGATTTTGATTTTCTTCAGTTTTGAGGCTTAACTGAGCTCTGTGTTCAGCTGCAGCATTGGCCATCTGGTGCTGGCTGATGTGGCTCCCATTTGTCCTTGTCCTCTGTTCTGAGGCTGGAGAGTCAGGGATTTGTTGGGAGACCTTCCCCGTGCTGCCTTCCCATGGACTGCAGCATCCAGGCCAAGGTCTTGGCTGAGATACTGAAGTCCTGGAAGGGCTGGGAGGGGAAAGCAGAGATGGGGAGGTTCAGGGGTGAGGGTGAGCCCTCCCTGGGTGCAGCTCTGAGGTGGCTGAAGTGACCTTCCCAGGCCCCAGCCCCGGTGTGCAGCAGCTGGTGGTGGGGCTGTGCTGGCCTGGGGATGCTGGGGGAGCAGCCAGCTGGAGTGGGAAGCGGGAAGCAGCAGGGCAGGACTGAGACAGCACAGTTGCATCATCTCCCAGTTCTGGTCCCCCCTCAGAGCGTTCCTTGTGCTCAGGTGTGCAGAGCAGCTCGCAGGGCGTGGGGGAAGGTTGGTGACAGGAGGACATCCTCCCATGGACAGTGAAGCTGGCTCAGAATGAGATCCTCCCTTGCACGGCAGAGAGCTTTGGTGCTCGCTGCACACAGAGATAAACAATGGAGTAAAACTGCCACTGAATGGCGAAGATGGTTCTCCTTCTGGCTCAGGAGCTTCAGCAAGAGGAGGAGATGTGGTTTCCTGCCTGACCCAGCCACGAGCTGCAGTTTCAGTTGTGTGAGTGGCGTGGAATTAACCCTTTGCTTCTCTTGCAGTATTGTGTCTGTATAGACGACTGCTCCTCCAGTAACTGCATGTGTGGCCAGCTCAGCATGCGCTGCTGGTATGACAAGGTGAGGACACACAGCCCCTCCTGGCTCACAGCAGGCCTGGAGAGCTGAATTCTGCCTCTTTCAGGGGTTATGATGTTCCCTTGAGCTCCTTGCACAACTCAAGGCCAGGCTGGACAGGACTTGGAACAACCTTGGTCTGGTGGGAGGTGTCCCTGCCCCTGGCAGGGGTTGGAATGAGCTGAGCCTTTAGGTCCCTTCCAACCCAAACCATTGCCTGCTTCTGTAATTGCAGCTCCTTTCTTCTTCACTTAAAATGCCTGAAGTTGTAGTGTCAGCTCTGAGACATATCTGATAATCCAAACTGTGTGCTCAGGGCAGCTTTTCTTGTGTTATTTATTTGTGTTCCTCTCGTGCCAGCTGAGCCATTAATTACACCATGTGATAGGGAGCATTTAATAACCCATGCGTGAAATCAGCTTCCATTTCAGAGCAACATGGAAAGTGCTGTAATATGTAAACAAAGGGAGGTGAATAGAGAGAGAATTTTTTTTAATCTGCTTTTACTCATTGTGGTTCTTCTGGATGAAGGCAAAGTAAAGATGATTTCACTGCCACATTGCCAGCAGTCAGGTTTGTTTTGAGTAAATGTTGAAGCCCTCCAGGGAGGTTCTGAGATTCATATTTGGGCAGGTGCTCCTAAGATCAGAAGTTCTGTGAATCTCTGCACATTTCTCCCAGGGGCGTTGGCATCTTTCTTGTCTTTGTAGCCATTTTATTTACACATTAGTAGGTGATTACACCTTTCAAGCCTTAAAAACCAAATTTGTTAAATATGATAAATTGCATCAATCACTTCCTTAATCCTGGGTGTCGGTAAATAATTGAATTGCAGCTTTTTTGGGAGTGTTCTCTGGGAAGGCAATGTGGTTCGCAGAACTTGGGTGTGCTGGCCTTGGACTCTGCAAGTTCAGCCTTTATTCCAGAGGCAGACTAAGCAGCCACTTCTCCCCTCCAGCGCAGCAAATGACAATAATGATGATGATGCACACTGGTTTTCTGCACAGCACTCTGAGGTGTTTTTTAGTGCTGTGTAGGGTGATGCCAGGCAGCAAAAATCTCTCCTCTCTGGCTGTTTGTCAGCAGTGGGTGCCAGTGGTGGCTGTGCTGCTGTCAGGGCAGAGCAGAACCACTGCAGAACCTGAGCTCTGGCGCTGCTTTTGGGGAGGTTGGGGACGGCTCCACCTTGGGGCCTGTTTTTACCCTGGGGGAAATTTCTGCCTGTGGTGTTGGGGATCCCAGGAGCAGACAAATAACCCATTCTGGGATGGCTCTCTCCTTCAGGATGGCCGACTCCTGCCTGAGTTCAACATGGCCGAGCCCCCCCTGATCTTCGAGTGCAACCACGCGTGCTCGTGCTGGAGAACCTGCAGGAACCGGGTGGTGCAGAATGGCCTCAGGTGAGAGGGAGGCTCCAAACACAGCTGATCTTGGCAGGACCAACCCCAAACCCACGAGCTTTCTGGCTCTCAGCTCACCCATAAGCCCACAAAACCCAGGATGGAAATCGGGGCTGCTGGGATGGAAGCGGGTTCCTGTGTGCTGCCGCTGGGAATGAAGCAGCAGTGGGTTGATGAGCTCCATTAACATCTCAATTAAGATTTGTACCCTGCCCATGGCACCATCAGGTGGGAACTGCAGTGTTCTTTCATCAGCTGACCATAAAACATAAAAATGGCTTGTGGGTTTGCAGGCACAGCCCAAGTGTGGTGTCTCGGGGGAGAGCTGAGGAGGACATGACAGCAACAGAGCTGCAGAGTCTTAATTCTGAAGATCTTGTAAGCCAGCAGTCTAGATTAGAAATACAAGCCAGCATGCCCAGACTTGGCTGCCTAAAATTTCCAAGTTTTTGGCATGATTCCCCCTGAATTGAATACCTGAATATCTGCTGGCCTTGGTGCTGCAGGTTAGACCATTGGGATTTTGGTGCCTGGCTAAAAATGCCAATATTTTGGTTTGGACCTCTGCTATGGAGGAGTTTGCCACTGCAGTGAGTTCAAAGGGATCCCACTGGAAAAAAAAAAAGACTTTTTGGAATTTTTTTGTAGTGCTGACAACGCTCCTTTTGCAAGCTTTGTAGTTTCAATGACATTTTGCAGCGTTAAAATAAGCAAGAAAAAAACTCAATGTGTTTCCACAGAACTTTACCTCTCTCTGGTTTTCCCTGCCAAGCTCCCGAGCTCCGGTGCCTCCGTGGGTGTTTATTTAGGAGCTATACAGCTAGGACTGTTGATTCTGCATTTTTGCCTTGCTGAAGTGTTTTTTCTGAAAGATGGGAAGGGTTGGAAACCCAGCTACGAGCCGGGGAGAGCAGCTCAGCTGGGAAGGAGGGTCAGGTGCTGGGCAGAGCTCGCAGTCCCCGGGGAGGCATCGGGGAGGCTCCTGCTGGGGGTGCAGCTGACACAGGGGTGCTGCTGCTCCATTTTCTGTGCTTCCTCTGTCAGATTTGCTCCAAATTAGCTCTGCTTGGCAGAGCACACGTATCCGGCTGGCTGCCTGGCCCAGCTCAGCTGGCAGGCTCAGCTTGGAGCCATGGCCCCGCTGCCACCGCTGTCGGCTCTGATGCTCCTGAGCTGGGCTCTGCTCTGATGGACGAGGCAGAACCTGGGGGAGCTTCCGCAAGCCCCAAACCCAGTGTTAGACCCTGTCTCTCTGAGAGCAGTCTCTCCCTTGAGGTCCTGGGGAATGCTCCAGGAGCTGTGGGCACACAGCATAAAATTCACATCCCCTGGTTTGAGCTGATGGTGCAGGAGGGAGTGGGTGGGGGGAAGAGAAGTACTGGGAAAAGCAACAGGGTGAAGTTAAGGTGAGCATCAGGTTTCACTTAATTCCGATAACAGCGTTGCTGAGAGTGGGTTTTGGTTCCCTCAGGGATAGAGGGAAGCTTTTCCTAGCCCTGGAGACTGTTCATCCTGCACTTAACTCAAGTTCTGGCTGAGCATGAGGCAGAATGACTTACAGGATTGTTTTCTCTGCCTATAAACCCCATCAGTAAAATTCCACAGAGCAGCTATTACACCACCAAGTTTCAAGTTGCAGAGTTTCTTCCTTGTCTTTCAGCCAGACAGCTTGGTATGATGGAATTGCTAAATGTGCTGGCCTGGGCAGAGGGCACAGGGGTCAGAGCACTTAGCTCAAGGTGTTCTTTAGTCCCAGTAAATTCCCTGCCTTCCCCCTCAGCACCACTCCCTGCACAGCTCCACTGCCTTAAATCCCCTCCCACCTTCCCTGCTTCCCCTGGGGGCTGCACGGGGGGAAAGGAAATACTGCTGGAGGGATTCTGATATCCTCTGTGTAAATCATCACGCACAGAGCAGCCAGCCCCGTTCCCCCTTCCCCAGCCCCTTGGTGTGCACCTGGGCAGGCAGAAGGGGCTGACTGGCACCTGTCACTTGTCCCTGGGCTGTTTCCATCCCAGCATCTGCTCACAGCTGGGAGCTGTGGGAGTGGAGCATCCCTGCAGTGTGAGAACAGGAGGGTGAATATTCAAATCCCCTGGGAGTCTGTGCTGATGGAAGGTGCTGGCTTTTGCTCATCTCTAAATGACAATCCGTTTTCTTTCCATGGAGTGCTGCCATCAATGTGGCTTCATTTCCTCTTTTTCCCTCTTTTCCAGGACTCGGTTGCAGCTTTACCGGACACAAAAGATGGGCTGGGGAGTGCGGACGATGCAGGACATTCCTCTGGGAACCTTTGTGTGCGAGTAAGTTGTGCAGCTTTCCTCAGCCCAGCAGCCCCATCAATTCCCAAATCCAGGTGTAAGCTGTGCAGCTTTCATCAGCCCAGCAGCCCCATCAATTCCCAAATCCAGGTGTAAGCTGTGCAGCTTTCACCAGCCCAGCAGCCCCATCAATTCCCAAATCCAATACTAAGTTACGCAGCTTCCATCAGCACAGCAATCCCAGTACTTCCCAAATCCAATACTGATTAAGTTTTGCAGCTTCCATCAGCCCATCAACCCCAGCACTTCCCAAATCCAGCACTAAGTTCAGCTTCCATCAGCCCATCAACCCCAGCACTTCCCAAATCCAGCACTAAGTTCAGCTTCCATCAGCCCAGCAGCCCCAGCACTTCCCAAATCCAGCCCTTCCTCAGGGCCCACATGGTTTGCTCTTTAAGGAGAGGTTTTCATGCAAATCAAATTGGCATCAAGCCCAGCTGCCTGTCCTCAGTCAGAGGTTTCCTGACTCCACTTCCTGCTCGATTTCTCCTTTGCCTCATAGTGTGGAGCTTTCTGCACCCCTCTCTGTCTTTCTGGGATCTGTGCTCCACTCTTCCTGCTTTGAAACACAAGTGATGGGGCAAAACCACATTTGGGTTGTGCTGCAAATGTGCTCAACTCACGTGTTTGCCATGGTTATGGGACACTGCAGGCCAGGACAGTTTGGAAGAACTTTCTCTGCTTCAATCCTGACTTCTCCAGAGGTTTTCCAGTGTGACAACTCTGGCTTTAGTCTGATTCAGCAAAACAGTGAAGCACTTGGGGTTAAGCACATCGTTTGGCCCTGACTCAATAAAGTACTTAGGCACAGAAATGTTTAAATTTATGTCAAGTGAAAAACCTGTCATCAGCCCCCACAGTTTTAGGCTTTAAAGTGGAATATGTACTTTATTAAATAGTTTGGAAAGTGTTTTCTTCGTTGCAGTACGACAGTGAGTGAGGACCTTCTAAATAAGACTGGACTCATGTCCATCATGGAAATATGTGCTGGGGGTTTTTGAAACTAGTTATTGATGTGTTATGGAATTGGGGTGGGGGATTGAGGAAAGTTATTGAGTATTTAAAAGAAAAAATAAAGGAAAAGAGAATTCAGCAGAGAATTGGCCAAGTATTTCTCCCATGTCAGGAGCTGCCAGCTGCTAAAATATTTTTCTAGAGATAAAGCCAAAGGCTGCTGTTTGTGGGGAGTGGCTCAGGCCTGTCCTCATGCAGGGCTTTCCATAAGTAGCAAAGGTCCTGTGTCCTGGTGCAGTGCCCAGGGACAAGCCAGAGCTGTGACTGACCTGCTCCCGAGGAAAAAAGGCACTGCCCTCCCCAAATCCTGCTGGAATGCCAACCCAGGAGGAGCAGGGAGTAAGGATAGCCCAGGGAAGGTGTGATGAACACAGACCCTGCAGAGCACATGGGGTGCAGATAGCACAGCCTGACTCTGCCGGAGCTGCTGACACTGTGTCAGTGTAGGCACTATCTTCATTATCTCAATGAGCTGCTTGCTAAACAGCTGAGCTAATTAATGCACATTCCCCTTTTCCATCACTGTCATGCTCATTTACTCACTCAAAGTCCTCTACTCCTCGAGCCAGCTGCGCTGATGTCCTTCCTGTGATTCTTCATGAGCAGCCCATAAACCTGGTTCCTTCTTTCCCTCCTCTCTGGAAAGCAGCCCCAGTGCTGGCAGTGCTCAGGGCTGCCAGGACACAGCAGATCCTGGGATCAGCTCCTCTGGAAGAGCATTTTGTGTTAAACATCTGGATTGGAGCCCTGAGCGGGCATTGTCCAGTGGTTATTGCACTGATTTGGAAGGATAATTGTGTTGGTGTCACCTTTATTCCATAACTCTTCACGGGCACGAGGAGTGGCTGAGGGAGCTGGGAAAGGGCTCAGCCTGGAGCAAAGGAGGCTCAGGGGGACCCTGTGGGTCTGCACAGCTCCTGCCAGGAGGGGACAGCCGGGGGGGTCAGGCTGTGCTTGCAGGGAACAGGGACAGGACAAGGGAAAATTACCTCAAGTTGTGCCAGGCGATGTTCAGGTCAGAAATACGAAAACGTCTTTTTTCTGAAAGCGTGGCCAGGCATTGGAATGAGCTGCCCAGGGAGGTGTTGGAGTCACCACCTCTGGAAGGGCTCAAAAGGCATCTGGATGTGGCAGGGGACACAGTTTGGGGTGATTGTGGTGCTGCTGGATTGGACTCGATGATCCTGAAGGTCTCTCCCAACCTTGATGAATCTGTGCCTCTCCAGTGCCTCCTGTGCTTCCTGGAAGCAGCAGCTTGGCGAGGGGAGGTGTGGCAGTGTCACCTCCTGTCCCCCTGGGCTCCCCCGGAGCTTTCAGGCTCCTCGGGGCTGTGCTCACGTGCAGCTTTCCCCCAGCCTTGGGATTTGCTGCTGTTCAGGAGCTGCTGTTGCTCACTCTGCTGCTGTGGGTTGGGTTGAATCTATTCTGCTCATGCTTCGTTGGGAGGTGCTGGAACTGCTCCTTCTGGAAACAGCACAGCTGCTGCTGACTCTTGTTGGAGAGGCTGGGAATCGGTGGGATGCAGAAACCAGAGCTCTGTTCCTTTGCATCCGTTGTGTGGGTTTGGAATATTTACTTTCTGTTGCAGTGATGCTTTGGAAGGCACTGGCTCCATCAAGCCAGGTGTTTTAGCCACACCTCCAGCCAGGTGTGGTCTCCTGTCTCCCACATCCCCTGGAAAACACTGGAGCCGTGCTCGGGACTGCTTGTTGCTCCTGATTTTTGTGCAGAGTGCCCTCTGATCGCAGAACTATTAAGGCTGGAAAAGGCCTCCAAGATCACCAAGTCCAGCCTGTTTGAGCAGTGATGAGTGGCCCTGTAAAGCTCTGGAGTGGAGTTCCCTGCCATCAGTGAGCTGAGCATCCTGCTGGGAAGAAAGGCACTGCTCTGACCACAGGAGTTCTTAAATGAAGGGGCTCCTGCTCTTTTCTGGTAGGAACATGCACCCCTTGCACATCCTTTCCTAACTTTGGACCTGGAAATTCAGATTACAGAAATTCAGTTTAATTACAGATACCCATTTGTATCTGTAAGCAGCCTTGGAAAGGAAATGAGTTACAGGAATAGTCTTTAAAGGAGCATTAAACCAACAATTTTTAATTAGATTGTGGTGTTTTATTTCATGGGGTTATAAACCTGCAGTGGCTGTCCCCGAGCATGGAGCCTCTCTGGGCACAATTATTCAGCTGTTCTCAGCTGCTGCTGCCTGCTGGGCCTTTCACAGCAATTTCTTTTCCTCTCTGGCCACCTTCCTATGCTTTAGGTCTCCAAGGAGTGGGTGATTTCCAGTAGTAGAGCAGCGGGGGCAAGAAAGGAGGCTCTGGTGGAGCAGCTCAGCCACATCATTCCCACTCGGGAGCTGCAGCCAAACAATCCCTGGTCACAGAGGGCAGGGATCCTCTCCAGGCTCATGTTTCCTGGCTCTTCTCCCCAGCCTGGGAGTTGAGTGCTGCCGTGAGCCCCAGGGGGACTGGAGGCAGTTGTTTAACACTTGGAATGTGCCTGAGAGCTGCAGGAATGCTGTGAGAGTGGCTGCTGGCCGTGGCGGCTCTGTTGATGCTGCAAAGGGTATTTATTCATCTGGTGAATTCTTTGCTTGCAATTAATGAGTGTTTCATTGTGGGCTGGGAGCACTTACAGACCAAAATCACGGAAACACGGCTGGGTTGGGTTGGGAGGGACCTTAAATCCCATCTCATTCCACCTCCTGCCGTGGGCACGGATACCTCCCACTATCCCAGGTCGCTCCAAACCCATCCTTGGACACTTGAAAAGCTGCTGTGCTGTTGCTTCTTTTCTCGCATCCTTCCTCAGCCTCTCCACTCTGCCTCTATGCCTACAAGCAGCTCAGGGCAGGGAGTGCTGAACCTCGACAGTGCAAAGCTGTTTAAAATGGACACAGGGAGGTGTTCCACACCAGTGCCATGGGGACTCCTGCCAAAAGGATTTTCATAAGCCCAGGCCAAGCAGCACCTGCTTCATTGTGCTTGGAGGAGCTGCTTATCCTCTGCCCTACACCTGGCTTCACAGCAGGGCGGTTGTAGCTGGGACCACAGCTCGGATTTATTCTGGTTCAGGAGGGATTGAGAAAGAAGCCTGGATCCTTCCAGGGGTCCTGCCAGGTTAGGTTGTACCCAAAACTTTTAATGATATGTACTCTCTAATTGCTCAAAATACCCTGGGAAATACAGGAGGGGCAGACACAAATGTTTTGGTTTTGGGTGTGAACAGCACGAGCACTGCAGTGGTGATGGGAGACCTGAGTCTGACCAGGAACTGAAAGAGAATTGGATTCATGTGTTGATCTTGGCCCACAAAGAGATTTGCAAAAGGAAACTTAGTCCTCGGGAAAAATGTAAATTAATTTTTAATATTAAAGTTGTTTTAGTATTATTAAAGTAATTTTGAATGTTATTGAGGTGCTGCTCTGTGAAGGTAGAGTTTGGAGCTGCTGTGAGTTGGCAGAGCTCTGTTTGCCCAGGGCTCGGAGCTGGCCAGCGCTGTTGCTGTGCTTGCCCTCCGTGGCTGGGCTGTCCCCCTTTGCTTCTCCCTTCCCAAAAGAGATATCAAATGATCCCAGGACTCATTCCCGCCTGTCCCTGTGCCCACAGGTACGTTGGGGAGCTGATCTCTGACTCCGAGGCCGATGTCCGTGAGGAGGACTCCTACCTCTTCGACCTGGACAACAAGGTACTGTGTCTGCAGAGAGACAAACCCAAGCTCTTGCCTCCCCAAAGAACACAGGGAATGTTTGTCTCCATCCTATGTACAGCAAAACCCTGCAGAGAGCTGTGTTTTAGTGGGAATGTGGCTGAGGGGAGACTTGGGGTTAGTTTGAAGGGCAGCAGAACCAGCACTTTGGAGCAAGATGCTCTTCTGTCACACCCCTTGGAACATCCTGAGCTTCCTTATCCAGGGTTTGGTGCTCCCAACCTCCCTGCTCTTCTGTCACCCCCCTTGGAGCATTCTGAGGTTCCCTATCCAGGTTTTGGTGCTCCCAGCCTGGCACCTGGTGATTGACAGCTCTGGGAGTTCTTCATAAAGTGATGATGAGCTGAAAGATTAAAATGAAACCCCAACAAACCCTGTTCACTCAGCAAGGATTCAGATTCCCTGGCAGGGCTTTGAGGCTCTTCCGCTGCTTGTTCCCCTGCACTGCTCTGTCAGGGCTCTCAGAGCAGAAATTCTGCTTTGCAAAGTACAGTCTGAAAGTTTTAAGCAAGGCCATGACTTGAGACTTCCCCTGGGAAAGGAGAAGTGAGAAAAGGTGAGCTGGGGACTTGGAGGAGTGGGGTGGCTTCCAAGGAAGGCTGTCAAACACTCTGTGACTTGTTTCTGTCATCAGCTTGTGACAAAGAAGCTTTGCTTTATTTTTTTGTCCTCTTCTTTTCTTAAAGCAACACACATTGAAGAGCTGAAAAAAGATAAATAATGAGTCTGGTCTGAAAACGGGGTCAGACTGAAATTAGGAAGTTGAAAGGGACTTCAGCCTGGTTTGTGTATTTATGAGCAAGTGCCCTCCTGGGCCCTGCCCTGCCTCTTGGTCAGTCCTGGCTGGCAGCCCTGAGGGAGAATCTCTGTGGTGGCTCTTGGGAAACCTAAAGGGGAGCAAAGGGGGAGACCAAGGTGGAGCATGTGTAGAAAAGCAGGCACCAAATCCCTGCGGGATGGTTAAAGCTGCCTCTCGGGCTGGGCAGAGAAGGGCAGGGCAGAGCCAGGGCGTCCTGTGTCCTCCAGAGGGGTGGGGCATTGCCAAGGGTGTGAATCCCAACTCTGGAGAGGCCTCGAGGTCCTGGTGCATCTCGAAGGAATGGCCTGAATGGACTTGTGCTGCCGTGAGAGTGGTTGGGTTGGCATTTCTGGTGTCTGGGTTGGCATTTCTAGTATCTGGGTTGGCATTTCTGGTGTCCCTGTCCCTCGAGCTGTCCCTCCCAGCCTGGAGGTGATCACTGCGTGCTCCATGGGTGTGGCAGTGGGTGCTGTCACCCTGCCCCACCCCAGCATTTCCAGGGCTGAAACGAGGGAGTGAAATCAGTGATTTCTGAAATCAGAGCCAGTGGCATCGTGAGGCCCTGGGGTGATGCCTCCCCCAGCTGCTGGGATGAGTTCCTGGGCTCCTGCACCCCTGGGTGTGACCTGGCACAGCTCATCCATTAACGATCCGAGGTGCTTGTCCAAGAGGGACTTGGAGCACCACTAATGGATCCTTTTGCTTTTGGCCTCTTTGCAACTGAAATTAGCTTCTGTAATTAAAGCCTCTGCTTTGCACAGTCATTCTCTGCTGGAATAAAAAAGCCCTGAGGGGGGTTCTTTTATTTTCAAGGAAAACAAAGTATTGCTGCTCTCTGGGCTCTCTGCAAAGGGAATTTCTGTGTTCTCACTTTCACTCTTATCTGCAGAACCCTGTGTTTTCTCCAGGCTCTGGCTTTGTGTTTCCAAGCTGTCATGTTCAATTAGAGGGCAGAACAGATGCTGTTCCCCTATCCAGAGGCTGGTCCCTGTAAGGTGTCTGCACTGAGCATCAATCCCATTGTGCCAAACCGGGAGAACTGGTGTGCCACAGTGTCATGGGCGTTTTTACAGCCCTTGGGGCTTGTGGGGGCAGAGTGCTGTGCAGAAAACTCTATTTTCAGGGCACTGTTGAATATGAATTGAATACAAAAGTGTGTGTGTGTGTTTTCAGTCCTTTGAAACTCTCAGTAGTGCCCTGCCCTGGCTGTTCCTGGAGCTCTCTGGAGCATTCATGGCAGGACCGATACCCTGGTGATGTATTTAACGCAGTAAACCCCAACCCCAGTGTGCCCTAACGAGATGTGCCCGTTTCCCCCAGGATGGAGAGGTTTACTGCATCGATGCCCGTTTCTATGGCAACATCAGCCGCTTCATCAACCACCTGTGCGAGCCCAACCTCATCCCCGTGCGGGTGTTCATGTCCCACCAGGACCTGCGCTTCCCCAGGATCGCCTTCTTCAGCACCAGGCACATAGAGGCTGGCGAGGAGATCGGGTACGTGCCACCCCGGGCTGCCCCAGGGAGGGGACAGGGCCACCCCAGGGTGCCCCACAGAGGGGACAGGGCCACCCCGGGCTGCCCCAGGGAGGGGACAGGGCCACCCCGGGCTGCCCCAGGGAGGGGACAGGGCCACCCCAGGGTGCCCCACAGAGGGGACAGGGCCACCCCGGGCTGCCCCAGGGAGGGGACAGGGCCACCCCACGCTGCCCCAGGGAGGGGACAGGGCAGGGGGCGAGAGCTCTGCTGCTCCCCAGCTGGGCCACTCTGTCCCTTTGTGTCCATCCTCGGGGATCCTGCTGGAGTTTGCCAAGCCCCAGGCTCAACCTGACCTGGCCATGAGCTCTGGGAGCCCTGAGCCCCCCCTGCCCTGGGCTGAGCCCCAGCGTGGGCAGCAGGGCAGGGGGGATTGTGCCCCCTCAGGTGAGACCCCACCGGTAGAGCTGCCCCAGCCCTGGGCCAGCACAGGAAGGAGCTGGAGCTGCTGCAGAGAGCCCAGAGGAGGCTCCAGGATGAGCAGAGGATGGAGCAGCTCTGCTGGGAGGGAAGGCTGCAAGAGCTGGGGGTGTTCACCTGGAGAGGAGAAGCTTTGGGGAGACTGCTGAGCCCCTGGCAGGGCCTAAAGGGCTCCAGGAGAGCTGGAGAGGGATGGGGGAGAAGTGATGGAGGGACAGGAGACAGGGGAATGACTTCACAGTGGCAGGGGGCAGGGTTACAATAGAATAGAGTAGAATAGAATAGGATGGAATAGAATAGAATAGGATGGAATAGAATAGAATTTAGAATAGAATAGAATAGAATAGAATAGAATAGAATAGAATAGAATAGAATAGAATAGAATAGAATAGAATAGGGTAGAATAGAATAGGGTAGAATAGGACTGAAGTTGTTAGCACTGAGGGTGGGCAGGCCCTGGCACAGGTGCCCAGAGGAGCCATGGCTGTCCCTGGATCCCTGGAATGTCCAAGGCCAGGCTGGATGCAGCTCCAGTGGAAGGTGTCCCAGCCCATGGGATAGGATGATCTTTCAGGTCCCTCCAGCCCAGTCCATCCCAGGACTCTCTGAAATCCTGGCAGCACCCAGCCCTGCCCCCGTCCCGCTCTGTCCCCATTGCTGCTGCCACCCCATGACCCCTCCCGTGTCTCTCTCTTGCAGCTTTGACTACGGGGACAGATTCTGGGACATCAAAGGCAAATTCTTCAGCTGTCAGTGCGGTTCACCCAAGTGCAAACACTCGAGCTCAGCGCTGGCCCAGCGGCAGGCGAGCACCTCGGCCCAGGACACGCAGGAGAATGGGCTCCCCGACACCAGCTCCGCCACGGCCGCCGGCCCCTTTTGAGGCCCCACACGGACTCCTCCGAACCCTAGAGATTCACATACTGTCTGAATTTCCATTTAAAGAGAAAGAGAGAAAAAAAAAAAAA
>VZRL01001648.1:384385-405639 GCA_013397895.1 Origma solitaria | reverse complement strand
ATCCCATCCCATCCCGTGGATCCCATCCCATCCCATCCCATGGATCCCATCCCATCCCATCCCATGGATCTCATCCCATCCCATCCCATCCCATCCCATCCCACCCTAACCCCTGGGGCTGAGGGAGGGTTCCAGGGCAACCCCCCGCTGCTGGGGGAGATCCCACTCTCCTTCCCTGCCCGGGATATCCCTGCTGCCCTTCCTGCTCCCACCAAATCCCCCCAGGGAAGGGCAGGGGGTGTGGGGGGCACGGTGGGTCTGCACTGAGCTGCAGGATGGGGTGTGGTGGCCCTTTTTGGGGTTCAGCTCGGGGGGCACGGAGGGATGGGGTCACTCCCTGATGGTTTGGGGTGCCCTGTTGGGGTCAGACACAGCTCCTCCTCCTCCTGGAGCTGCAGGGAGCTCGGCCTGGGCTCTGTCACTGCTCCCAGAGGGTGTCCTGCTCCAGGAGCAGGGCCATGGAGGGGCAGGCCCAGCTCTGTGGGACCCCAGGGCACTGCAAACCGCTGCACACGGAGCTGGGGAGCTCTCCTGGCTCCTCTCTCCCTTAGAAAGGCACCAAAAGCCTCATCCATCACCTGGGCTGACCTGGGCCAGCAAAGCTGGAAAATGATCCTGGATACAGGAGCTAATCTGGCTTCTCTTTATAGACTCTGTCTCTCTCTTTGTGCTGCTGTGACCTCCTCTGACGAGGAAATATGAGCGAGGCTGATGGTTATCCTGCAGACCAGGTAAGAGTTATAAAATCTCTATAATTGTGGAATTTCTCCCCACATCTCATCCCCGAGCCTTTGCCAGAGCTGGAAGAAATATTACTTTATCTCCTTGCTAGCACAGAATATTCCCTCGGCTGCTGAAGGAGCTCCCTTATCACCCTTTTAATTTCCTTTCTGGTGCTCCAAGCAGGATGAAAAAGCTCTGCTGCTGTCTCTGGTGGCAGGGAAAGGCCTCGATGTCCTAACTGTGAGAGAGAACCAGCCTGAGGTTCAAGCTTAAGGCTGCAGGTGAGGTGGGAGCGATGAAGGGACAGGTCAGGGGATGCCGGGGAGGTCAGGCTCAGCCTCCCTGTCCCTCCCCCAGGCCCAGAAATGGCCTGAATGCCCAGAAAAAGCAAATACTGCTTTTTCTAGGAGGGGGAGGTTGGAAAAGTAAATTGTAAAAGTGGTTCTATTTTTTCCTGATCTGTATGGGTCTGGGTAAAGCTCAGTGTCCAACTAGCTGAAACAATATTACTGAGCTATATTCAAGTGAAATATGGAGTAGTACTCACCTCACATGCGGTGGAATTAAAAGGTCAATGAATGTGTTATTGATACTTCTTTCTTGCATAGTATACCACAGCTCAGCTCAGCCCCACACCTGAATTCCTGCTCCTCTCTGCCTTTTAATTTCCATTTTACCCATGTGAAAGGCATCACAGAGGACTCAGACTGTGTTAAACAGCTGCCAGGGCTCCCTCTTTGCTGGTGGCACTGGGACACACACGAGGTCCTGCCGGGGGTCCCTGTGTGCCCTGGGAGGTGACAGTGCCACCGGGGAATGGCACCTGGCTCACCTCTGCACTCACCAGAGGGACCCAGCAGCCCCACAGCAAGGAATTGCCCCGTGCCTGGGAAGTTTTGAATCCGTGAGTGCTCTGCAGCCCCCTGGGATGGGCGGGGGGGAGCGGAAAGAAGGAAGCTCAGCCCCCAGGAGTGTCCCCAGCAGCAGAAAAGGGGGTTGCTCAGGGAGCCCCCTGAGCTCCGCAGGGAGAGGGGATGGATGCCCAGAGCTGCTGGCACTGGGGGTCCTGCTGGCATTGGGGGTCCTGCTGGCACTGGGGGTCCTGCTGGCACTGGGGGTTCTGCTGGCACTGGGGGTCCTGCTGGCACTGGGGGTCCTGCTGGCACTGGGGGTTCTGCTGGCCCCCCAGGGCTGCCCGGAGCCTGGCGCTGGGCTGGGATTCAATTCCCCATCACACAGAGTGTCCCAGCCCAGCTGGGGGAGCAGGGACTCGGCCAAGCAGGGCTTTGTTTAAACTCCGGAGCTCTGCTCTCTAGCAGCGATGGCAGGAGGTGACCCTGGGGACAGGGCTGGCTGTGTGACAGGGATCCATTGCCAGCTCTCCTGGCTGCCGAGCCTGGAATTCCACAGGAATGGGCAGCGCTGGACACACGGACCCTCCCTGCCCAGTGCCCCTCTCGGGGGCTTTGCAGAGCCACAGAATTCCTCCTGAGTGCCTTTGGGATGAGTGAATGGCCAGGAGGGGCCCGGGGACAGGGCACAGCACCTCCAGCTACGTTTTGCACTTGGGATGTTCTTCCCTTCCCCAAGGAAAGGCAGGACAGGGGAAGTGCCACCCCCGATCCTCTTGGCAGACCAATTTCCCACATTTCCAGCCCCCTGCCAGGCCATAAACCCCAGGGCTGGGAGCTGCTGCCTGCCCTGGGCTCTGCTGTGTGAACGAAGCGTCGGGAGAATGCTCTGTGACCAAACCACCTGGAGCAGAGCTAAAATGAGGATTCGTGGTGCTGATAAGGTAGAAAACAAAGTCATTTTGGGGCTGGGATTTTTTCCTGCTGGGGGGTTGTTTTTTGCTCTGTGCTGATCCCTCGGGAGCCTGGCAGTGTGGAGCCCACGGTGTGGAGGATGGAAAGCACCTGGATATGGAGAGCCTCCCCTCTGGAGGAGCCTCCATCTGTGTGCTCAGAATGAGGCTGATTTAAATGGTGATTTATTTGTCTGCAACGTGCAATGAGCTCGGAAAAAACCCCTCAGCGATCCTTGTTTGAAAAGCAGAACGACACGCAAGAAATCATTGAGGTTTTTCTCCCTCCTTTCAGAAAATACAGCGGCAATGAAACAGCAGTGATGGGTGAATAATAAAACCCTTCTGCGGAGCTCACTCATGCTGGATAAAGTATAAAGCCCCACTGATGCAGGGCTCAGGGTGAGCAGAAAATATTCCACCTGAGCAACAGCAATTAGTGCACTTGGCTTTGCCTTTGTTGTGCTCTGTAAATATAATTCTGAACAGCAAATAAGCAGATAAGCTTTACCCAGACATAACAAGACAAATACCCTTTTCTCCTGCCTCGGCTGGGAAGAGAATTTCTCTCTGGTTGTGCAGCTGTTGGGGGAAAATAGCTGGAATAAATTGCTTGGGAGTTTGTGAGCAGCAAACATGGCCTGCACCATTAGCAAAGTGACTTTAGAAATGAATAAAAGGGGAATGGGGAGAATATTCTCATTTATATGAGAATATTACAAGCCTCTTTGACACAGGCTTGAGCTGGAAGGAGTTTAGGAACTTCTGTGGCATTTTGTTTTCCTGATCTCTGCGCTTCCCTCCTGCTGCAGGAGATGTTTTTCTGCCGTGGGGCAAATCCCTGGAGGAGCTGGAAACCCTCGGGATGCTGGAGCTGAACCCTCGGGATGCTGGAGCTGGAAACCCTTGGGATGCTGGAGCTGAACCCTCGAGATGCAGGAGTCAGGAACCCTCGGGATGCTGGAGCTGAACTCCCGGGATGCTGGAGCCAGTCTGGGGTGGAGAGAGCAGGAGCTGATCCCTCACGGGCAGGGATTTAATGCTCAGCACAGCACCCAGAGTGTGCCCAGCAACAGGAAATGCCAAAATGATGAATTTTGGTGGGAGGCAAACCCGAATTGAGGCAGCTCTGTGCTGCTGCAGGTTCTGCCTGAGCTCTCCCTGCCGTTCATTTGGGTGTGGATGCTCCTCTGGGGCTCCAAAGGTGGGAATTTCTCCCCCGTGGGACACTCTGTGCCCTGCCCAGACTCGGTGTGCCTGAGCCATTCCCTCCTCGCCCACCCCCGGGAAGGTTTGGGATGTTTTCAGTGTTCTTAGCTCTAATTAGTGCCCTGGATCCTCCTGCCCACCCTCCACACAGCGATTTTCTCAGTGGCTGGGAGAGCTCTCTTTGCCTCAGTTTCACGGGAGGAAAATGGGAATAAAACTTCCCCTTTGAAACCCTCACCAAGCCATGAACAATTAATGAGGTGCTGGACGTGCCTGGGAGAGGAGGACTTCCCTCTCACATCTGGAGACAAATAGAACGAAAAAACAGGGATTTGGGAGGCAAACTTGGGGAGATACTGGGGAAGATAAAGAAAGAGCCTGGTTTAATATTGGTTTGTGAGAGAACCAAGCTGCTCCTGTAAAATTACCCCAGAAAACATCCTTGATTGTTTCAACAGATGTATTTATTTTTTTGAAACAGCGTTTTTTTATGGAAGTGCTGTGAAGAGGAGGGAAAAGAGCACAAAATTCCCTGGGAACTTCCCATCCTTGTCTTGCTGTGCAGTGAATCTTCTGGTGAGGGACATGTTCCACCCAGGGGTAGCTGTGCTCTGAGGCTCTGGGGACAGGTGGGATGGAGCTGGGATGGAGCTGGGATGGTCCTGGGATGGACATTGCACCTCTGGCTCTTGGAAAACTCTTTCCCAGCCCTCTGCTGGTGCAGGAAAGTGCTGTTTGCTGCCCCTGTGTTTGGCCTGGGAGTGGAAAACTCCCTTGAGGGAGAATTCCTCCAGGGTTTGGATGGTGCCTGGAGCTCAAGGGCTGCTGGCCTAGGACAATCAGCTTTTCCCTGTTATTTGTGATGTCTCCATGACTCTTCACAAACTATGGACACAGAAAAGACAGAGAAGGGCAGTGTGGCTTGGTTAAACCTCGGGAGGCTCAGGCTGGAGATCAGGGCAAGGTTCTTCCCCAGAGGGTGCTGGGCACTGCCCAGGCTCCCCAGGGAATGGGCACGGCCCCGAGGCTGCCACAGCTCCAGGAGCGTTTGGACAGCGCTGCCAGGGATGCACAGGGTGGCATTGTTGGGGTGTGTGTGCAGGGCCAGGGCTGCTCTGGGTGATCCTGGGGGTCCCTCCAGCTCAGGATGTGTGTGGCTCTGCCAGCACAGCTCTCCCGGGGGTGCAGCAGAAGGAGGTGCAGCTGCCCAGGAGCTCCTGGAGCTGAGCTGCCCCAGCTGCCATCCCTGAGGGACCCCAGGTCGCCGAATCCCACCGAGGGAAGCTCCCCCTGCCCTGCCTGGCACTGGGCAGGGGATGTGAGCACAAAAGGGGTCCCTGGGAGCCCCTGGGGGTGGTCCATCAGCCAGACCACAAATAAAACATTTCTCTGGACCAGCAGCTCTGCTGCATATTGGCTTCTGTTAAAGGAATTCAATTTAGAAAACATCACGCCAGGGAGAGGAGGAGGAGGAGAGCAAAACATGATGGCTAAATAATTCCAATTAACCATTCCAGACCTTTCTTGCTAATTCACTTGGACTAAGTGTTGCCTGGTGTGGGGATCTGCAGGGCTGAGATCCTCGCACAGCGCCAGGGAATGTCTGGGGGCTGGAGCTGAGGAGAGGCTGGTTTGATGTTATTGAGCTTTATTTCTTGAAGCAAAGCAGAGAAGGAAGAGTCTGGAGTGCGGAGCAGAGCTCGGGCACCTCTCCTGCAGCCAGTCCTCACTGCCACTTCCCCTGGCACACGATTTCCAGGCTAATTCTTCAATCAGGGAAACATCAAAGCAGTGCCTGGAACGAGGCAAATGATCCAGCACAGCCCTGCTCTGCAAAAACAACCCAGACCCAGATGGGAAGCTTTTCCAGGAGGCTGGAGATCAACCCTGCTCTTTAAAGCCAGATATTTGTGGTAGAGAAAGTTCAATTCACTCCTCAGGTTCTTGATTATTCCTCTTTGAGTTTCTGAGTATTTGCCCCTGGTATTGAGCCCAGCAAGTGTCAGGCTCTTTGCTTTCCCAGCTGGGCAGGTTTGGATGACAGGGATATTTACTCATCATTTAGTGGTGAAAATTCCCATAGTTTCAGCTCAAAATCAAAGGGAACTCAAATGTTCTGAGGTTGGGAAGTGCTTTACAGCTCTGACCAGCCTGGCTGGGATGGTGCTGGGTTTTACCCTCCCCATAGCTCAGCCAGAATCACAGAATATCCTGAAGTTGATCTTCAAAATCCAGCCCCTGGCCCTGCACAGAACAGCCCCACCAATCACCAATCCCACCATGTTCCTGCAGGGAACATCTTCCCTGAGCCTCTGAGCCACCTCTCCTTCCTTCTGTGCCCTCCTGCCATGTCTTAAAAAAGTGACAATATAGACTTGACAATCCTATTGGGTTGGTTTTTATCTCCCTCAAATGTTTGAATACCTCCCCACATCTCTTGTCTGAGAACACGTTCCCTCTGGTTGTGTTCCTTCCTCGTTGGAAATCTTAATTTTGGTTATGAATTCTTTGGGTCACAGCCCGAAGTATGTGAGTTCATGAAGTTTATGGTGCCTGATTCAACAGCCTCTGAGGATGCAGAGTAAATTCCCAAATCTTTTGGTACCTTTGGTTTGAGCATCATGGAAAACACTTTTTTTCTGCTTGATTTATCATCTTTCAATTATTTTCCAATTTTCTATGTTCTCAGTCTCTAATTTGATATTTGTCTCACTCCTCTCCTTCTGAGGCTTCTCCCCTCTCTGGCTGCGTGGGGGAAACGCAGAAATTTCGGATTTGTCTCCCAGCAGGAGCAGCAGCTCCCACCCAGCGTGACCCGACCCTGAGCTGCTCAGGGTTTAAAGACAAATTGTTGCTACTCTTTAACACAAAAAAAAAAACCAAACAAACAAAAAAAAAAAAAACCAAACCCCCAAAAACCAAAAAAACCAAAACCAAAAATTAAAGAAAAAAAAAAAATAAAAGAATTAATCAACATGTCCCATAACCTCAGGGGTTTTGCTGTTGTGAGATCCCAGCTCCTCACACCTGAGGGTACCCACAGCTTGGGTTTTTTAGGGGCTGTGCAGAGGCTTTTTTGCCCTCCTTCTCTTTCCAAAATAGCTGAGCTCTTGATGTCGGTTCATGAACCTTCGCTCTGCTGGAGAGATGCAGGTCTGGAAGCTGTCAAGGAGCCTCTTTTATGAGCACTTGAAAGCGAAAAAAAAAATAAAATAAAGAAAACGGGTGCTTAAAGAGTAGATGGGACTAATGAAGCCTTTTTATCTTGGCAATTTGTGTGCACAGAGAGTGGGGGCAAGGGGAATCCTACAGAGTGTGGCAAACCCATGGAGGGCAGAGCAGTAAATAGGATGAAAATGAAATCAATATCCAGGGCTTAATTAAGGAGCTGTTTTTATTCACAGCCCAGGATAAAGCCCCCCCTGATCAGAGGTGCCAAATGCTTGCAGGATTTCAGCCTCACATGGGCTGTGTCCTGCGGGCCCTGACCCTCGGGAAAGGTTATTTTTGGCTGTTCCTTCAGGAAGGAACAAGAGGAGGAGGCAACAAGGGAAGAAATGAGGATGCAGGCTAATGATCCTCCAGTTATGGCTTTAAACTGAAAGAGAGTAATTTCAGTTGTATATTAGAAAAAATCCTTCCCTGTGAGGGTGGGCAGGCCCTGGCACAGGTGCCCAGAGCAGCTGTGGCTGCCCCTGGATCCCTGGCAGTGTCCAAGGCCAGGCTGGACAGGGCTTGGAGCAGCCTGGGATAGTGGGAGGTGTCCCTGCCCATGGCAGGGGTGGGATGGGATGAGATTTAAGGTCCCGTCAATCCAAACCACTCAGTGACTCACTGATTCTGTGCTCTTGGGGTCAACCCAAAACCCCAAACACCTTCTGAGCACGGAGAGGACTTACAGGGCACCAATGTGGGGTGGGGAGGGAGCAACACATGGAAAAATTGAGCTCTTTTACTTCTATGCCACTTGCAGAAGGAGCCTGATGTGTTTATTTCTCAGTGAAGTGAGAAATGCAGCTGTTCCCAAGAACTAATCCTTTCATAAACTCCCTGAAATAGGAACAGTACAGACCCACTAAAGAGAAATATTCTAAACAGTGAGCTGGGCTGCTCAGATATTGGCTGGTACTGAATGCTTCAGGACTAGAGCAAGCAACCAATTTCTGATTAAAATATGCAATTTTTTTCTGGTTTGGTTTGGTTTAGTTTGGTGGTTTTGTTCTGGTTCTATAGAAAGTGAATGAGGCACTCGGAAATTGGGAAATGGAGGGATGAGGAGCAGCCTGGCACTGTGAGCATGGGCTGGGCCTGCTCTTTGCAGGGCAGGCTGCTGGAGCTGGGAGTGAATGGAAGAGCAGAACTGTGCACAAAAACCCTGCAGGGCTGGCCCCCACCCCAGCAGGGAGGTGAGACCTCGGTGTGGGCAAAATGGTCCTGCTCCTCTCAGATTTCCTCTTCCCAGGCAGTGTAAAACAGCCCCAGCAGGGTTTCTATGGGACTTGTTTCAGGGCTGACTGCCCCACTTTGTGCCCCTGCCGCTGCTGGGATTCAATTCCCACAGCTCCCACCCTCCTTGCTTTTGGGGATCACCTTTGCTCGAGGTGAGCTGCTCCTGGCTGGTTTTTGGGTAGAAGAACCAGCCTGAGTGGCTCTGGCTGCCATTCTGTGTTCCCCTCCCTGCCCTGCTCGGGCTGAGTTCAGTGCGGCTCACCTGGGCTGTGTCCCCAAACTCCGAGGGGCTCCCAAAGAGCAGAAAGTGATCTTTGCAGCTCTGGGAGCACCAGGATGCTCCATTCCCCTCCGTTTCCACTCAGCTCAGCCCCCAACCCCATGGGGTGACCCCTCAGGGGTGTTTTGGGGACACTGCTCCCAGCCTCACTCAGCTCCTCCAGTCCTGCTCCCACGGTGCTCCTGTGGCTCTGAACTCACTCCTTGCTGCTCTAAAGGGTAAAGAACTCACTCCACTCTCTCCAGACCCTTCTGGTGATGGACTGAGCCTGCTCCTGGTGGTCTTGGCCTGCATTCCTCACTGGACAAATGACCCTCTGAGAGCTGAGCTGACCACTCAGCTCCCCGGCATGGATTCTCATTCCCATTCCACCCAAGTGACGATCCCTCCAATTCTCACATTCCAGGAGAGGATGTCAAGTGAATTCTGACATCCCCATTCCCTGGCAGGGAAATTGTCCCTCCCCAAAGGCTCAGAGCTGTAATTACTGTGTTGAACTGGCAGAGATGCCAGGGCTGGAAATGACATCTGGATTCCTCCAAGGAACAGCAAACACTGTCCCTCGACAGGAGCACGGAGAGGCAAAAAAACCAACCTGTGGGGAGGAGCAGCCCTGGCTGCACCCATAGGCCCTGGATTGGCTCACTGAAGGAACATTTGATCTGAGGATCAGAGAGGTTTCTTGGATCTTCAAGAAAACATCAAACAACTGGGCATGAAAGGCAGAGTGAAGTGTCTGTGCTGGATGGGCTCCTCCAGCCTCCCCAGCCAGGCCAGCAGCACCACAATCCCAGGATTTTCATTTTCTAGTGTTCTTCCTCCAGGAAAGGTCAAAGTCCTGCAGCAGACTGGGCTGGGGTAACTGCCAAGAGGTAGAGAGGGGTTTGGGATTTTTTTGGTGCAGCCCATAACAGATTTTCTGTTATTTTAAGACCATAGAGAATTTCTGTGATGGCAGAAAACCAAGCGATGGCACAGGGGTAATAACACAATAGAAGTTGCTTTAGAATATAAATAATAATGCAAGCATGTGCTCGAATTGAACTTTTAAACCCACATGTGACCTCCCTCTGGAGTCCCACAGGTTTTCCGAATTACATTAATTTTTGTCTTGATAAGAACTGCAGTCAGGGGTAAAAAACCCTGGAGCTCCTGTCGAGTCTTAGCAGAGAGTTCCTGGAGGAGCAACAATCAGCACTCAAGGGCCTGCTGTCACCTCTGGGCACTGGGGTGGTGATGGGACACTGTTGGGGAAGATGAAATAGGAAAGGCTTATAAATAAGATTACCTGGCAAAAGATGCTGAGAATATGGAAACTAGAAGCGAGATTGAAATGAAGACAAGCTTTGAGATCCCAAACCCCAGGTACTGAACAGCTGGAAAACAATGGTGTGGCCACTGAAGGGAATCCCCTTTGGATTAAACAATCCCCTCTGCTTGCAGACAGCTCCAAGGGGCAGAGCAGACCCTGCCAACTTGGCAGAGGGTCCAAAAAGCAGTTTTTAGGGTTTAAAATATAACGCCGTATGGTAATGCAATGACTCTCATAGGCTGTGTGTAAATGTTGTAGGATTTGTAGCTTGTTCTAGATTGGTTAGTGAAAATTAGAATATTCAGCACAGAAGATGATTTATTGTATTGTAAACGGCAACCACAGTATTCTATTCTATTCTATTCTGTATTCTGTTTTCTTCTCTCTCTCTCTCACTTCCCTGCCCTGCTCTGAGCTGTGTCTGGCAGCTCCCAGCAGCTCCCCTACACCCACACCTTTCACAATAAACCTCATGCTCTAAGACCAAACTCCAGAGATCTCTCGTCTCCGTCCCGACCGTCTGAAACAAACCATCCTAATCTCACAGATGGCAATCCTACAGGACATCACCTTTGGCCTGCCTCAAATGGAAATAAGGTCCCTGTGCCCATCACTCGTGTCACTTCGGTGTCACTTCGATGTCACTGTCACCTTGGGAGCCACGGTCCCCTCAGCAGATGTGTCCCACCCCACGTTCAGCTGCTCTGGGATCTTCCAGAAAACGTCAAACAGATGAGGACCACCCTGCAGTGAGGGAAGTTCTGGCTCTGTCGGGACCTGGGTACCTCTTGCTGAGGTCCTTGTGGGAATGCCACAGTGCTAGAAACGCTTTTGGAAGCTTTGCCACCATTTTTAAAGGTGGAAATGCTTCAGAGATGTGGACAGTGTGTGTTCCAGGAGCTGGCAGTGGGCTCAGTGCTGGTTCAGTGCTGCCAGATCTCCTCCAGGCCCCTCGTCTGACCACTGGGCTCTGCTTGCTGCCAAAGAGACAAGAAAATGGGCTTCCTGCTCCTAAATCTGCTTTACTTCACTTTATTTATTGTTTTTAACCCCTGCTCTCACCAGTTCTTATGCTGTGAAATTGTCAGCTGCAGTTTCTTCCCCTAATTTCCCATTTTCTGGCATTGCTGGGCCTCTCCTGCAGCACTCCCACTGAAAATCTTGCTCAGCTTTGCCTCATTTGGGCACTTTTTCCCTCCTTTCTGGGCCAGCCTGTGCAGTTCAGGCATAGAAAGCTGTACCCAGCGAGGTTGGAAACATCAACTCTTCAGCCATCCAACTTCCCTCGCAAGAAATAAATGTTTGGTGGTGGCGTGTGCCCTGTTTGCTGATTAAAATGATTTTCTCGGTAATAGAAGCTCTCAGTGTCTCCTCTGATGTGAGGAGGAATAATTAAGTCCTCTCAGTAATGCAGATAAATAATGCCTTTGGAGAGCCCTGAGTGCATCATAAATCAGCAGCCGTGCTCATGAGGTGCCACCTCCTCGTGTCCTGGTGCTGAGTGATGGCAGCAGGCTCTGGTCCCCTGCTGGCCCCTAATGCCACCTGTAAGGCACAGCCTGGAGGCTCTGGGGGTGCCACAGTGACCCCAGGGCCTGCCTGGGACCTGTCACTGTTTTATGGAGCCTTTTTGGGGTTTTGGACTGTCCCTCTCCATCATGGAGAGAAGTGCTGCCAGCTCGGAGGTGACACCATGTGAGGCCTGGCCTGGCAGAATCCGGTGCCGTGAGCACATAAATATGCATTTTCATTTCTATAGATACAGTTTTAAATATATGTAGCCATGTAAATAGTGATAGTTGAATTTTTTCTTCAGTTTTGTTGTTGTTCGAACTTTGGGCACCCAGACTGAGCATCTCCCAGGTGTAAGGGAAGAGCTAAGTGCTTCGCCAAGATATTATCTGTGGAAAACAGAGAAAAATACGGAGAAAGGTGCAACTTCTCCACTAACTATCCAGCAGGACAGGGCTGTGGATTCTGAACTGTTCCCATTGTGTTTATTTCTTGAATCTTGACTTATTTGCTCCCTCTTTGCGGCTGTTCTCAGAAGATTTCCTGGGTCAGAGGAGGTGCTGGTGCCTCTGTTTTGCAGCATCGCAGGCCTGTGAGCAGCAGGAGCTCCTAGCAGGGTGCCTCACCTCCGAAGGGAAGTGCCTCACCCCTGGCTCTGTCGCTGACTCTGTGTGTGACTGATTCTCCTGGCTCGGGTGGCTCCAGACAGGACTGGAGGTGGGCGCTCAGAGATGGAGGAAAATTTTCTGCTGGGAACACAGAGCCTTCAAGACTTGTCACCTCAAGATGGGACACCCCAACACATCCATCCAAATCGGCACACTCTCCCCCTGTCCAGCTGCTCCCTCTGGGGTCCCCTCAAGGCTCCAGGTTTCTCCAAACCCCCAGCCCTGCTCATGCCTGGAACCACCCAAGCCTTTGCCAGGAGAATCAGTCACACACTCACACCCCGAGCCTGCAGCAGAACCAGGGACAAGGAACCTCTCGTGCAGAGCGGGGATGGCTCTTGGCTTTGGGAGGCTCTGAGACTGTTCTGAAGGAATGTGAGCATCTTCCCTCCCCTGAGCCAGACAGGCTTGTTCAGTGAGGAGCTGCAGGAGCGGCTCCAGGAGCATCTGCCAGCGCTAGCCCCGGGGAAGAAGGAGAAGGATGCTCCAGCTGGTGGGAAGGCCAGAGCCCTGTGCAGGGATGGGAGCCCTGAGCAGGGATGGGAGCCCTGAGCAGGGATGGGAGCCCTGGGCAGGGATGGGAGCCCTGAGCAGGGATGAGAGCCCTGTGCAGGGATGGGAGCCCTGAGCAGGGATGGGAGCCCTGAGCAGGGATGGGAGCCCTGGGCAGGGATGGGAGCCCTGAGCAGGGATGGGAGCCCTGGGCAGGGATGGGAGCCCTGGCAGGCTCTGCTTCCCGGGATCAGCGAGGCAGGTGGAGGAGCTCAGAGTAGTCCTGCCTGTTCCCGGGGCCATTCCGGCTGGGAATGGGCAGAAAGGGAGCGAATATCTCTATAAACACCCGAAGGAGCGGCGTGTGGCTGTGCCGGGGCCGGAGGAGCTGTGTCACACGGCGCTGGCAGCTCCTCCATCCAGCGCCGTTCCCGAGCTCCGTCCGCTCCCGATGGAGCCAGAGCAGGGCTGGCAGCGGAGGTGCTCCTGGTGCCCCGAGGAGCCGCTGTCCCCAGGCTGCGGGGACCCCTCCCCCGGCCATTTCCTTTGCCATTAATTAGGCTTTCAAAGTCAGAGTCAGAAACCTGCCTAATTGGCGAGGCCTCCCTGCCGAGTGCCAGGGCTTGCGCTGGCGGTGAGCGCGGCGAGAGCCGCAGGTGACACTCAGGGTGACACCAGGGGGAAGCCACCCCCGGCCGTGGGTGCGGGCCGGTGGCACCCCCAGCCCCTGCCCCACTGCCCCGCGTGGGGTGAGCGGAGTTTCAGTTCTGCCCGTGCCGGAGCAGAGGGCGCTGGAGCCCCAGAAAACTCCGGAGGATGCGGCGGGCGGCTCCAGACCCACCCGATCCCGCCGCTCCTCCGCTCCCGGGGCTGCCGAGCGCATCCTGCGGGATGAAGGTGCTCCGTGGGGCTGGGCAGGGATGGGCAGGGCTCCCCTCGCCAGGGCTGCTCCCTGCCCCAGGGGTCTCGGCATCCCCGGGCTGAGCAGGGGAAGAGGAGGATGCGGCAGGTGACGATTTTCCTCCAAGGCATTTTCCCATCCTCTCGCAGCAGCTCCGCGCAGCCTGAACCTCGCTGGGTTCCCGTCCCTCGGCCACCAGCTCAGGGCAGCGTGTGCTGCGGGCCCTCCCCGGGCCCCCTTGGGTTTCCAGACCCTTTCCCTTGACATCCTGAAAGGGAAAAGCACCTTAAAATGCGGGCGATCACCTGCTTTTGTATTTGGAGTTGTCACTAATTAACACCCTCTTAACCCCTCCGTGCTGGCTCGCAGAAGACCTCACATTGTTTATTTACCATTTTAATGCGACAATCTTGGCCCACTGACATTTTTTCCCTGTTGCGGCACCCTCGGATTTCATTTTCAGGCTTTACCACATTTCTGTTCGGCTGCGCTCTGCTTCCCCCGTATCTTGGTAAGACAATAGCAAATGGTCTCAAGTTGCTCCAGGGAAAGTTTAGATTGGATATTAGGGAAAACTGCTTCCCTCGAAGGGTTGTCAAGCACTGAACAGGGTGCCCCGGGCTGTGGTGATGTCGCCATCGCCCGAGGGAGTTAAAAGACCTGTGGCTGTGGCACTTGGGGACATGGTGGCCTCGGCAGTGCTGGGTGAACGCTTGGACTCGATGACTTTAGAGGCATCTTCCAACCTAAAAATTCTGTGATTCTATTTCCAGAGGAGCTCTGGCTCCTTCGCACTCTCCCATTTTCGAGTGATAATGTTCTTCCGCCTGAGCCCGGGGCTGCTGCTGCTCCTGCCTCCATGGCGCTGCCAGGATGGAGCTCCTCGTGTGTCCCCGAGGTCCCGGAGCGGTCCCTGGGCATCGGCCCTGGGCTGCAGCGCCGGACAGAGCCTGGGAGGCTGCGGGGCTGTGGCACGGGAGAAAAGCAGCCCCGGTAGCTCAGCAAAGGTGGGGCAGGTCTATCCTTCCCTCTGCAGCCAGCGCGTCCCTGGGGACTCTGCCGTGTCCCCGGCCGGTGTGACAGGGCTCCGGGCAAGGAGCTCAGCGCACCCGGAGAGGTTTTGCTGACTCGTAATCCCAATCTTCTCCCATGGGCGAGAGGGAGCAGCTCCCCTTCCCCCCTTTCCCTTCCCGTCCGGGGAGTGGGGATCAGTTTAAGGGATTAACTCCTCCTGCTCCTCAGCCTCTCCTCCCTGAGCCGTGTGAGCCAGCAGAGAGAGTGATAGAGACTGCGTGTGACCACAAGAGATTAATTAAACAGTAAGCCCTAATTACTGAGGCTAAGGCTGACCGACTTACTGTGGCTGTAAAATAGCTGAATACTTAATTTACACTGCAATGTGGACATAACTTTCACCATTAGCTGAATAAACAAGGA
Source organism: Origma solitaria (assembly GCA_013397895.1). Taxonomy (NCBI): domain Eukaryota; kingdom Metazoa; phylum Chordata; class Aves; order Passeriformes; family Acanthizidae; genus Origma; species Origma solitaria. The sequence goes on along the minus strand of VZRL01001648.1, from coordinate 390,852 downwards.
GCACCCGAGCTAAACGGATCGGATCGGCTGTCTGATGGATGTGGGGCTAGAACCGGAGTTGTCTCCTGGCAGGCCTGGGTGCTCTCCGCCTCCTCCTGCCTGGCCGCGGATTTGGGGTGAGGGGGAGCTGCTTTCTAAAGCCCCAACCTGCCCCAAGCCTGGGGGATTCCCTGCCTGTCGATATTATTCCGTTTTCAGGCTGCTTCTCAAAGTCGTTGTGATTTGCATTTCACTGCAGGTTTGGAAAAAACCAAATGGGGGAGAGACTGAAAGGCGTAAAAGCAAATCCAAACCCCAACTCCCAGTGCAAGGCAGTGGAAGTAGGGCAGCCAGCTCCTATTCCTGCCTCTCACTATCTTCCTTAATAACAATAACAGATTCTAAGAAGTGAAAGTTAATCTGTAGCTGCAGAGTTTTTATAGTGTTTCTCCCTTTCTGTGTGTGCATTAACCTTTCAGATTTAGAAGACTGAAGACTGTGCAGTGGGTATTGGTTTTATTTTTTTTTTTTTTTTTTTTTTTTTTTTTTTTTTTTTTTTTTTTTTTTTTTTTTTTTTTTTTTTTTTTTTTTTTTTATATTTCTATTATCCGTGCTTGCTGCATGGCTCCTGATCCAGTCCTAGACAGAGTAACAGCACATTCCCCCATTAACTGCAGCTCATTGAGCACTTCATCAGACCTTGAATTTGCGTTTTAGATGGAATGGAGGTCCCGAGTGCGTTTGAAACCTCGCTGAGCTGAGCACTCTGCAGGGGAGGAGAGAGCATCCCAGGATCATGGAGATAACAACTGCAACAGGGAAAACACAAGCAAAGGACTTTGATATCTGTTTGAAATGGGGGAAATGGTGATTTAAAGGCTGGAGGTGTGGCTGTGTGCTCGCGGGTGTTGAAAGCGCTCGTGACAAAGCCTTGTGGCCCCCAGGCCCTGGTTCAGCACTTGGCCAGCAAACATCAGCACTGTGAGAGCACAGTTGCCACAATGACTCTGCACCTGCAGGCTTTGGGGAAAGGGAAGAAGTTACCACTGCCCTGGCTTTGTTTCTGCCTGTGCGTGCGACATGGGAGTGAATGTATCTGCAGCCTCACTCGGGAAAAGTTCATTAAAACCCCAGTTTTTAAGGCAACTTGTCCACATTTTTGCATGCGTTATCCATTTTGTCTTGTGCCATGATGAGCTGAAGATCCTGTATGGGAAACTGATCCTTTCTTTGTGCCATCAGACCACGTGGCACTAAACCCTATTCCTTTTCCTAGGGTGAAAAGACCAAAACCCACTTGAAGCTGGGAATATTTGGGATGGATTCAAAGACAGTCCCAGGAGCATTTCCCTGCGACGTTTTCCTGCAGAGGGGGTGAGGTGTGAGCTGGGTGCCACCACCCTGCCTCGAGCTGCACCAGCATTTCCAGAGGATGGAGGATGAAGGTGAACTCTTCCTGACTGCAGCTGCAGCAGCTTTGGTGCTGTCACTGCTCCAGGCTGTTCTCTGTTCCATGGTGATGTCTTCAGGGAGATAGGCTTGCCCAGCCAGCTGTTCCAGCTGTTCTTCTTTTAGCATAAGAAAACACTGTAGAGGTTCTTTATTCCCCCTCTGCGCCCTCCCTCAGGTATGTGATAATTACTGATATTGCAAACACATTTTTTGCCACATTTTTGCAGCTGTTGGGTGCAGAAACCCCCACAGCACCTGCAGGGGTTCATTATGTCCCTTAATTCCACGGCAACAGCCATCCTCCCACTGAGGAAGCAGAAGGCTTTGCATTGCGGCGCTATCCTTGTGTAATATTGCTCTTCAGTCCCCAAGCTCTTCAAAACTTGGGAGGACTTTGGCAATCTGGGCCCCCCTGCATCTTGGGGATTTCAACCCAAAATGTGAACATGGAGCCATTTCCCTGTGTGCTCATTTCTCTGTGTTCTCTTCTTGTGCCTGAAGACTTTCTCTTGCCCCTCACTGAGGAGATGAAAAGCTCTTGGTCTTTAATCAATCTGTATCCAATGATAATGCTGAAAATAAATAACCCAGGCAGGGTATGACTCCTTTTGCAGTGGGATTTGATGCATTGGGAGCTTTGCGAATGTCCAGCAAACTCCTGTGGACAGACAGGATGGCTTTATGTCCTCAGCCTGCTTTAACCTTTAGGTGAGTGACTGGTGAAATCCCCAAATTTCTCCGACATTTTGCCCATCTGGATCTGGTGCTCTGTCAGTTCTTGTGATGCTTCTCCCTCTTGGATTTCCAGAGTGAAGCTCACGCAGAGCTGACTCTGTACATGACTCGAGTTCAGATAAAGTCAGGTTTGAAAAGCTGTTTTGACATCGAGATGCTGAGAAGCATCCAGGCAAATGTTCAGAAGAGCCTAAGGAGAGGAGAGACCTGAATCTTAAGGAGGATTAGATGTTTAATCATTTACCACAGACAGATATGTACTGAGAGACAGGCAAAGACTCCCCAAATCTCCCTCTCCCGAGGATCAAGGCCTCACTTAAACTGAGGTCCAAACAATGGAAGAGAAGGTGTGAAGTTGTCTTTCCCTGCTTGGTCTTGGAGACCTATGTGGTAGAAAGGATCGTAGAAATGCCACGAAAAATAAAAATATGAAGCCTGATACACTTTTAAGTCCCTTTTATCTACCATCTTCCCACAGTTCCCTGCCACAGGCACTGTCTGTGTGCTAACACTTTGCTTTCCCACAGAGCAAACTCTGTTCTGGTGGTGCTGGAGCTCAGAAGAGAACACTGAGCACCACAGAGGTTTCTTGTCCCTCTTCAACCCACGGGCAGCTTTGCTTCCCCCTGTCCTGTGATTTCCTGGTTATTCCCCGTGAATTTCCCCGCGTGGTGCTGCTCAGACCTCGCTCCTGCTTGTTGGGGTGTTTTGGGAGCTGACAGCCTCATTACTGAGCTACCTGGGGCTGAACTCAGCCGGCAGCAGGGCTTGGAGTCGTGATCCACCTACAAAGGAGCTCAGCTCAACACGAGCAGAGCAGCACAGCAGCTCTGGGTCCCCTGGGGTTCTCTCAGGGTGGGGAGGTGCCCTGGAGAAGGTGCTGAGCAGGGACTCCCAGCTCCTGCCTCCCCTCCCTGCCCTGCTGCGGACTCCGAGCGCTGTCCCTTCGTTCCCCTGTCCTCAATTCTGAGCAATTCTCATTCCAACTAATGCTTAAAAGCACTGCCCTTGCTCTGCTGTGGCCAGAAAGAGGCCTGGAGAGCCATGTGGGTTTGGGATTGTGGCAGCCTGGGAGGTTTGTGCAGCCCCTGGTGCAGAGCTGGGGTTGCTGTGCCAGCCTGGGGATAATGCCAGCAGCGCTCCCAGCCCAAGGGACGAGCTCAGGGTCTCTCTTGCTCCATGTTCGTGCAGCAGCTGAGGGAATTGGCCCTGGGGGTTTAGGACAATAAACAATGCCATCATCAGGACTTGCACAGGAGGAGCTGTACCTTCGAAATGCCTCTTTTCCCTTTGTTCACTCTCTTATTCTCAGTAAAAAGTATCAGAGCATCTTTCTCATGGCTTTTGCATAAAGCCATGCTTCATCCTCTGGCAGACCTGAGCACCAACTTTAACAATTTCCTCTTCCTGCATGGCAGCAGGATTTTCCTCCAGCACAGCTGGTGCAAAATGGGAGCGAGGAGAGCAGAAATCCCCGGCCAGGAACACCTTGGGAAGCTGCTTGTCTTGGCCTGAAGCTCTGGACCTTCCCAAGGGCTGGAAGGAGATGTGCAGTCTGTGTTGTTTGTTTATTTTTAAAGGAAATGTGCTCCTGGGAGCTGCTCTGCCTGGCAATACCCTGAGCCTCGAGATGGACTGAAGGGCTCCTCTGCTCCTCAGTCTTGCAAATTCTGAGAGCAAATAAAAACCTACCTGCAGTTCCCTGAGCTCACCTGGGCACAAGGTGTGCTGCGGAGCTTTGACCTTCGCTCTGAGCCACACCAGGTGTAGGGCAGGATCCAGGCAAGTCAGGGCATGGTGGGAGTCCCTCTCTTAGAGGGAGAAATCTTTCCTCTTGCTCTTTCTGCAAATGTGTCCCTCTTGTGTGTCCTGCTCAGAGGGGGATGTTGGGGTTTTAATTTTAAAAATTAATTTTTTTTTTTAATTAAAAATCTAAAAATTTTCTAAATTTTAGCCACTGTCCCTCATGCTGGAAGCCTGTGCTGCTGCCTCTGGAGCACAAGCTGAAAATCCACTTTGTGATTTAACCAGAAACCCATAGAGAGATGGATCCAGACCGTCCCAGCAGTTCCTGGGAGCTGCCCTGCCAGGGCCAACGAGCAAACCCTGCTCCAGGTGTCCCAGCCATCCGACAGGAACAGTCCTGCAGCCCTGGACCATTTTCTGTGCCCTGACTGTGCCTTGCCAGATGGAAGTGCTGCTCCATTAAGCGCAGTCACCTGCCCGGGGCTCGGGATGGAGGAGAAAGTCCAGGGAAACGCTTGGTTGCCTGGCAAAGCTGCTCGGGAGGAGGAAGGCTCCTTGCTAAGCAGTGCTGGAGAGCAGAGTGATTTACTCACCTCTGGCTTTGGGGCTTACGAGGAGGAGTCACTCATGACCGAATCCATTTTTAGAATTTTCCGTGGAATGCTCCTTGCCCTCCTGTAATGGGAGATTATGGATGTCTGACCTGTTTCAGTGCTCTAAATTTTTTGCTTTCTCTTAACTCCCCTGCTTTTCTGCTAATCTTAAAAAGCCCAACTAAACCCCGACGCTTCCCCTCTCAAAGCAAATAATCCTCACAATCTCCGTCTCCTTCTCTTCCTTAAGGCTTTTGGTGCTTAAGGTCTGCGTGATCTTCCTTAGGGTGTGAAAAAAAACAATCCAGGGAAAAAACCCTGAGCATGCAGATTGAGGAAAGGGCAAACTGGTTTAACAGAACATCCTCACGACACGCTCGCATCATTTTCTCTCTGTCACTAACACCCCCACCGCCCTGGCTGCTGATTTCACTGCAGTGCTCTGATGGGGAGTCTGTTCTGGGAGAGGCAGAGTGGTTTGGTGGCTGTAGGAGGAGGGAAGGGGATGTGGAGGTCAGAATTTTCCCCGATTCTCAATGAAATCTGATGTAAAATACAACACTTTTTAAAAAAAAAAATTATTTTTTTACTTTTCGGAGCTGTTGTGTTATTCATACACCCCCCTGATCATGTAAGCCCAGGAGGATGAAGATTTGTGGAAACCAAGGTATTTTTTTCTCCAGATGCTGATTTCCATCAGAAGAGGTGGGGGATTACTGAAAATGGCATTTCCTCTTCTAGTGGTCACTGAGAAAAAGTCAGGTTTTTCTACTGAAAAAGGATGTATTAGATGTAGTGGCCAGAAGTGGAAAAGTGAAAAATTAAAGCAGTAAATGGGTAAACTAAATAAAAATGGAACAACTAAAAAAGTCAGCTGGGGGAAACTTAACCTCCAGATGAAAGATAAATCCATCATAGGATAAAACATAGTGAGGGTGAAAATGTTTTTTAGGGAAGATTTTAAAGAAAGATGATCCTTCTCCTGCCCTGTTCATCCTGTGAGCTCCCTGCACCCTCCTTCCCCATCCACAAAATAAGGAAACTTTCCTGGAAGACCCATTTGTGTGGATCAGCTCAGCAGTGCTCAGCGGTGAAGACTCCTAGGAGAAAATCCTCATTTGAATCTCTGCCCGGGGTATGTTTGAGAGGAACAGGGATGCAAAACCACTCCAGCATCCGTCTCCGGGCAAAGTTTTTCCCAAAGACTCCAGCACTGAGCTTAATCTGCAAATTATCAAAAGCTGGGGTGGGGAAAAAGGTCTTTTATCACATTGCAAGGGGAGGCAACCTCCAGACAGAGCTGCCTCTTGCTGCCCTGTCCCCAGGGCTTGCGGTGCCCTGTCCGTGTCGGGGGCTGCTCCTCCCTGGAGGCAGCAGGATGTGATTCCCCTCCTTCCCTGGCTGCTTTCCGTGCCTTAGAGCCGCTCCCGGCTCCCCTCGGCTGCCGGCAGTGATTGCTGCCCGTGCTGCAGTGGGAGAGAGCCCTTCGCACACCGAGCCCCGGCGTGAGGAGCCAGTTTCTTCCGGAGAGTCACCCTTTGCGTCTTGCCAGCCCTTATTTGTGTCACTTGTGGCTGCTGCCAGCCCTCTGACTGGCTCCTGGAGCCAGCAGATGTTATTACTCCAGGCTCGCCTGGTCGGTGGGTTGGTTCTGAACTGATACAGCTTGGATGACTAAGGCAAAAAGCACATTAGCGGCCGAGTCCAGGGTTTCCTTGCTGTGCAGGAAGTGAAAATGTCCCCCTGTTGACAGCCCTGACTTCTCCGGAGGGTCTCTTCTAAAAGTTAATCGTTTGTATCCCAAATTTAGCCTAAATGCAAAAGCATTTCCTCGCCAGCTACTGCAGTGACTGTTGCCGTGCGGCGCTCCAGGAACAAGGAGGAGTTATCTTCCTGACTTGTGCTGGAGGGAAGCAACAGAGGGTGTTGGAATAAACAGGATTAAAGGATTTCATCCATAAA
>VZRL01001648.1:344460-381274 GCA_013397895.1 Origma solitaria | reverse complement strand
ATCTCTCCGTGGTGCCAAGTCCATCTCTCCGTGGTGCCGAGTCCATCCCTCCGTGGTGCCGAGTCCATCTCTCCGCGGTGCCAAGTCCATCCCTCCATGGTGCTGCACGGAGCCATTGCCTGCCCTCTTCCCCATGGCGCGGCTCCACCCTGGGAGAGCTGGGGCTCGGCACATCTCAGGGCAGGAGACACCGGCGAAAGGCAAGGGGGGACCTGCTGCCGGGTTTGGATTCTTTCCCCTGGGATCAGTTTGCCCCTACATCCTGGTAGGACACTGAGGGTTTTATTCTCACAGTGAGTGCGCATTGCTATCGAGCAGTAATTCACATTTTAGATCTGTGTAGATACTCCAAATCAAACTTTTCGTGCCCAGCACTTATTTGCACCATGTGCTGAAGTTAAATGCTTCTGAAGAAAAATTCAGCAGATGGTGTTCAGCTATATAATCTATTTGGAGGCAGTTTAGCTTATAAATCTCACTTTAAATCAATAATTATTAATAGTTTTTTATTTCCTTTGGACCTTTCACTTTCTTGCTCCTCAATTCCTTGAGCAGCTCAGATTGTGTGTGAGTCTCTAACTCACTCAAAGAAGAGAGGAACCAATTGCCTACTTTTCTTCCAAACACAGCCCAGAAAGAACCGAGGAAGTCAAGGAGATGAAATGTCTTCAAAAAATATGAAAAATCTTAGAATGTTCAGTAAATGTAAATATGTGGGTAGAAACATGATTTGGATGGGGTTCTCCTTGTATTGTCTGGTGTCTTCTTTAACTTGTGGCCCCCACTCCATTTGAATACATGATTTTAGCTACAATCATAGCCAATTGTATTGTGCTGGCTCTGGAACAACATTTGCCGGATGGAGACAAGACACCGATGTCAGAGAGATTGGTGAGTTGCATTCATTTATTTTCAGTTTTTTTTATCCTGGTCTAATATGGAAAGCAGTTGGCCGCTGAGTGTTTGGAGTATTTGGATCTATTTTAAAGATCCACACGTAAACAAACAGACATTGATTTGACAATCAGAAAAAATCTGTCACAGCAAGGGGAACTGTCCCCTCCCGATCCCATCTGCACAAGAATGCTTCATCACTCCAGCCAGCCCTGCCCAGCTGCAGGAGAGAGCTGGACCTTGCACTAGGATCACAAGAGCCTCAGACTTAGGTTGTCTCTAAACCAGGACAGGAAGGGGCTGATGAATGCTTAGAATGATCTCTGGAATCAAATGAACTTCTGTGCCATTTTCCAGGGAAGGGTGGAACAGAGTAACCTTTTAGGATTGTGTGTCTATTCCTGCCACAGCACAGATCCTTCAAAGCAAACTTTGGGTTCGGATGATTACACTTCCTTTCCAAAAAGAAGAATGGAACCAGCTCACAGAGGAAAATAATTTACCCGCAGGCTTTATGGTAATGAGCCCAATTACCTTATTTCAAAAGAAAATAGAAGAATAGCTTCAAAATAATTCTCCCGTTTATCATCACTGTAGGAAAACTGTGTAATTCTTGGTTTGATTTTTCGTTGACTTTTAATGATCTGGAACGTCTTGCATGCTTAAATGCATTAATCCTGGTGCATGTTCAAAGGATGGATAAATATGGATCCATATGTGTTTTCCATGTAAATACTATATTATGCAAACAAAGATAACATTGGGCTTGCTGCCAGAAACGAGAGCCTCTGAATAGTGGTTGCTGCAGTTCCCAAGCATGGTCCATGCCGGTGGGCAACTCTCACAATCTCACTCTTCAGAAGCAGAGAAAAGTGTGTTAGTGAGAAATCTAGAGAGTGAGGGTCAGGATTTGATACTGGTTTGGAAATGGATCCGCTCCTGCTGGCTGCCCTCCTACGCGGGGCTGTCTCTCTCTGTTGGAATTATTTTTAATTAAGAAGATAGGAGGATAAAATAAATACATGATTGTAGATAGATCTTTCTGCCATTAAACCTGTCTCTATGTGCTTTGGGATTGGCAAGGCCAGCCTGGGGGTGAGAACAAAGCTCGGGTTTAGACCTAGGGCTGAGCCGGGAAAGTGCCGGGTTATGAACATACAGATTTAGTGATGGGGCAAAGTGTTTTTGGGGATGTTCTGGCTTTGCAATCCTTTGGTTCATGTTGGTTTTGTGTTTCTCTATATTCCCAGATTTATAAGGGCATCCTAGAGGCATTTTATTGTCCTTTCCCCAATGGTACTAATTCCATTTTACAGCGCACACACCTTCAGATCCTGCCTGAATCATTCCAAAGGGAGGCACTGGCATTACCACCAAGCAGTGTGAGAGAGCTGTGTGAGTTAAACGCACAATCTCTGCCCTGTTGGCTCTGCCTTGGTGTGGAAGGAAGAATTAACCCCCGATTTTTGTCCCAAACATTGTTGTGTTTGATCCAGGTATTCTGAAGCCATTTTAACTACAGCGCATTCGTAGCTCTTGAAGTACAAAGGGGTTTTTCATAGAGTGACACAGAGAACCTTTACGAGTCATGAAATATTTTTTATTTTCAGCATCAACTGGAAAAATTAAGCATTGTGAGTAAGAAAAACTGTCTTCTGGTTTTCAAAGTGAAACCTCTTTAGAATTCTCCTGTTGCTTCCACAAACTGGAAGTTGTTTTATTGAAAACATTACAAATCCATGTTAAACCACAGTGGGGGAACATTCCCATACGTTTACAGGTTTGTGGAGCCAAATTCTAAGTCCATATAGAGCAGCAGCTGCTTTATTGCTGTCTTTAGCAGGAATGGAATTGGTATTTTTTGGTTAATGGTTAATGGATATGGCTTTTTTCCTCCTGGATTCATTAAAATCTCCAAATTGTAGATCATCATTAAAGAGTTAATCAGATATTAAAGATATGAGATGCACATCACAAGCCTTTTGTGACTGGGAGATGTTAGCAGAGTTGTTGAAAACCCAGCAGTGCCTGGATACTTTGTCCTGTAGACACAAAAATTCAAAGATTGTTGAAGCTGAGAAAAAGAGGTAGGAGCCATACAAACATTTTAAGAATTTTTGTCTTCTAACCAAAATTTTTCCTCTACTTATCTCCCCCAAGACCGAAGAACCTGCAGTGCAATCTCACTGTTGTGTTTTCTGTGCTCCTGTTATAGCCGAACAGGGTTAACCGAGCCCATGTCTCAGTACATGCAATATTTCAAGATTTCGAGTGGCTGAGTTGGGAGAATTCTCTCTCTTCCCATTTCCTGTACTCACAGAAATGCGTTACCTGGCTGTGGGCTGGAAATTATGGCCGAAAGCAGGGCTCTGAGAAAGCACCAGTCTGCTGATCAGAGCATTCAGTGGCGAGCTAGAGGATTGGCTTCGAGTCCTCGAACATCAACCAAGAAGAATAAACTCACTCTCCCACCAGCAGCAGACTGACCAACCCCGCGGCTCTTGCCCACTCCGAGCTGGAAGTCTCGCATGCTCTGGAAGCTGGGAATGTTTACTCACCTTAAGAATTGTCCACTGGAGCAGGTTTGCCCCTGTCTGTCCCAGCCCAGGGCCACAGCCAGCTGCGGAGCCAGTCTCCCTCTCTCCCAGTAAATATTGCATTGTTTGTACACACGGGAGCGATGCCAGCTGCAAAGATGCTGAGGGAGCTGTTCTGGGCAGCCCAGAGCGAGCGCTGAGAGCTCCAAATGTGGGAATGTGAAGTTCCCATCCATCCCAGCCCCGAATGGCCTTGCAGGTGCCGTGCTCACGAGGCTCTTGGCTTCCCGGACTAAGGCATGCTCGTTCTCTCTCTCCCTGTCTCCTTCCTAATTGCTCGGTTTTCCAGAAGAAGCTTCAGGAGACTTCCCCCAGCATGATTTCAGAGCTCACAGGACAGGAAATCTTTTTTCTGCCCCTGTTTGAAGGCACCAGAGGGGCTGTGGGATTTCACGGCAGCTCGGGGCGTTTGGCTCCCCTGGGTGTTTTGGATGCGAGGACAGAGCACAACTTTTCCCAGATTTTCAGCATGACAGCTCTGGCAATTTACTCATGGATTTAATGCTTTCTCCCATCCACAGGCACTTAGAGCAGTAATATGTGAGCTGCTCATGTTAACCTCTGCATGAACAAAGCCTTTCACACCCAAACCTCTCCAGGCTGTGACATCCAAAGGCCAAGGAAAGACACTAGGACATGAAGTAGGAGTGGTAATGACTTTCCAGACTCAGAAGTTGTTTCTGATCAGAAACATATTGATTAAATGTGTGTTTGGCCCAGTCTCAAGCTCTGCTGTGTCCACAGCAAACAACTTGCTGGCACAGCTCTGGCTGCTGCCCAAATTCTCTGCCCTCCTTCCAAGCACGCACAGGGATCCTCATCACCACCTGCTCTGCCCCTCTAGAACCCGAGCAGGGGCTCAGCCTCCCATCTGAGGGGGCTGCAGGATGCCCTGGTAGGGACTCTGAGCCGAGGCAGTGCCATTTCAGTGCTGCCCAGGGCATTCACCCACGTCCTTCCTTCCTTCCATCACAGAGTCTGGCAAATCTTTTTTTTCCAGCAGCAGGACCTCCACCCAGTGGGGCATAAATTTTATTTTTCATCTCGTTGTTACTGCCCTGATTCTTGGGCTGAGGCATTGTAAATTTAGGCAGGCTTTAGAAAAGACCCTCTTATTTCCCCAGCTGCTCACTGCCAACCCTACAGATGAGAGCTTCCCTTTGTGATAAACACCCAAATCCATTTGCGAGCCTTCCTGCTTCCCTCGAAGCCGACAAAAACTCCTCTGACCCACTTCCTAAGAGCTCTGCGTAGCCCTAGCTTTGGGAAGAGCACGTCCCATCAAACCCTGGAGTACCTGGAGCCTGGCTCTTTAAAGCTGGGAGCTGTAATCACCAGGCACCTGACCTAGATTGAGCAAAGACTGGAGTAGATACCAGGCTTCAAGGAAGTGAGGGAGTAATGTGGAGGAGTGGATGTGGGTAAAGGTAGCTTTTTTTGTGTGTGTTAGAAGAGCTATTTTTGGAGGCACGCGAGTAGTTGTGGGATGGGAATTTGGGATGGGCTGGGAGGCCTTTGTGTGCGGGGATTGTGTGGAGTTGTTGAAGCAGGAGCTGCTGTGGGGTTGGAGAACAGGCGGACTGGGCTGGCAGAGGGCTCCTGTGTCCATGAGGGAAGGCAGGGGAGCAGCAAGGAGCTCCTCCTGGAATCACACAGGATGATTTCTGACCCTTCTTCCCTCTTTTCTGTGCTGGGTTGGAGCCCTGGGATGCCTCCAGCTCTTGCTGTGGAGCAGCTGCTGGCAGAAGATGTGTGCTGTAGGATTTCTGGTGAAGGTCACAGAAGGTCTGATGGCCTTTGCTCGTGTTTCTCTGTGGGCAAACAGCTCCAGGATGGGCAGCTGGAGGTGTGTCTGTGGTGGCTCCTGTGTCTGAGGGACAGAGGCCTCGGAGGTGCTGCTGCTTGCACAAACACCTCCCTGGCTGGAGGGAAAGCCAGTTTTGATGTGGATTTTCATTTTCTTCTCTCCATTTCAGCCAGAGGAGCAGTGTGAGCTCGGCAGGCCCCTGCTCTGGTTTGCTGTGTGTGTATCTGCAGGTGACTGTCCCCTCCCCACGGGGGAATGGCAGCCAGAGGTGCTGGGGCTGTGAGGTCAGAAATGTGGAGGGGAATAAAGATAACATGGGGTGAAAAGTGAGATCTGTGGAGAGCTGGTCCCATTGAGGCTGTAGGGGAACAAAACCTGAATTCAGCCACTGATGGAGAAGCCATCATTTGTGTGTTTTCCACCAAGCCAGGGCTGTGTTTTCCAGCAGCCTGGAGGCACCTTCAGGGATTGGAGCTCTCTGGTGGATGTGCTGAGCTGGGTTATGCCCAGCCAAGCTCCTTGGGAGGGTGGTGCTGGTACAGATCCCAGGGTGGGGTAGGCTGGAAGGGACACAGTGGCACATCTGATCCCACCTACCCCTGAGGCAGGGCCATCCCAGAGCCCAGGGCACAGGAGTGTGTTCAGATGGCTCTGGAATATCCCCAGGAGGGAGACTCCAGCCCCTCTCTGCTCTGAGTTCAGGGCTGGGCAGTGCCCAGGGCAGAAGTTGTGCCTCCTGTGCAGGGGGAGCTCCCTGGGCTCAGTCCCTGCTGTTCCTCTGTGCCATTGCTGGGCCCCAGAGCAGAGTCTGATCCATCCCGGACCCCTCCCTGCAGCCAGGGACACCCAGGGACACCCAGGGACACTCAGGGACACTCAGGGACACCCAGGGCTGAGGGTCCCTCTCAGAGTCACCTCTCAAGGCTGAACAGACCCAACTCTGAGGGGTGAAAACCTTAATTTCTAGTGCTGTCCCAAAGTATGGGTTGGTGCCAGAGCTGGGCAGAGCTGCTGTGCTCGTGTCAAACCTGGCTCTCCCTTGGTTCTGTGGCCACAAGCCTCGACATTCCTGCTCCCTGTGCATCCGAGAACAAGCAATCTCCTTTTGTCATTAGGAGAATTGCAGAAGGTAATCAACTGTGCCTCAAACAGCAGCTCAGCTCTTCGGTTCTGGTGGCCAGAAATGCCAAAGCCCCTGGAAAAGAAGATTCCTAATCTCCCAATGTGGAAGTTTGCTTCTTTTTGGGTATAGCTGCTTTACTTCTGTTGGATTCAACTGAAAATCTGAGGATTTAAGGCACATTTGGAAATTGGTTTCTGGTGCCAAAGCTGATGAACATGTTCTTGAAATTGCTTTTACTTCTTGCTTTGTTCCCATTTCTTGCCCAAATCTTCCTTTTCAAATGTGAACACTTCCATTTGGCTCTGAATTTGTGTTGAAATTCCTGTCAATAAAGTCTAATCCTGAGAGATCTGGTGCAGAGACGGAATAAAAGTAAAACTGTGGAGACTGAGCTTGATTTTCTCTGTAGTGAGCAAGGACACGAATCTGAATTCTCAAGGGATGTGTTAGTCTGCTCTGTGGACCTGAGACACAAATCTTGCTGTTCATGGGAGGGACTGGGGAGTTCTCCCGGAATCAGATCCACAGAGAAAGGAAAACAAATGAGGCTGCAGCTGTGAAAATTGAGAAAATGGAGGAGAAAGAACGAAGGAAGAGCTGATGGAATAAATGATAAATAAATAATTTCCTGTCAGTGTTGTCAAGCTTGCTGTGCTGACTGTTGCTCCACACAAAACCCTCTTGTTTCAGGTTCCTGGGTGAATTGTGGAGCATCTTCCCTGCCAGTAACTCCAGAAATCTGTGATTCCTAATTTAAATATACCCCTAGAGCAAAATTTCCTCATCGAAATTCCTTCCAGAAGATTCTGTAAAGGTGGAAGGTGTGGGGTGAAACCATCAGGATGAAAGCCAATAGAATTGCCAATTAAAAAAGAAAGTTAATTTTGGAGAAATAATAGTGAAATTCCTCTCTGTGCTTAGCTCCAATAAATTTAAACCTCATTTCAGCTCTGTTCAAAGAGGGGGAAAGGTGTGAAGTTGGTGCCTGTGGTTGTTTAGAGGACCCATTATCAGAGCAGGAACATGGATATCTCCTTGACCCCTTCCATTTTTCTTCTTTTCCAGGATGACACTGAGCCGTACTTTATTGGAATATTTTGTTTTGAAGCTGGTATCAAAATCATCGCTCTGGGCTTTGTTTTTCACAAAGGCTCCTACCTGCGGAACGGCTGGAACGTGATGGATTTTGTCGTGGTCCTCACGGGGTAAGCGACCTCTGAGCTCAGGGGGGCTCTGGCTCTGATTTGTGGTGTTTGTTTACTCTGGGCTGGGCTGGGATTCACTGGAGTGAAATGGTGCTAAAAACTTGCATTTCTGGCTGGAGTAAACCTAAAGAATGGCTCTTGTGCTGAGTGAGTCACTTGCCAAGCGCTTGAACCAACTCAAAAGTGGGTTTGAGGATATTTCTTTGCATATATTCCGGTGTGTATCTGATCCAGACACTTCCTGACATTTCTGTGACTTTGCAGGTTCTAATTGCCACTGGCACTTGAACCTGATTTAAATCAATTTATTTTCTGACGTTACAGGATGACTTTAAAAGTCAACATGGAGTGTGCTAACAAATTAAATGCATCCCATTTCTAAGCTGTTACAACTCTGAAATCGGCCACATTTCTGCAGGAATGGAATGGATTTATTGCCCTATAAAATAACTTTTCTCAAAAGAATTGGAAGATGTTTGAAAAGAATTCAGAATGTCTTATTAAGGATGGAGGTGAAAAGGTTACGTGTGCATTTTGTACTCTGGTTTGAGATGATATCACTGATTTCTCTCTTGAAAATGCTGACAATATTTTACATTATGCATTGCAGCAGTTTCTGTCTATTTATATAAATAGAGGGTGATGCTAGGGATAATGAAAACATAAACATGAACACTTCTAGTCTACAAATTGGGCTTTAAAGCTTTGAAGGAAACGTTCCAAAGGTCTGCATGAGGTCCTGAGCTTGCAGCCTTCATCTTGGAAGGATTTCAGTTCATTTTCCCCCAGAAACTGCAGCCTGGCTCCTGGTGTTGATATGCTTCCCATATCCGTCCTTTCACACGCCTTCCCTGCCAGTGTGTGTGGTGAACGTGGATATTCCCTGCCCTGGTGCTGGTGTGGAGTAGGGAAATGCTTGCATACATATACAAATGTATTCATTAGCTCCGTGATCACTGTAATTCCATTTGCATTCAGGGCACCCTGTGATACAGCACTTGAGAGGCCAAAGGGAATTCTTGATGTATTAAGAGGAAGAGAATAAATATGCAGGGCTTGATTCTCCTACTGCTGGGGCTGGGTATTTAATCAATAGAAACTTCAGTGGAGGCACAAGGAGAATCAGATTTCCATACTTAGAAGCACAGGGGGTACCAGGATGAAAGTGGAATTAGCCCAGATGCTACAATTATTCTCACCAACTGGTTGTTCTCATTCCTGGTTAGCTCCACACCCCTTTGTGCATTAAAAAAAATAAATTAATCAAGGCCCTGATTCTGGAAAGGACCTTGGCATTGGTTGAATTTATCCTTCAGCAAAGCATTCCAGATATGTTGGAATTCAGCTGACTCCAGTGGTTCTCCACTTAAACTTGAGGCTCTACAGAAAAGCTTTCCTGACTCACAGCCATATTATTTAGGCAAGTTTCGAGTCTCTTTTTTTTCCTTCCATAAACACAAGGCTCAAGAGTTTGTTGGTTTTATTTTACGACTGAGATGTTCAAAGTTCCGCGGGATCCCCCGGACCGCGCGGTGGCTCCGGCGCCTCCCTGGGTTTCTCGTGGGAGCTGTTCGCAGCACTCTTTGATCCTGGAGCGTGGCTGTGGAATATCAGCTCGATGAGGCAGCTGGAACAAGGACCCCCGGTGCCATCTGCAACCCCGCGGGTGCTTTTGAAGCGCCATCCTGTTAACGTCACAGCTGCTGTTTCCAATGGTGACACCAACTGGGCCCTGCTGAAATTGTCTTGTACAAGGGCTTCCCACCAGGCAGCAGCGCAGGGGTGGCAAAGGCTGAACTCATCGGCATCGGGTCCAAGAATCATCTCCACGGAGGAAACCCAGACCTCTAATCCTTGTAATTCGAGGGCTGGATTTAACGAGGCGCTTGAGCTCGTGCCCAATTTTTGGTGTTAGGGGGAAGGTACTGAAAATAACAGGGTTACTCATGCTTGGTTTGATGCTTTCCTGAATATTTCCAGCGCAGGTGGAGGGAGCACGGAGAGCTCTGCAGCTTCACACAGGGGGTTGAATTAGTGTTTTCTCTGGAGCCTGGTGTGTTTTGCTCTGCATTTCCTGGATCATGATTAAGTTCTTAGCTCACTCCTGTGTTGCCATGGGGCTGTGCTGGAAAAACCTGGAGTTCCTCTTCCTTGGGTTTCCTTCAGTGGCCAGAAACCCTTTCATGTGCCCAGAAACCTTTTCAAGTGCCCAGCCTGCCCAGTCTCGAGTGAGAGAGGAAACCTGAGCAGGACTGTTTATTTGAGACAAAATCCTGCTCATTTCTGCATCAAGACTTTAAAGTCAGGCTGTAAAGCAAAAAATTTACTGCTGACAAAACCTTCAGGGAGGGGCTGAGAGGTGGCAACACAAGTGGGACCTTAATTTTCATTTCTGTGGAAAGCAGACTCTGATCTGTGCGTTTCAAAAAAATGATCAAGCTGTAATTTATTAGGGAATAATAAAAAAGGACAGTGCTAAGCCAGTACTTAATGTGGTCTTATAAATATAGATAGGTAGGACATCAGTTTTTGAAATATCATTTTGTTACTCTATCAAAAGCTTTCCTTTGCCATATGTGCAAGATTTCCACTTGAAAATGTTACTTCATGTTTCCCAGGCAGTGCTCAGCTCCCAAGCTCAGTTTTACATTGATCTTCAATATTACAGAGGGATTTACATTCCTCTCTGTTTTCACTTTTTCATTTCTGTGTAAGCATGAAAGATCATGAGAATGTTTCATGATACCCCACATGGAGTTGTGTACCTGCTAATCCTGTCGAGTGCCTGTTTTTATTAAGGTAAATGGTGAATGTCAGAAAATCTGATCTCATTTTCAGCTTTTAGCTAAGCCCCAGAAAAGCAAAGAGCAGCTCCGCTCTCGTTCTCTGTTTCCATAGGAAAAAGGCCAGCCAGAGTCTGGGTGTGTTTTGGAGGAGGCTGTGGGGGAAGGCTCTGCATAGATTGAACTTAGCCTTATGTAAATATTCCAGTGATCATGCAGCAATCCTTCCCACCTGCTTTTTCCACCCTTTTTTTTTTTTGCTACTCGATGCCTGCACCCTGGAATTATTGATAAATGTATTTTTTAAATCTACCTGCAATGAAGGAGATTTTGTTTGTCAAAAGCAGCCAGCAGAACTTGTTAATCAGGAAATACATCAGGGCAGTGTTCGATGCAGCCAGGATCAATATCCTATTGAGCTAAACTCGAGTCTAACAGAGAGTGGCCCAAAATGGCTTTGGTTTGTTGTTCCAGAAAACCCTCCCTCGGTTTCTTTCCCCAGCAATGCTGTGGTGCCTATTTCTCATTTGCTTCCAAGGAAACCTGCGGATCTGCTGTTAATAAAGGCCTGGGAAAAGAAGAGGTTGCTCTTCTTGAAAGGTTTTGTTTCCTCTGTAATTTTTTTTTGTTATTTCTTGTGATCTGCTTCAGTTGTAGATGAGTATCAATGAGAGCTGCCCCGCTGGGATGGGCCTGTTGCTGTTGTGGAGAAAAACACACATTTTATAGCTCCTGCTCATTTTATTTTCACGTTTTTGTGGGATTGCATTGTCTCCAGGGATGACATCACCCCTTAGCAGCTCTAAATCACAGGAAATTGCAGTTTCTCAACTGGCCTGGGACTGTGTGATCTTAATGCACTTTTTCCAAGATGGAGACAAGGAGACTTTTTAACGCTGTTGCTGCAGAGTCTTTTGGGTTGGAAATCTCAGAAATCCACAGTTGTCTTGGGAACAAATTTGTCTTCTCCCCAAACTCCCCAGCTGGAGCCAGGAGCTTTGATTCAGGGCCTGGAGGGTTCAGTCCTGTTCCTTTTGGGGTTCTTGGGAGCTTTTCTCCTGGGTTTTGGACGCAAAGCCTGAAGGACTGCTGGGATTACCTGGAGCTGGCATCAAGGGCTGCGTGCTGAGGGGAAGAACGGAGAACAGGGCGTGGATAAAATAACACCGATCTTTCTGATTCCCAAAATTCAGATGTTGAGGGATATTTGAGAGGGGAAAAAAGGGTGTGATGTCTTTCAAACTGTGGTGTCCAAGGGGTCTGTCCTCAGTTGTGTTTTGGAGCTTGTTTATACATTTGGTTCCATTGTAATGTGGGTGATGGGCGTTAGGGTTTAATTCCATACCTGAGGGAAGGTGCTGCTTGTCCCTTTTCCATCACCAGCTACCTGAGATTCCCCTTGGTGCCTTCTAGTAAGGTTTGAAAGATGAGAATTCCTTTTCTGCGTGCCTATGGTTTTATGAAACGCCAGCATTTCCCCAGTCAAAGATTTATGCTGCCCAACCTCCTTTGACCTGAGAGCTTTTCTGTGCACCGCAGGCCTTTGCTGCTGCTCTAGTCCTTCCCCAGTTCTGCCATGGACTGACCACAGCCATGCGTGGCATTTGTCCAGCACTACGAGTTGCTAAAGGCTGGTATGAAATCATGGATAAAATGCCTGACAGGATCATGCTCTGTCCTTTATGAGCAGAATTAATTTCTTTTGGCTTCCACTCAGCCTGGATTAAACACTCTCGAAGAGTCCTGGTGGCTTCTTGAGCCAGTTGGATCAGCTGCCTGGATCTCTGGGTGGGACTGGCAGAGACAGCCTGTGCCAGGCCCGGAGCTGCCAAACGATGTGCACAAAGTCTCCGTGCGGGTACGGATGTCTCAGGCTGTCTGGAACAAATTACAAAAGCCAGAATTATCTTGATTGTCTGAGAAACGCGCTCCCAGCTCCTGATGCTGCTAATAATTTGGAAGGCAACTCATTTAGTAACAGAATAAAGCCGTGCTCATGCTTGATGTGAGCGATGCTGGTTACCAGGATCATCCTGCTATGTGGGCAGTGGGAGCTGCTATTCCTGGTGCCGTGTTTGAGGAGCAGCAGCCTGGCATGCAGCGATGACTGACAGAGTGGGAGGCACAGGAACCACCCAGCCCGGGCTGAGCAGCAGCTTTGGACCTTGGATCTTCCCAGCTGGGCTGGATGGACCTCCTGGGCAGGTTGTGGGGTGAGATGTGACCAGGGAAGTGCTGGAGAAGGAAATGCCTGATTGATGCCTGGATTCTTGAAGCTGCCAAGAATGTATAAATGCTTAGGATCCAGCTTTTCTTTTTTTCCATGTGCATGTTCCTGGGCATCCAGTAGCCCTTAAATGAGGATATCTGAGCTCTGGGGTCCTGTGGGACCTGTGCTCCTGTGTGTACTTTGTTTACAAGGCTGACAGGACAAAGGGAATGGTTTCAAACTGAACGAGAGGAGGTTTAGATGAGATATTAGGAAAAAACTCTTCCCTGTGAGGGTGGGCAGGCCCTGGCACAGGTGCCCAGAGAAGCTGTGGCTGCCCCTGGATCCCTGGCAGTGTCCAAGGCCAGGCTGGACTGGGCTTGGAGCAGCCTGGGACAGTGGGAGGTGTCCCTGCCATGGCAGGGGTGGCACTGGATGAGCTTTCAGGTCATTTACAACCCAAACTATTCCATGATCCTATATTCCACCTGCAAATCACCATAGAACTAATTAGAAAACTGAAATTCAAATGAAATCAAGCCCCTCGAATGCCCCGCAGCATCCCTTTAGGCAGCTGCTCACTGCTTTGTTGATCAGCTCTGGATCTGGAGGCACAGGGAATGAAGGGGTTGGAGCAGGGAAGTGCAGATTTCCCTCTGCTTTCCCAATGTGGAATTTTTGGCTCTTCTGTGCTGGAAAGCAAAGCAGCACAGCAACAGGAGTTGGGAACAGGGACACTTTAAGCAGGAATAAGCTCTGTCCTGGTTGGTTGTCACAAGGAAAAGGCTCTGTTCAGTTGGGGTGGTGATGGACTCGGGGTGAATGCTGTCAGCACCGCGCGTGAGTCATGTAAAGAGCAGAACCTTCATGGATTTTAATGGAGCTGATCCTTGTTTTCAATTCCTGTTAAGCTCCAGGGATGGATGGACACTTGGTGGCTCAGAGGAGCTAAGGGCCCCTTCTGGAATTAAATCAGACACAGGGAATTTACCTGCAGGTGTTACCTGGTGTGCTGGCTGGTGGGTGAGGGCAGTAAACAAGGAAGGCGAGAAACCAAATTTTGTTTTTTGAAGCAGGGAGAGTTTGTTACTCGGAGGGAAGAAGGTTTGTGAGGTCTCAGGTGGAACAGAAAGTTGTTCTATCTTCTGTCCCTGGATTGTTTGAGCTCTCGGGGAGCTGCAGAAGCTCTTCCCTTCAGAGAAGAGTCTGGACAGGGAGGAAGGGTTTGAGGCCTCTAAACCCATCTGGAAAATGTCCTTGTTTCCTTTTTTTACCCAATGGGGTAGCAACTTCCTTGGGATTGGAACTGGTTTTCCCTCTGGGCTTGTTTCTCCTAGCAAAGTGGGCCCCCGGCCATGCTGAGCCTCTTGGAGTGTTAATTAGGGCTCGAGTCTTTTTTTGTTGCTTGTAGTGGCTTTTCTGCACGGATTTTGGTGGGGGTGGCTGGAGGCAGGTTGAGAGAAGCGGGTGGGTGAGTAACTGTGTGGCTGGCTGCTAAATCAGGAGCCTTTCCTGGGCAGGGGAGGACTCCGGGCTGTGCTCAGAGGAAGGCTGCAGATGGTCCCAGCCCCTCCGAAGAGCTGCAGGTGGGGCCAGCCCTTCCCTGGCAGGAATTATCCTTCTGTGGCTCTGCTCTGCGGGTGGCAAAGCGAACGTTTCAGGTCAGAGAACTTCTCAAGGGCAAGCAGATAATGAGATTGATGTGCTGCTCTCTTAGTTTATTAAAAGGGACTGCAAGGTATCGAATACCTGGGATGGGAAGTGATAATGATGGAACAGCGTGAGAAGCCAGGAAGCTGAGGCACAAACAACCCTCCTTTCTTTAAAAAGAGAGGAAACAAAAAATATCCAGCTTTCCATCTTGTGCCCATTTCCACGTTTTGTGCCTGTTTGTACTTCTTGGATGCTTTTTGCCCCCAAAGACGGGGGCTGTCAGACAATATTTGGGGGAGTTCACACCCCCTGAAGCTGGGCAGCTCTCAAGGAGAAGTGACCATCCCAAGGGAAAGGGAGGGATGCTTCTCGTGGCAGCCAGGGCTTTATCAAAGGCAGGCAGGATCATTAGTCCAGAGTCCAGACAGTATTTTTAGCTTTTTATGGCTCTCGAAGGGAGGTGGGTGGCTGGGAAATATTGTCTCTAGTGAGGGAAGCAGCTGTGCTGTGCAAAGGCAATCGTGGAGCCTGCAGGTGGGAAGAAGACTCTGGACCTTGGGATCTGCTCCTAATATGTGATCCTGGCCTGGCAATTGTGTCCTGGGGGCACCTGGAGCTGGAAAGCATTGGTGGCTGCTCTTGGAGCTGGGAATTCAACCCCAAACCAGCAAATCAAACAGCAGCTCTGAAGTGCTCTATTTTTTTTTATTTTTAACGCTTCCTAGTTTAAAAACAAACAAAAAAAAAAAAATCACCAAGCCCAAAATACCCCAGTCCTGTGTGTGGTGTTGAGTGCTGTCCCATAATTAGACGAGGAGGAGTGTGCAGGTTACCTCAGGCTCCTCTTTCTCAAACGGTGCTGCTGTGTCCCAGTTCCCAAAGGACCAGCCTTGGATGGCAAAGTGCCTGCTCGTCTGAGAGGAGAAGAACCCGCCTGTGATTGTGGGAAAGGATGAGGATTTGGAAAATCAACCTGGTTTTAATTGTAATCCAATCCCGAGTGCCAACAGCGTCACGTCTGTGCACACTTCCTTGGATCCACATCGCACCCCAAAGGTTCTGTGTGCTCTCAGAGCATTGCCTTCCTCAGGGCTCTCTGAAAACATCAAGGAAATTGGTGGATTTGGAACGCTGGTTTTCCACGTGGTTCTTGCTGAACCACTGACAAGGTGTGTAGGATGTTCTGGCCGGGGCGAGGCTTCCAGGCTGGGAGCTGCAAGCAGAGGATCCGTGAATCCCAGGTCAGGCCCAGTCTGGGGTCAGCACCTGGGGTTTATGGGTACCTGAAGATGCTTTTCCAGATGATTCTTTCTTAACTTCAGCTCTCCTGTGTCTTCTCTGTGCTGCCGGGTGTGGCTGGGTTGGGTTGGAAGAAGGTCCTGTGTGAAGGAGGTCAGGCTGCAGGATCCCTCCACTGGATGGACTCCTGGCTGTGGGAAGGCCACTCTCCTGCCCTGGGGCAGCCCAGCAGCTCAGGCTGGGGCAGTCCTGCTCCCTGTGGCACTCATCAAACCTGTGGGGTGAGCTTTGAGGGCTTGGAGAATTCCCTGATCTTCACAAAGGAGCATGGCCACCTCAACAATACACAGAAACCCGTCCCTGCTGGCATGGTCAGCATCAGCTAAACTGATGTCTGACACAATTGTGTCTCCTCCTTCCTCCATTCTCCCACATTTTGGTGGCCAGAAAAATCACCTGTTGTGGTTTTTGGATTAAAAAAATCAAACAAACCCATCTGCTCGGTGATCTCAGGGTGGTGCGTTCAGGAAACAGGTCAGGCTTTTCTGGTGGATATTCTTATTCTGTCAGCGCTGGAGTTGTCTTGGTTTCCGAGCTGGCTGTAGGGCTGGGTGTGTTTGTGTGGGTGGTTCTCGTGATCAGCTGCAGAATTTTAAAAGCCTCCCTCTGGAGCAAGAAGTTCAGGTCACTCCTGAGTTAAAACCCAATTTTAGACAATAATGGGTTTAGCTGTTGGCTCAGTTCAAGTCAGTTCAGGTTGGGCTGGGTGAGATTTAAGCAAGGAAAGGATCAGGAGCAGAGATTGGAGCAGTGCTGGGCTTCACTGGGAATTGGAATTGGATTTGGGGCTCTCCAAAAAGGAGAGGGCTGCTATCAATGAGAAATCTGTGGGCAGGAAGTTGTTCCTTGGGGAAGTTTCTGAAGAGGGGTTAAAGTTGACTCCCCTCCTTTGCCTTGCTACACAAATTCCCTGCAGGGTTCTGTACAAAAGGAAGGTTCCTGAGTCAGGCTGAGGCTTTCAGAGCACGTTGATGACCCATGGATGATGTAGAAGTGCAGAAGTGAAGGACAGGAATGAGCAGCTTGGAGGAGACTGAGACTTTTTCAGCTACAAAATGTTCCTGTGCTGAAGAACTCTCAAACTAAGCTGATAATCAGAAATATTTGGTTGGCTGTAGCTTGGTTCTGGTTCAAAGAGGACTTAAAAGAACTTAAATTGGGGCTCTCAGCTTATTTTCCAATTAAAAAGAAGAAAAAAAGGAAGACAGTTCAATCTTTCAGTCGTTTGGCTTAGTTTCCCCCTCTCAGATATCCTGAACCAACATCCTTAAATAAAGTTTGGGCATGGGAGCTTAGGATGAAGGCTGTGAAAATGATTAAAAGGTTGAATAAATGTCCATTTAAGGAGAAATGAAAAGGCTGAGAGAGTTAAAATTAAGAGCAAAGTCTCATAAGGGTGAGATAGATAAAGAAAAGCAGAGAGGAAATCATGTTTCCCTATCTGTTTTGGTAGGATTCAAAAAGCTTCAGTGACGAAAATGAAGTTTTAGAACTTCTTCACTAATGGAAATGTAATTAACTCAAGGAAATCATCACAAGAATTTGCTCTAGCCGAAACAGGCTGGTTTGGGTCTTGAGACCAAAGTAGCCTTGAGATCATCTTCAGATCCACCAGAGGGGAAATGGGTTTTTTTGAAGGAGGATGATTAGGCCCTTTCCATGGCGCTCCCTGGAATAAGTTAGGTGGAAATGTGACCAGGCTGTTTCATAATTGTCCTTTTGTTTATCTTGTAATTTCTCCTGAATCCCGCGGGAGCCACGGCTCGGGAGCAGGATCCAGCCTGTTCCCGCCTGACCTGGGAATACAGCGGGACGCGCCGAGGCTCGGCTTCGTCAGTTTAGACACGAAATGATATCAATGGCAGCGGTGCTATTTCATCCCTTAATGTCTGATTTGAAGATCAAACATCTTCCTGCAAGCTCTGCTGCAGCTCAGAGAGAAACTTCAATGCTCCAGTGCTGAGTGTGCCCTCCAACCCCGAGAGCCTGAGCTTCAGGAAAAGATCTGGGGTTGGAAACTGTCACTCATTTAAAATGAATCCTAGGTGGCTTTAATAATGTCACTTTGATAAAGGAGGCCTAATTTTGTAGAGGAGGAGGGTCTGGAGCAGGTCCTGCAGGCGTGGCACTGCTCCCTGTCCATGGTGGAACACCCCCTTGACCTTGCTCTGGGAGGATCTCGGCCGCGGTCTCCAACCTTCGCAGGATTTGGAGCACAGGACAAGATCCTGGCAGGTGAAATGATGGAATCAGAGGGTGGCCCTGTCCTCAATGAGGCTTCAGTCAGACCTGAGAGCTCGTCCAGCTGCCACAAGTCAGGCATGAAAGCTGTCCTGCTGGGGAGGAGCATTAGCAAACCTCCCTGCCGGTGCCAAAGACAAATCTCTGCTGCTTCTCTGGCCTCCAGCACTGGAGAAGGGTGGCAGCCAAAGGCTGGGGGAGCTTGCAGGGAGCTGTTCATGCCCTGGGAAGGGATGGATCTGCTGGCAGGTGGGTAAAACCTCTCCTGAGGGCCATTAGAAGGAGGTCTGGAGAAAAGATGAGGTGAAGTCTCAGCTTGATAAAGACATGGATCTGCATTCCAGCTGCTCTGGCTGCAGCATGATGATTGAAGCTCAGCAAACTCCTCAAATTCCTTTTTAATCCGATTCTTTTCAGAAGTTCATACCCATGTGCTCCAAGTAAGTGATGCTGTATCTGTTCAAAACCATTTAGCTGATAACATCAATAACCTCATCACAGCTTATCTCTGCCCTGAGAAATGTGCTGAAATGAAATATTTTACTTTTTTTTTTTTCTTCTGATGCCAAATCTCCACCTTATTTACCCACTTCCTAGGCAGAAGCATTCCAAATTCCTGAAGTTCTGTGGTCAAGCTTAGCTCCTGGCCTGGGTAGAAGAATCCTGAAATTCTTTATATTTCTTTTTCTATTATAATCAATAAGGTACTAAAAATGAATAGGTACAACAAAAGAGGATTTGGAAATGCTCGATTTGGTTACCAGTTGCACAGACAGGAGCACTCCAAATCTATTTTTAAAAGTCCACCTTATTTTTTGCACTCCCCGGTTCCAACTTTATGGTAAATTATAACAGGTACGAAATGATGATAACCCCTGCCTTTCACAAGGGGTGAAAAGGACAAAGGACACTCAGCATGATCCAATTTCTTGTTTGAATTGAAAGCATGGAAGAACATGAGACTGTGGGAGCAGTTAATGCTGTGTCTGAGGCAGATCCAGGATAAGGCAGCTCTGGTTCTCTTGCGGAGCAGATTGAGCAATGGAATAGGATTTGGGGTGTCCTGTTTTTCTCTTCTGCTCATGTCTCTGGCTGGTAAAGCATTTTAGGCTGTTGCTTTTCTCTTCGTTTCCACATTTCCACCTCTTTAAAAACGAAGGCAACGCTGGTACCTGACTTTGTAACGTACTCGTGAAGGAGGCTGGTTGTCAGCATTGAAAAGCAGTGAGTTTAAAACATCTCAAAAGAAGTAAAAATAAGCCTTTAAAAATGTTAAACTGTGGAGAATTTGAAGCAGAAGTAAAAGAGATGGCAACAGCATCATCTTCTAGAAATGCAGCTGCTCACTCACAGTGAGTGGGAGACTCTTGCACGGAGCTCAGCGTTCGTGTTCCACGGGGAATGTGTTAAATCCATGGCGTGGCACACACAGAGCTGCGACTGTGGGTGTCTGTCAGAGCCCAACGCGAGGCAGGATTGGACCTTTGGGGGAGGTGACATGCTCTGAGTCAAAATGTCCACGAGGGTTGGCACTGCCTTGTTGTGGCATGGAAATGAGAGGCTCCACCTTGGCTGGAGGAGATGTGACCGAAGGGACAAAGGGGAATGTCCTCCGTGGCAATGCCAGTGCTCAGGATCATGTCCTGGCATGGAATTGCTGGAGCCATGGGCAGATTTTCAGCAGTTGTGGCTCATGAATTGGAGGGAGAAGGTGGGAGTGTTGTCCTGGTGCCTCTTTGTGTTGGAGAAGGATGGTGCTGTGAAGGTTTCCTGCAGCAGAATCCTCCCCAGGGGAGCAGCAGTGCTGAAGCCACAGCTGTGACCTCGGGCCAGCTCAGCTCTTGGGGTTTCAAAGGCCACATCTGAGCAATCAGCCGAGGCCTGCTTGGCATGAAGGTGCCCAGGGAACCAAAGCAAACAGGGCCTGTGTTTTATTTTTCTTTTTGAAACCTGGAAACCCTCCAGCTCATCAAACAGTGCTTCTGCTTCTGATCCCTCTAGGGCTGCCCTCTGATCTGGCTTGTGTGGGAAGGATGAGAAACCTTTTCCTTGTAACTACAAACCTGTGGTGTTCCTCTGTGAGGGGTGCAAAATGCAGAATTAGTGTCCCTTTTCCTCAAATCAACCTCCTTGTCCATTAGCAGGAATGGAATAGCCCCCCTGCATCTCTGGAAACCTTTGTTCCACGGGAGGAAGGTTTGGGTGAGGCTTAATTTCCATCTAATAGCCTGTTAAAATCTTCACATGGTTTCTTGGAGAATGCCATTAAGAATCAATTACATTAATGGGGCTCAGTTGGAGCTGTGCTGAAATATGGATGGGATCAAGGAAAGTGACTTTGCAAAACAGGGTCCTTGGTGCTGCAGCCATTAATTCCTCTTGATCTGCCCAGGTTCCTGTGTGGGCCAAACCTGCCCTTGGATGTTGTCAGCTCTGCACAAGCTCAGGAACGAGGGGTCAGTGTCATGAACTGTGGTGTAAAACCATTGCCAGGGGGGTTAGGAGGGAGTGATTCCCTTGCCGTGGCAGAGATGATGTTGGACCATGTGCCTAAAATCACTGTCAGCTCTGGGAGATCCTCCAGGCCTTGCTCCTCCAGCTCTGCCCAGCCTGATCTGCCACCTTAGGGTGTCTGGGACTCCTTGCTGCTGGCCCTGCACAGTGTCCCTGAGCTTATCCTGTGACAAAGGGTGTGGAGATATGAGAGGATTGTGAGGAAGAACTTTCTGTCCATGGCTGCTGGGTTGTTAAACTGATTATAATGTAGCTCGTGAAAGAGGATCCTTATCCGGGGAAAGATGATGGTGACAGGGAGAGCCTTGATGTCCTTGCAGAGAGGGGCATGGCAAGGTGAGTCCTGCTTTAGGAGTGCTCAGGACCTTGAGAAAGGTGGCACTGAGAGGTCACTGTCCACTGAGAGGTCACTGTCCACTCAGAGGTCATTGTCCACTCAGAGGTCACTGTCCCCTGTCCCTTCCATGGCGTGGGACTCGATGGGTGCCCCCCTTGCTCAGGCTGTGCTGCAGGAGCAGAACCACCTGCCTCCCCACACAGCTCGTGTTTGGCAGTGGTGGCACTGCTTTGGCCCTGCTGCTGCCGTAGGAAGCATGACTGGAGCTGGGATTGTGGGGAATGTGCTGGGGAATACTTCACCTGAATCCCTGTGGTGTTGGGATGAGGGACTGAGGTGGGGTTGGGAAGGAGCCTGGAGTGGCCACAGTGACCTGGGGAGAAGAAAGCTCAAAAGAGGGACAGAGAAAAGGCCTTGGTGTGTGTCTGTTGTGTTCTCTCCATCGTACTTTGAGACTCTTGGATCTTTTTTTGCAGGCATGTTTGTAGAAAGGGATCTGTGAAATCCAGCTGCCTCACGCCACTGTTTCCAAGCGCTGCGTGGGCAGCTCAGCTGCAGGCGAGTGGCCTGAGGGGCTGAGCTGTGAGGCAGAGCCCTGTGGTGTTGGCACTCAGGTGCCAGGCGGTGCATGGGGCATGGGAGGTGCAGGGAAAGCCACAAGTGGTGGGTGCTGCCTCTTGCCCGTGAGAAATTTGTGACTGTCACAAGGGCTCCTCATCCCCAGGGTGGTCACACCGAGGCCTGCTTTCCTCTTTACAAATAAGAGGCGTGAGCAAAACCAAAGTAAATAAAATCTTTAACAGATGTAAAGCAGAAACGGGGTGAGCACCCCCCGGTTCCTCCGCGTGCCTTGACTGAAGGACTCGCGGACCGCAGCTAACAGAACCCCCGCTGCCGGAGCCGAGGCGCTGACGCAGGCGACAGGTACAAAACTGCTGATGTGGTACCCTTCAGCTGAGCTGCGTCCCGGGCAAGGGCTTTGCTCGCTGGCTGAGCATCACTCCATCCCAGGGCTGGAATCTCAGCTGGCACCGGAGCTCCCAGGGCTGCCTGCCCTGCCTTGGCACCGCCGCCCCGCGCCGCGTGCCGCAGACCCCGCCAAGGTGACTCGGTGGAAATGACTCTTGGGATGCTCGCTTTGCGTTTGGGATCGGAGGCTGGAGAGCTGTGCCTTTCCCGAGGCAGGAGCTGCTCCTGCATGGAGCCTGTGCCGCATGCGGAGCCTCTCCCGCCGTGCTCCCATCAAATTCAGCAGAACCAAATCCACCTCTTGCCACTTCCCACCTCATCCGGCCCGAGCTGGGGCTGTGCGTGCGTGGCGGATCCGTGAATCCCCGAGCTCAGGCTCGGTGTAACCTTGGAGCAGAGTGATGGGAAGGGCGTTGCTGGAGACCAGCCCCAGCCAGACTTCACAGTGCCTCGTTCTTGGAAACGAGCTGTGTTTCAGGCAAATATCCGGGAGCCGGGGATTTTTTTAGCCTGTCTCTTGCTGTTCATTTTCTCCCTGGCACTGGGACTGCAATTCCAGGAACCCTGGCTATACTTGAAAGTGCCTCTCAGACAGGGATAAAAGTAATTAAACCTCTCAGCTTTCTTTTTTTTTTGACTTATTGTAGTTTTTCAAACGTGGATTGGAGATGGGGACAAAATGTACGGGCTGAGAGCTGCCAGGCTGTTCCAGCACCAAGCAGGTGAATGGAGGATGAAGAGACTCCTTCATGAAAGGGCTCCAGGGCTGCTCCCGGGGCAAGCAGAGATGGTTGGCTGCAGCCAGGTGCAGCCTTTCTTGCACTTCCCCTCTTCTCCCCACATAATTAACTCGTTAAATTTAGCTGTCTGAGAGGTATGGAAAGGGATGTGGTGCAACCGCTTCGGTTGTGCAAATAACTGTGATTTCAGCTTCCTTGAAAAATCAAGGGAATTGTTCCATGCCATGCAGAAGCACTGAAAGAACTGAGTTTCCTGTGAAAAGCAGATTAAAAAGGCAAGACAACTGGGGAAAATGAGGACTTACATTTTTGTCTAATCTGGATTATAACGATTTTGAGCTTTTAATGTTCTCAATTTTAATTTTTTAACTTCAATTTTATTTGGGAAATTAAACATCCTTTCAAGTAGAAAAGACCAGACTCTAAAGGTTTCAATTTAACAATGCTGGCACACAAAATGTTCTCCATGCTCTCTTTCTTCAAGGGAAGGTTTTGGCAAACTTGGCTTGAGTTACTGAAGTGTTGTGGTTGACCTAAATCCAGGGGGAATGTGTGGGGAAGAATTCAATAAAAACTATCCAGCAAAATATTTCTCTCCTGCTGCTGTGCTACTCAATTCCTGGGCAGATGGAGCCAGCTGAGAGTCAGAGCATCCTTAAAGATGCAGTTTTTGGCTGAAATGTTTTCTCTGTTAATAACTCTTTCTGATTGCTTTGTGCTTGCCCATGTAGAGTGATGGCCCAGCCTGCAGAAGCTGAATTTGATCTTACTTAGGTTAATTTTAGGGTTGCACCCTGGAGTTGTGGTCACTGGAATGGTTTAGATCTATCACAGAATGATTTAGGTTGAGAAACACCTCTGAGATCATTGACTCCAACGTGTGACAGACCTCCCCCTTGTTGTCACCCAGCCCAGAGTGCCACGTTCAGTCTTTTCTTAAATATCTCTAGGGATGGAGACCCCACCACCTTCCCGGACAGCCCCATCTGATGTTTCATCACCCTTTTTGTGAAGAAATTCCTGCTGCCGTCCACCCTGAGCCTCCCCTGGCCCAGCCTGAGGCCGTTCCCTCTCCTCCTGTCCCTGTTCCCTGGAGCACAGCCCGACCCCCCCGGCTGTCCCCTCCTGTCAGGAGCTGTGCAGAGCCACAAGGTTCCCCTGAGCCTCCTTTCCTCCAGGCTGAGCCCCCCCAGCTCCCTCAGCTGCTCCTGGAGCCCCAGCTCCATTCCGTTCCCTGGACACCTCCAGCCCCTCCATGTCCCGTTTGCAGTGAGGAGCCAGAACTGGACACAGCCCTGGAGCGCCGAGTCCAGGGGGAATGTGCAGGGTCTCCATCTGCTGAGGAGCTGAGCTGCTCTGAGCCAGCCTGCCCTGTCCATCCCTGACGGAAAGCCCTGGGCTGTGCTCGTTTGTGGAGAGGCTGAGGAGCTGCTGACGGAGCACACGGAGCAGCTGAGGTCAGCTCAGTGCCCACCGGGATGGACGTGGTTCCTCCTGTGCTCTCCTCACGCTGTCAAATATTAACCTGCCCCTCCACACACACCTGTCCCCGAGCCTGTGCCACCTGTGCGTGCAGCACACACCTGACGGATCCTGTCCCAGCTCTGTTTGCTCTCATGGCTCAGCTCCCATGGGGTGCAGCACTCCCGCTCTGCCTCCGCCTGACCAGGAATGGGAGGAGATCACCATCCTGGGACCACAGAAACGCTTGTTGGGGATAATCCTGGACTAGGGACATCCCACCAGGCCCCTGCTCCATCCCCAGAGTGACCTGGCCTTGTTGCAAAGCAGACTCGGTGCCCCAAACCCATTTTCTGCTCAGCAGTTTGCTGGCAGCGGGGCAAGGTTGGCATTAACCTGCCTGGCTGCTCTTTGATCACCCCCACACACCTCCGCTGGGCTCCAGCTTTGTTTGAGGTGGCAGAAGGCATTGTTCTAATCTCATTTTCCATCTTTATTGTTCAGTGCACAGCCGTAAGTCTTATTTACAGTCTTATTCAAACCGTGGGCTGAACATGGGAATCTTCATTTCCTTCCAGGCCTCTTTTTTATGGACCTCATTGCTACAGTCTGAGAGCTTCACACCAACATTAACTCAATTTCACAACACCCCTGTGAGACAGACTTTGATGTTTCTTATTTTATGGCACAAAGGGAGGTATAGGAATATCAAAGACATAAGTAACCATTAATTTTCACTTAATGCCTTCCGAACCTGTTTTTGGGAACAGCAATAGGCTTGTTTCTCCTGGAAGGGCTCATTCCCTGATAAGTTTTAGGACACCAATCCAAATGGAAACATTTCTAGGGCTTCTCGTGAACTCACACTGGAATTTTCTTAGGTTTTCCTTGCTTTAGGGCTCAGACACTGCCTAGAAAACTCCACCTAAAAGCAGAAAATCATAAACAATGAAAAGAAGTGGGAGCGTGTGGCTTTAAGCCTCTCGGTGACTTCATGTACTTCTCATCTCATGATGTGTAGATGCACACAGGAAACAAAAATCCTGTAGGTGATGGTGGTAAAGATTGCCTCAGTGGACATTTTAGCTTAAAGCTGACAGTTTATGCAACTTGTACTGGTGTTCACCTGAAACCTTCCACCCCTCCCGTCATTTAGCCCTGTTTGCCATCTGTCAGTGAAAAGTGGCTTTTCAAGTTGCTCTTGATGGAGCTGTGCTGTGGAGGAGCAAACTTCGTGGTATTATTTCTTGCCTTGGTGTATCTGTGCTTCAGGAGGAAAAGGTCCAAGAATAATTGAGATGAATCAGGTTTCTATATGTGGCTTTTTTGAATATTTAACATCTTAGATCTTGTGAAGCAAAAGGGGCAAGGAACAAGCGCTGTTTATTTTTAGGGCTGGGAAGTGGATGGAGCTGCTGGCCTAGATCCTGTACTCCTTCCAGGAGGAGCAAGGCAGAAAACAACCACAAACTGATGTGATGGGCAGGACTTCTCGTGTTTATTTAGGCTGATAAAAGCTAGTTCTCGTGTTGAGTTGTTTGAGTTGTGGAGGGAAAAAGTAAGAAAGGATTTGTGTGAGAATTTTGAGTAAAACCTCTTACCTCTGGTTTTATTTCAGTTGAACAAACTGAAATATATTTATTTATTTAAATAAATATTTATATATATATATAAATATAAAAACCCTGAAATATTTATTTAAATAAATAAAAGTCAATAAAGTAAAGGAAAACTTCTTCCCTGTCTCCACCTCTTCCACCATCCAACACCAGGGTCACACCTTGCTCAGAAGCTATTGCAGTATTTTGGTTTTCTCAGCTGCCACAATATAGAAATCTTGGGAGTTTTGAGGGCTCTTCCTCTTTCCCTCCTCTTCCTCGTGCTATTTCTGACATTTTGCACTGCTTACAGTGAAAATTCGCCTTAACACTACTGACCTGCTCTCAGAGACGCAGCTGGGTTATAAATAGCTCCCAAATGAATCTCTAGTTACAGGTTGGGAAAAGTCTGTGTTTTCAGTGCATTTCTTACTGGGAGATATTACTGTTACTTTAAAATTAAAAATAAGAGCAAGATACACTGAAAAAATAGAAATAAGTGGGGTGAAAAACCATTCTTCAGCCGAGACTGAGAATGGAAAATTTCTACCCCAAAGAAGAATATTTCTGGAAATGACAACTCAATGGAAACATAGTTCTCTAATGCATTCACTGTTAAGTGAACATTATTTATATTGCAGGAGAGAAACACAATGTGGCAGAAGTTATTTGCTTGAAAAAAAAATAGAAAATCCATCAGCAGACATTCATCGTTTGCAAGTGGGGAGCCTGGGATACAGATGAGCTAAAGGATGAAGACTCCAGACTCTTGCTCTTGTAATTTGCATTTTGTTGGTATATATAAAATGAAATTAGGTTTATATTTGTTTCAAGCAGAAGTGCTTAGCAGGCATAGGAAAAGCTGTCTGCAACATTAAGCATATATTCCAAGTTTTCTTGGAACAGAATCCTTAGGAGGAAATAGCTACTCTTTTCCTATTCTTGCTGGGGTAGGATCATGTTCCCTACATTGTTTAACAGCAAGTCTAATGCCATTTTTGAGACTGATTTTTGGGGAGGCAGTGCATTCTCAGCCACGTGATCCTGCAATCTGCACTTGTTTTGGGGTAATGCTTGGGTGCTTCTTGCCCCAAGGGGGAGATGCAAATCCCACCTGACTTGGGCTGCCTTGTGGGACTGACAGGTGGATTCAATCCTGGGGCAAATCTAGATTTTATTCGAGAGATTTTATTCTTCCTTCCCTTTATTCATCCCTTCTAAGGATCTTGTGATGGTTTGGGCTCTACTCTGAGTGCATCTGGAATCCAGGACTTCCAGCTCCAGGGATTTTGGTGTGTCAAATTCTGCATGGAGAGCACGATGGGAAGGTGAGGGAGCTCCCGGGGATCCTCCTCTTTCCCATCTCAGTAATCTTCTGGTGTGCAAAGGAAGTTTTCCAAGCAATCCATCCCTCTGCGGTCCCTGGGATGATAACCTGGCTGAGCCCCTGCTCAGCTGCTTTCTCAGGGGTCACCCACCTTTGGAAAGAGCTTTTCCTTTGTCCAGTGGGAAGGGGAGGGATTTAGGATTCACGTTTTAGCAGTTTGCTGTAAGTGGGAGATCCTTAGCCCTCTTGTTGCTGACCTCAGTGGGTTTCAGATCAGACCCCAAAATCCCTCGGCCGTTTTGTGGGACAAATTTCCCAGTTTGTGACTGGCCTGGCTGCTGGGGTTGCGACAGATCTCCCACAGTCAGTTCAAGTGGTGAAGGCACGAGAGTGTTGTGTTTGTAAATTCAAGGAGATGTCCCTTCTGTCCCTCACTGTGCCCACCTTGTCCTTCCCTGCTGTCATGGACGGATCTGCATGGGACATTCCATGCATAGGAAGTGGGAAGGCACAAAATCCCAGGTTGTGGTGCCCTTGCACCCCTGCATCCAGCAGGGATGGTTGGTTTTTCAGAGCTCCTGCATCCCACGGAATTATTCCCTCAGCAATAAAGAGAGCCAGATTGACAGCTAAAATATTTTCTCTCTTTGTAATGACTTTTTAACATTCAAAATTTATGGATCTCTTTATGCCCATAAAACATAGCAAGTATATCCTCTGTCCCATTCCAGCCTCACTTGCCTAAATTTGAATCCATCACTTTGAAATGATATCATTGCAAATGGGGTGCACGATGAATAATGGAATATCTTGAACCCTACTAACTTCAAATGAATGCCCTTGACTGCCAAGTAATTACTGCCCCATAGACGAATCCTCTGGATGAGGCTTTCTAGTCCCTCATGCCCCAAAGTCCTTCAAACTGTCCCTTTCAAGCTGGGCTGAACCAAAAATATTCAAGGACTCTGGGTCCTGGTAAGTTTTTAGCCCTTTAATTGGTTTTGTGGAATTGTTGGAGGCTGGAGCACATCTCTGGGTGACTTTGTCCTGGACACCAGAGTGATTTGCAAGAGCCCTGTTGCTTTTTAAGGCTCAGCCTGGCACTTGTGACATCAGCTTGTTCTCGACCCTCCTGGAGCAAATGACAGATTGGTGTGGTTGTCTTTTATGGCAAATATGTTCTGCCTTGCCCTTATGGCTGTGAGTAGGTGCTTATAGGAACAGCTCAGAACAGGAATTTTGCTGCTTAAAGGAGAGGAAAAGCTCCAGCCCTGGGCTAATGTAACTCTTGTCCTCCTGCGTGCCAGGTTTGCTTCTGTCTCTCAGTGCCCAAGGATGGAAAATCTGACCCCACTTCTTTCATGTGAGAAACAGCTGGCAGCACTGAGCATCTGGAATTTGCAATCTGCTGTCTTTCAGGAAAGCCTTTTCTCCCACTTCACCAGAGCTTTGTTCTTGATCTTGCTGAATTCTAAAATTGCTCACTTGGCCACAGATGAGGAACTGGTTCTGGTGTCTGAAAGGAGCCTTAGCAATGTGAATATCTCCCCAGATTTAGGATGCGCACTCTGCCTAACACTCTAGCAATCAGACTTTCTTGTTTCTCCTTTT
This sequence comes from Origma solitaria, assembly GCA_013397895.1. NCBI lineage: Eukaryota > Metazoa > Chordata > Aves > Passeriformes > Acanthizidae > Origma > Origma solitaria. The sequence goes on along the minus strand of VZRL01001648.1, from coordinate 352,906 downwards.
GTGGTTTGCACTGTTAGATTTTCGATTTGTTAATTTTTACGGTGCTATTCAATCCATCCTGTGTAAATCTGAACTCTGTGATGGGGCTTTTTACACCTTCTTATCATTTGATACCAAAAGATCACGAGCAGAAAGCCACACAGACAAGTTCCCTCTATCCCATCCAGGGCATCTAAGGATGCAGAGAGATGGACAAGGTATGTGGAGTGACCTGAACCTGTTTGTGGGCTAATGAATCTGCTCCATAATTACCTCATTTCAAAATGGCTGCTTGGTGCCAGAATCCTCAAGAAAAATCCACCCCAACCTGAAGGGCCATCAGTCTGTGTCATTAAACAGGGCCTGACCCAATCAACCAGAGCTATTTAAAATTTAAATATCATCTCCCGGGTGTCTGTGTCCTCATGAATCTCTGGAGGCTGAGAATCTGCCTTAGTTCTTCTAAAAAAAGATTTCAGAAGAGGTTTAACTCCTCTCTCTCATGCTGAGGATCACAAGCGAGATGGCCCTGATGATCTAAATAAATGGGTGTGCTGCTGTTGGGTTATTTCGTTTTCATGAGGGTCATTTCACCCCTTCTGCTTTCTCTGCTGGTGCAAGGGGGCTCCTCAAAGGAAAGGGTCAAGGAATTTGATGCAGACAATTGATGCCATCCTCGGAGCTGTCCTTGCCAGGCCCCCAGCTTTAACTATCTCAGATGACACGGAAAGACTCCCGCAGGGCTCTGAGGACCTGGGATGAATGAGGATCCTTGGATTAAATGATGATTAAGTGCCTGATGAAATGGGATGAATGAGGTGCTGCCAGGCAAGAACTCCTCCATTAGCACAGCTGACCCCGGGCCAAATTTCCTCTGTTTCTCCATCTGTAAAAATGGAACTTTATTGCATCATGAGTTAAGGGTGAAGGTGTGTCTTAGAAACCTTCCTGCTCTGGAGGGCAGAGAACACTTCTGTTCACAGCTCCTCCCTGAGCAATCACAGAATCAGGGAATAGCCTGGGTTGGGAGAAGCCTTGAAAATCATCTCATTCCACCCCTGCCAAGGGCAGGGACACCTCCCACTGTCCCAGGCTGCTCCAAGCCCTGTCCAGCCTGGCCTTGGACACTGCCAGGGATCCAGGGGCAGCCACAGCTTCTCTGGGCACCTGTGCCAGGGCCTCACCACCCTCACAGGGAAGAACTTTTTCCTAATATCTAACCTAAACCTACTCTGTCAGATTGAAGCCATTCCCCTTTGTCCTGTCATTCCATGCTTTTGGGAAGTTCCTCTCCATCTTTCCTGCAGCTCCTTCAGGCACTGCAAGGCCACAATTCAGTCACCCCAAAGCTTCTCCTCTCCAGGTGAACACCCCCAGCTCTCCCAGCCTTCCCTCCCAGCAGAGCTGCTCCAGCCCTCTGATAACTTGGCACCCCATAATGCTGCCCTGCTCCTGATGTTTAGCAGAAACTTCCATGAAATGGGCTAAAACAGGAAGCAGGTTTTCCTCTGGACTGAAATCCTTTTGTGTCCGAATGCTCCACAAAGACATTCCCTGAGCAAACCTTCCCGAAGACTGGTGGAGATGGTCACGCTTGACCTTCTGTGCCTCATCCATCAAGGAGCTTGAAGTGACTCAAAAAGAGATGGTTACTGAATATCTCATGGAAGATGACAGAGAAACACGACTGTTACCCATCTCTGAGGAGAAGAAATGAAGGAGGGAGCAGAGAACAGTGAGAAAGCAAAGAGCAGAACTGCAGTGGCCTTGGTGTTCAGTTCAGGCAGCTGCCTGCTCTTTTAGGGCCGGGAAGGGGAATAGGTACAGAGCATGGTAAATTCTCCCTCCTCTAGCAGAGCATGGTAAATTCTCCCTCCACTAGCACTTGCTGGGAAGTTCACTGCAGATCTTCCCAGCGCAGATAGAAAAGTGAGACCCCAGCCCAGCAGGGTCACTGGGCTCGGCACTTCCAGCTGAAGTGGTTTTTTATAGTCCTGCCATCCTGGCAATGACACATCACAGGATCTGTCTCCCTAAGCCTTCCTCACACCTTTAATTGCTGTTTTCTTCCTGTTGGGTCCTCAAAGCCCCACAGGACATTGGGAAACAGCTCCCTGCCATCCATCCCAGTGGTGGCATCCATGTGCTGCGTGAGGTGACTGTTTCAGGGGATAAAACATCCTGGCATCATTTGCTGCAGAAGGGCTGAACATGTCCAGGATCAGGATTGTTGAATCCAAGGGGTTTCACCTGCACAGTTTGGTTTTACATAAAATCAATGACTCTGTGAGTGAATGTTGGGGAAAATGCCCCATTGCAGGCTGGATGGAGAACCCCTGGCTCTTAGAACAGCTCAGTGCTGTCACCAGAGCTTCTTGTTAAGGAAATGTGGAAATGTGATCAGTGAAGTTGAGAAGTGGACATGTGGTTTTTCATGGAAAACTGCTTTATTTCTTCTCTGTCTTCGAACAATAGTGTTCTCTGGGGGTCTCAAACCCAGCAGGAAATATCTCTGGAATCTCTGATATTTCCTGAAGGAGTTTGCTGACCCCTTCCCATCTTGTAAAGAGGAAAAAAAAAAGGAAGGACATAAAAAAAAGACATTGAAAATGGACTGATGGCAATGACAAACACCAATGGTATTCCTTTGGAGACTTTGCTTCCCGTACAATCAGTTGATTCCTGTCCCCTCCTGGATGATGCTGTTTTCTTGAGCCTTGAATGCAGTCCCAGTCAGGCAGAAACATCGGCTGTGACTCTGCTCTTGTCCCACCGTGTAAGTCGTGGCCATCAAGAGAAACTTGTCACCCACCTGGCTGAGAGTAGAGCCACATGAGCCTGGTTTTCCTGCATTCCAGTTCATTTTGGTGGCTTTGGACCAAATATAGAGTGACCCTTTTTGTCAGAGGAAGCCAGAGATCTCCCCGAGACTGTTCCAAGTGAGCTCTACAAGCTTCCTCATCCAAATTTTGATCTGGGAGTAGCTGAGGTGGTACTTTTTACCTCTTTGCACAGATAGATTGTCCAGCAAATCCCCAGAAAAGTCCTGGTGACTCAAAGGGGAAAATGTTGACCTGAAACAGCAAAAGGTCACAGCAAGATGGTGGGGCAGGGTGAGATGGACAGGGCTGCACTGAAGGGCTCAGAATGGTTGGGCCCAGGTGATTTCCTCAGTGCTGTGGAACCTGGTTCATCCCGAGGGGCTGGAGAGGGGATCTTGGTATTGCCTTTGGAGTCAGAGAGATTTTTCATCTGGTCCTGGTGGCTGGAGATGACTCCAGAGAGAAATCACAGGAGCTCTGCTTGGGGGCAGTCGTGTCCTGGTGTGTGGTGCTGGGCAAGGCTGGGCTTCCTCAGCTCAGGCAAAGACAGCGATCTCCTGGGGAAGAAAACCTCATCTTTGCCAAGTTCAGGAGAATTTATTGGAAACGAGCTGGATTTGCAAGCCATGAGGTTTCATCGGTTTGGGATCTGTGAGTTTTACACGAGGTTGCCCCAAGGCTGTTGGCTCTCGCCAAGGACAGGCAGCAAAGATCTCTCTGCTGGGCTTTGACCTTCTCCAGGGCCACACCAGGTCTCCTCCACCCTCATTTTCTGAACTCTGACGTGTTTTCTAAGAGCAATTTGCAATTTGTTCCAGCACTTTTTGCCGAACAAAGGGCTCTCCTGAAGGCCAAAGAGTCTGTTAAGAGCGTCCACAGGGAAAAAAGTAATGCCATGAAGAAAACATGAGATTTCTCTTTATATCTCTTAATCCATTCAGTGAAATATGGATGTTTCAAGCCAAAAATGGAGAAGTAAGAAAATTGAAAATGTTTCATTTTGAAATCGATTGCTTTTATGTACTTGAAATGATTCTTTTGACTTTATGCTTGGAAATAGCACTGATCTAAATGGTAAATAAAAATTAATTAAGTGACTCAGACATCATAAATCTGTTACCTTCAGCTTGAATGAAATATTTGGTTGGCCTAACGTGGCTTTTCTCGGATGCATTTTTCCTAGGAAAGCACATTGTCTTCAAAGATGGGCTTTAAGGTCCCTTCCAACCCAAATCATTCACAGATTCTATAAAATGATTTTCTCCAGTTCATTTAGATCATCAAACTGAAAAGTTCATTTGGATCATCCAACTAAAAAGTTCTCTTGTCCAACTCCAGGTGACAATAATTATTTTTTCCTGTTGTTTCTGCACTCAGAGATATGGTTTGCCCCTCAGGAAAGTGTGAGCAATTAGGATTTTCCTGTTCCAGGCTCCTCTGAATGCATTCCTCTTGGATTAGAAGGGATCTGCCTTGGGAAGAACTTGGAGCTGACAGGGAAACACAACAAAATAAATAGAGGAGAATCAGGAAATGAAGATTATTTGTCACCAAAACCCCAAAAGGGATTTCTGGGACGAAAAAAGGGGTCTAACATGATGTGGAAAAAAAGCCTTTTATTCTGTTTCTCAGGACTGTTTAGAAAGCCCTGCTGGGGAAGGATGTTGATAGGAAGGATATCGTGTTTTACAAACAGTGTTGTGTCTGAGGGCTGTAATTCCTCCAGAAATTCCTGGAATAAACCCAATTCCTCAGTGCAGCATTCGGGCATTGCTGGTGGCAGGTCTTGGCTGACAAATTCAGTTCAAAAGATCTGAAGGGGCCACTGAAAGAGTTCAGGCCTTAGAAGGAATCAAGAAAGGGATGCTGAAAGATTGTGGATCTCCTGCCAGAGTTTTCCTGGAAAACACAGAGCATTACAGGTGGGTTTTGTGCAACAAAGAAAAGGTTGAGGAGGCTTCAAACACAGGAAATCATAAAGAGCTGCAGCTGAGGAGGAGATGAACCCAAGGCAGACGAGAGGCAGGAAATGCATCTCCAAGTAAAATTCCCACAGGACAGACGCACAGGTGGCTCTTGTCTCACAGAGGCCTTTTATTTTCTCTTTTTTCTCAGGAAAATGGCTGAAAAAACCTGGTTTTACACTGATTGTCTCAAGCCTAAGAGGTTTAGAAAAGGGACAGTTTCTATCATCAGGCCTCCCTATTCCTCCCAGGACAGACAAATTGCTGGAGAGGTGCTTGGAGATTTCATTCCATTTTGGTTTTCCTTCATCTTCTTCAGCCTCTGTGTTGATGATGTGGGGAGGCATGGAAGTTTCCCCAGTTTTCCTTGGATTTCAGTGAAGTCAAAACAAAGTAGCCTTCTCTTCATTTTATTCTTCACAAAATGCTCTGAAGGTTTAATGCCCTTTAGAAGCAGTGGCTCATGAAATGGGGCTTTGGTGAGGAAGGGGAAGCCAAAAACCCCTCTCAAGGACCCTTTTTCAAACCAGGGATTCACAGGTTCCCGAGAGGGAAAAGGAGCAGAGTGAAGAACGAGCACAGAGTTTTCCAAATTCCTGGCTGGAGTGAGTGCGGCAGCTGCCAATCACTGCCCTGAGTGCCGTATTCCCATCTCCTTTTCTCGGGTGTTTTATGGGCTCAGAGCTGTGCAGGATTCTCTCACAGCCTGTCTGGAACTCCTCTACAAAGCAATTTGCCCAAAATGACCCTGGGCCAGTTGTAGGCCAGCCCTGGAAGGCCTGAGGCAGGAGAGGAGCAGCTGGGCTGTCCCTCCTGGGCTGTTCCTGTCCCTCCTGGGCTGTCCCTCCTGCGCTGTCCCTCCTGGGCTGTCCCTCATGGGCTGTCTCTCCTTTCCCAACCCATCTCTACCTGGGATTTCCTCTGCCCTTGATCTGTGTTCATTCATACATTTACGTACCTGGTGGTTGTTGTTGTTTGGAGCTTTGTTGTTTTTTTGTTGGAGTTCTGTTTGGTTTGATGTGCTCATGCCCTCATTTCTCAGGGTCTCTTCTCTCCTGGTGCTTGTCCCACCAGTCTCACCTCTCACCCCAGGACACATCATGAGAGGTTTCATCTGATTTAGGAGGAGGAACCTAAAATCTTGTTAGAAATAGTTTTGGGGTTTTTTTTTCTGTGGGTTTTTTTCCCTGTGGTTAATCAGTTGTATTCCCCATCCAGGACCAACTGCTTTTTCCATTTCACATTGGATCTTCCAAAGAGGAGCCATTTCTGGAGCTGTCAAGGTGGAAAAGTATATTTTTACAAATAGAATCATAGATGGTTTATGCTGGACTTGTTCCACACCTCCTCCCACTGTCCCAGGCTGCTCCAAGCCCTGTCCAGCCTGGCCTTGGACACTTCCAGGGATCTAGGGGCAACCACATCTCTCTGGGCACACAGAGTTTCCCTTCCCCTGCACACAGCACTGTCTTTGAGTGCTTTCTTCCAGTGTTCCTAAATTCAAAGCATCTGAAAAGTGCTTTTAATTGAAGTGAATTTCTCGTTAGAGTTCTTCAGCAGACGCAGGGCTCTGTCCTGGGTAATCTTACCTTCCCATCATCATAGCTAAAGTATTTTAATTTAAGAAATCATTACCTAACATTTCATTTTATGAACCTATTTATCCCCATTTGTAAAGAGCCCATAGATGATCCAGGCCTGCATTTGACTCAGTCCTATACAAACAGGAATTGGATCTGAAACCAATTAAAGGCTCAATTTCAACACTTGGGCCAGTTATAAATCTCTGCTTTGCCAGACAATCTAACTCCCTTCTCCAGCACAATAGCTCCACATCTGGATTTTGGGAATGGGATTCAGCAGAAATTAAACTTTCATGTAAGGCTGGAATTGTTGCATCTCTGGCAGGAAACAATGGCAGAATTTGGGTTAGCACTGATGGAGAATGGTCCAGAGAAGTGCGGTGAGGATGCAAGGGTCAAAATCTCATGGAATTAGTGAGATTAGCCACGGATTTCAGCAGGTGGGGACCAAGCAGGCAGGATGGGAGCAGGAGGAGTCAGTGCTGACAGCCATGGAAAGACAGCTCACACCAGGGGGGGATAATTTGAGTTTCTGGATGATAACTGCACACTAAGAGAGTGGTAACTGTGGGGAAAGAGGTGAGATCCAGACAAAACAGCAGAGAGAAGCGGAAAATCTACTCCATGCCTGGCAATAGTGAAAATAGTAACAAACCCATTATTTATCCCATTACATTGGGACAAAAAAAAGAAAAAATGTGTCAATATATCAGCAGAAGGCCCTTCCCCGAGCTGCTCTCTGATCCTCCTGTCTAATGGAGTTCATGGGATAGCCACAGATGTTGTCAGGATGAGAACCAGCAGCACTGGAGCAAAATTAATGCAAAGTCTAGGGTCAGTTAATGTAAAAGATGACTAAAAGGGGACATGGGAGATGTAAAAAATAAGAAACAATAGGTCCATGAATCAGCAGCTTCTTTTTTTTCATCTGAAGCACAAAGAGATATTGCAGAGAATTACTGAACATAGGAATGAGAAAGAAACCCCACATGGGAGGGAGTGCTGTGCTTGTACTCACAGAGGACCAAAAGACTTGACCTGAGTCCAGAGGATGAGCAGAGCGATGCAACACCTTTCCTGGGAGGAAAGGCTGGGAGAATTGGGATTGTTCAGCCTGGAAAAGAAAAGGCTTTGAAATGACCTAAATGTGGCCTTCCAGAACCTGAAGGAGTCAACAGGAAAGAGGAAGAGAGACAATTTACAAGGGCCTGGAATGGCAGGAGTCAACAGGGAATGGTTTCCCACTGCCAGATGGCAGGGATAGATGGGATATTGGGAAGGAATTGTTCCCTGTGAGGGTGGGCAGGCCCTGGCACAGGTGCCCAGAGAAGCTGTGGCTGCCCCTGGATCCCTGGCAGTGTCCAAGGCCAGGCTGGACAGGGCTTGGAGCAGCCTGGGACAGTGGGAGGTGTCCCTGCCATGGCAGGGATGGGATGATCTGTAAGGTCCCTTCCAGCCCAGAGCATTCCACGATGCCAGAATTCCCTGACGCTGTGGCACAAGCCATGATCTCAGTGTCTGGGTGCTCTCAGGGCTGAGGAGCTGTGTCTGTGATTTCTCCAGGCAGGTCAGCCCTGCTGGTGCTGCACTAAAGATGTGGGCTCATGGCTGTGTTCCCTCCTGGAAGGGAGGGAAGGAGGTGAATGTGACACACTCGGGGGTTTCCTGCCTTTTCTCCGAAAAATTTGGGAAAGGGCACAGTAGACGATGGATTTTCTCAGACACCTCTCTCTGCAGAAAATGCCCTGTTGCACACAAAATTGACCACAGAATGAGGATGGATTTCCATTAGTGGAAATAGTTGGATTTCAATTAGTACTACAGGTGGAAGGTCCAGGGGCTCTGGGAGCTCATCCCAGGCTGGTTGTTCCCATCCTCCACTGAAGGAATGTGCAGGTGAGGAGAAAAAAGGGTTTTTGGTGCCTGGGGGTGCCTGTCCGGGGTAGCAGCACCCCGGGGATGCTCCAGAGGGCTGGTGGGTGGCTGGGGAGGAAACCTGCCCATGGCAAAAATACAGCCCTGGGGGCAGTGGGGCATCTCCCCAGTGGGACACAGCTGCTCCGGGGGTCTCCCTCGCCCACCCCACCCCACCCCACCC
>VZRL01001648.1:318649-337455 GCA_013397895.1 Origma solitaria | reverse complement strand
GGCAGGTCATGCTCCTGTTCCATGCTGGGCCAGGATCACGCTCCATGCCAGGCCAGGTTCCTGTTCCATGCCACGCCATGCTCCTGCTCCATGGCAGGCCAGGCTCCTGCTCCATGGCAGGTCATGCTCCTGTTCCATGCTGGGCCAGGATCACGCTCCATGCCAGGCCAGGTTCCTGTTCCATGCCACGCCATGCTCCTGCTCCATGGCAGGCCAGGCTCCTGCTCCATGGCAGGTCATGCTCCTGTTCCATGCTGGGCCAGGATCACGCTCCATGCCAGGCCAGGTTCCTGTTCCATGCCACGCCATGCTCCTGCTCCATGGCAGGCCAGGCTCCTGCTCCTTGGCACCTGGAGTTTGCTGAAGGTGTTTCTGTGCTTGGCTCTGAGCTTTGATCTCCCATGGCTTTGCTGCTATCCCGTGGCTTTGCCGATATCCCACCAGGCTCCCCACCAGCTCCCCCTGCCCTTCCAGGCTCGGACACAAGGATAATTGGGCCCAGCCTGTGATCACCTCCATGATTATTCCCTTTGTCACCACAGGCAGCATCCTCAGCGTGGAGAGGCTGTTGCAATCCCCCACCTCACCACCCATCGCTTCTCTCCACGAGCTCCATTTTGATCCATGACACTCCTGGCAACTTGTAGCATTACCTACCCAGGCTTTGATGTTCAGAGACTCAAGTATGTTAGAGGCAGCATAAAAATTGCATGTAATTATCCTTGGTCTGGTTCTATGGGAACAGGGAAACATCAATATTGATGGGCGAGAGCATTTATGTTTTATGTGCGAGCATATATCTCCTCTCCTCCATATTCAGCAGGAGTTTTTGATCCCTGCCTGTGTGCTGCACCATTAGAGCTGCTCTTGTGCTGGTTTCTTTCCCCCTGGGGCTGGGCACCGAGTGCTGAGGTACTTGCAGAGCTCATTACAGTGGCTGGAGCCCGGCCCCGGGGGATCTGCAGCTGGGAATGGAGCGACAGCTTCCCCAAAGTGTCTCTGGGCTCCTTCTCTGGCTGTACTTCTGCACCACTGCCGACACCCATGAATAATTCAGGCTGGAAGATGGAAGAGGGAGGATGAGAGCTCCCAGGGCTGGGAGGAGGGAGGTGCTGGGAACAGGGGAGTGGAGATAACCCTGCCACGGGCTGGGGCAGGGAGGGCGTCAGGCTCTGGTGTGGGTTTTGGGGCTCATCCCCTGGTGCAGAGAGGGCAATGGAGAAACTAGAGCTCTCCACAGCCCGAGGATGCAGGGGCTGGGCAGGAACAGGAGGGTGGGGGTGCAGGGAGGGGCTGGTGATTCTTAGCAGTGTTTGGGCACAAAACATCCCACAAAACGTGGGAGAGAATCCTCCTCGGCTCTGCTCCTCCCTGAGTCCACCTAAAAGCACAGCCAGGAGCAGGTGTTTCCCACCTCACTTCCCTTCTGCACCCAACCCGTGCTCCTGTTCTGGCTTTTCTTTCCAATGTGGATTGAGTTTGGACCGTGTTGAGCTCAATCAGCAGCTGGACTTGTGGAATTTGTGTTCTGAATGCCTTTAAGGGTCTGTCCCTTCAGAGTTGGTGCTGGGTGCAGGCAGGATGGGGTGGGGGAGCACGGAGGGAGTGTTTGGGCAGGAATGGGGTAATGGGGTGCAGTGCTGCAGCCTTTTGGGGCACAGGGTGTGACTCTTGGGGTGTCTGTGCAGGGCCATGGATTGGACTCCATCCCACTGGGTCCCTTCCTGCTCAGGATACTCTGTGGGGCAGGCCAGGGCAGCACCACTGGTGTGGGCTGGGCAGCGTGGGCTTCCAGAGGGACCTTCCCATGCCCAGGTGGGGCTTGCTCTGAAGCAGAGCTTGGGAATGAGCTTGGGCAGGCCTTCTGAGAGGGTTAAAGGACAAAGAGCCACGTGACAGAGGGAAACTGTGGGACAGTCCTCCCCTTTGGGACAATTGTCCCCTTTGGGACAGAGAGCAGGGACAGTGGGGTCTGTGTGTCTGCTCCCTGCAGCACTGCTGGGCTGCACCCAACCCTGTCCCAAAGCAGGGCCACCCTCAGCCTTCCAAACGCCCAACCTTTTGCAGCTTTAACAAACCTGGATCCTGAACACTGTGCGCTGGAGCACTGCTGAAATCCTTCCAGCACGCAGAAAACAGTCTGGGCTTTCTGGATGGGGCAGGAGAGAGATGAATTGCTGTTGCTGCAGGACCTGAGGCATGGACAGACAGAGGATCTAAGGCTGTGGGATGGTTTTTGGGGTGCCAGTCTATGGACTGTGTTCCTGTTGGCGTTTTTTGGTGCCTTGGGATAAAGAAAACATCCCAGCTGTGCTGTAAAGACGTCCGTGCCCCCACAGAGGTCGTGCCTAGCCCACACTGCTGGCCCTGGAGGATCTGATGATTACAGATCTGCCCAAGCCTTCAGGGAGCTGTGCCCGTTCTGCATGGATACCTGGAGCTGGGAGCACGCTCCGAGCAGAGCCTTCCCGCGGCTCCTTCTTCCTGCCACTCAGGATTCCTGTTCTCAGCCCTCGCAGGAGGGATTGGATGGGAAATGTCACTGCTCTGGTATTTGTAACTGTGAGTGGCTTCTCCCAGGGGAAGCTGCCATTTTGCTAATCCTGCATCAAAATGGATTTCCTGCCCAGAGATGGAGGAAACCACAGAAACAGCAAACAAGAGAAATACTCCCTCCTAGTCGCTGTGAAATGTATAATCCCCCATATATATGGGAAAAGAATGACATTTTCCTGCTGCTTTGCTCCTGTGGTCACTGTAAAATTGTCCTTTGCATGAGATGCCTGTGTGACTTTGGTCCTTTGAGTAAATCCTGTGTAGGACAGAACCACAGGATACTTGTGAGTGGGAAGGGACCCACAGGGTCACCCCGTCCCACTCCTGTCCCTGCACAGACCCCCCAACAATGCCACCCTGGGCATCCTTAGGAGCATTGTCCAAACACTCCTGGAGCTCTGGCAGCCTCGGGGGTGCCAATAGTAGATCCTATTATAGTATCTACTACCTAGATACTCATGGTATCTATTATAGCGTGTGTATATACATATATATATATATATAGTGTACTATATATAGTATGTACAGAACTCAGGCCATGGTACCTCATCAGGCTGGCAGTGGCAGCTCCTCTTTATTTTTAATTTTCTCCTAATTGCAGTCAAGGCACCCAGAACCCCCTTTTTTTAGCACTTTTCTCCCCTCGGTTGAACTGAGCTGCTTTGAAGAGGAGATTCCATTCCGCTTCAAAGCGGGGCTGGGTTGGTGTAAGCAGGACTGTAAATTGAGTTCCACAGGGGCTGCGCGCATCGAGTGAGAGCTGAGGATGGAAATTTTACTCACCAGTTAAACTCTGGAGCTTCACTGGCCAGTGCTGACACTGTCCTGGAGTGTGTTGGTTCACTGGGACATTTCCAAGAAAAATCAACCAGTTCACAGTTGTGTTGGAAATATAAATTTTTTAATATTGGACTTTGTTTGTTGAGCATCCCCCACTATTGAGTGGGAGGATGGTGGGGATTTGGGTGAGTGATCTCCAGGGCTTTTCTCTGCTGTCTCTTCTTTGGTGGATTTATTCTTGTGCTCACCAATCCAATCTCATTGCAAACAGGCTGCCATTGAATAAGTATTGAGTTTCTTTTTACAAAGAGCCTTTCTTTGCTAAAATGCATTATTTTAAAGGATATCACCACTGATATTTGTCTGAATTGTTTGAATCTCGAAAGAAACAACTTTTTGCTTTAAAAATAGGAACCAGCTACCCACAGCTTTTATTTCCAGCATTTTGTAGCTTCTCAGTGCAATTAGAAGCAGCCTCTGTTGCAAGGCACTCATTTAGACTCTGACCTAGGGCTGAGATTAAACAACTCCTTTGCAGGTTTGTCCCTGCGTTGGCACATTTGATGCATTGCTGATCCAATTAAGTTTTCACACAATGGCTGTATTGTTACTGCAGGACTCCTTTGTTTATTAACCTTTCTTAGGGAGAGATTCCTTCCCTAACCTTCAGCAGATTGGACATATGTTCATCTCCCACAATGGGGAAGGAGCAGAGTCAGGAGGAGGTGAAGGAGCCGCAGCCGTGCAGGGGAGGTGACACGGCTCCAGCAGGGCTCAGGTGAGGGGAGTCAGCAGTTTGTAGGCTGGAGCCAAATTAAAGATTCCAGATGGTAATAGAAATGTCTTTTATCCATCTCTCCTTCCATGAAATCATTCCACATTGGGTGGTTTGCCACCTTGGATCACCCATGTTTTTGTGGGAATAGATTTTGCTCTCTGTGCCGTCCCTGGTGTCGTTTCCCCCCAGGTGAGTTTGGGCTCTGTTACTGCAGACTGACGGAATCACAGGGGGGTTTGGGTGGAAAGGACCTTAACATTTATCCAGTTCCACCCTCTGCCATAGGCAGGGACACCTTCCACTATCCCAGGGTGCTCCAACCTGGCCTTGGACACTTCCAGGGATCCAGGGGTGGCCACAGCTTCTCTGGGCACCTGTGCCAGGGCCTCCCCACCCTCACAGCAATTAATAAGTCACTTAATCACTTGTAATGTTGTTCCTGCTCCTTCACTGACTCGTGTCTGATGTGTAGCGCCAGGATTTTGGCTGTGGGAGTTTGCAGAATCATTCTCTGTGTGTTCTTTTAGTATCCAGTGACACAATTACAATGATCCCTCCAAGAGCAGGCACCAAATCCCATATTATTTTTTTTTTGTTTATTTTTCGTTTCCTGCCACTGTTTTTCCTATGGAAATTCTGGCAGAGTAAGATGCAAAACTGTTGTCAAATATGAGCGAAGCAAAGCTTCCTCTTCAGTGCCACAGGAACAGCAACAGGAAGGGACTTCTGATAACCCAAACACCTCTTTATCATAATTCACTGTGCTCCAGGTCTCTGTCCCAGGTCCAAAGCACCACCTTGACTCTGTCCCTGTCAGTGAACCATTAATAACACACTTAGGCCAGGATTTATTCCTTGGGGGGATCCTTGGATCATGGCCTGCACAAACAAGAACAGTAAAAGTTTGCTTTCCACGACTTTAAACAAACTCCAGACTTATTTCCTCTTGGTTTTGTCCTGGAGCCAAAGTTTTCTGGCCCTTTCCCTTTGTTGTGCTGTATCTCCCCTGGAGCAGTACACGCCAGCCCAGCCTGTGCAGCTGATTTCCCTGCTCAGATATTCCCTGCTCACCCTGCACCAGTCAGGAATTCCAGACTGGAGCAGCAGCCTGGCTCAGAGCAGGCAGGGCTGAAGGAGGTTTGACTCTCCAGGTGCTCTCTCTGACAAAGAACAAAAGCCAATGGCTGCTCCAGGCTTTACTCCATGTTTGCTCTGCTTTGGCTGCGCCCTCCTGGAAAAGGTCCACAACAGCTTTGAGAGCAGGGAGAGCCTCCTGAAAGATGAAAAGCCTTGGAAGGGACTGGAAGAGAATGAGCCTGGCTCCTAAACTCAGCACAATTCTGTCACATCATTGAAAGGGAATTTTCTTTCCTCTAGTTACCCTTAAAAAAAGGGATTATTCATTCTAACATCACAGCTCCACTGGTGGTCAGTTGGGAAGCTGAGGGAAGAGGGGAGATCTTCCAACCCCTGGGGCATCCTTGGCAATCCAAGAGGCTCAGCAGCAGAGGGGAACTGGAATTCCATTTCCTTCCCTCTGGATGTTCACCAGCTGTGACTCTTCCCTAACATCCCAATCCCAAGGGCTGTGCTGGGGCACGGTGAACCCCACCTGGAGGGGTTTTGTGCCTCTTGAGGACCTCCAGTTCTCCCAGCACTGCCCTATTTTTTTTTTAATGCCTTAGATATTTTTAGCTGTTGAGCGACAAATTTAGTTAATGCATTCAGCTCTGACGTCAAAGCCAGAGCCAGTGGGTAGCTGGAATAGCTAACATTTTATTTAATCATCTTGCTAAGCAATTTTTTTCCCTTCCTTTCTTTTTCTAGAGGATCTAGAAAGGCAGTTCAAGCTGGGCCAGACTGTGACTACAGGGGAAGGTTTGTTTTGGTCTCCAGGAGGAGCCTCATTCTCCACCTTGTTGCTCTTCAGGCACTGAGTTACGTTGGAAAAGTGAGGCTGAGATGCTTTGCAGTGGATGTGGCATCATCAGAAGGTTGTTGTTGATATCTGGCAGTTGTGTTTGGCCCTTTTTGTGCCTGGTCCATGGAGGAGGGGAATTACAGAGCTGTTCCTGGGTTCTTGTGTTTTGCTCCTGCTTCACATCTGCTGTGTTGGGCACTGGCATTTCACTTGTCTGTCCTTCCTGAATCACTCAGTGCTGGGTCAAATCAGAAACTGTGCCCCATCCCATGATATGAGACCCATGGAGAGCTACTGGGGGAATTAATCCAAGGAATAACTGTACAAAAACCCACCTCCACGAGCACCAAAAGCTTCTTATCATTATTAGATCTGCATGCAGAGGTTCTGGCTGAAGTTGCATTCCTGCTAAAAGAGGAGAAGCAACAGAATAAAGATCTCCAGTGAGAGTACAGGCACATCAACTTAATGCTGGGAAGTTCTGTATACATCTCTTTTTAATGAATTTTCGCTGCTCATCTCTCTGGGAAGGGAACGTTTGGTTTGACACTTGCAGGGGCTGGGTGGGAGCAGCAGCAGCACGTGCTTCGGCCCTTGGCACGTGCACGTGTAATTTCCCTTTTCTAACACATCCCCTGAGGAAAGGGGAACACGAGGCTGCCGTTGGGGGTTGTTGGAGACTGAGCAGCTGTGCTGGTGAGGTTTGTTGGTGTCAGAGAGTGCCAAACCCCAGGTTGCATCCCATTAGCTCTCGGCAGCCAGCTAAAGTCTGTGAGCATCTTAACACCGTGAGTTAAATCTCGAGGATAATGCAGAGCAGAGGTTCTCCGGGTGGCTTTGGAGCTGGGTCATGGTCTGCCCTGAAAGCATCCTGGGGCCTGAGCTGAGCCTTTCTGCCTGGGAGGTTCTGGGAGCAGTGCAATGCCGTGGACAGCCCTGTTTGCACAGCACTGAGGTGACAGCATCCATGGGGATCCCAGTGCCAGCTCTTCCCAGCGAGCCAGATGGGGACAAAACCTCTCTGGTGGCTCCAGGTGACAGCCTGGGCTGGGTTGGTCCTGTGGGCCCTGCTCAGCCTCGGCTCTGCTTGTGCCGTGCCTGGAGCTCGTTCTGCTCGGTAACAACTTGAGGATGTTTTTCCTTCTGTGCCAGAGAAGCAAAGCTCTTTTGGGGCACCCACAGGCTCAGCATGAGGCTGAGGAACACTACAAATCCTCCTGGGAGCTGGACCTCCTTTCCCTGATCCCTTTGGTGTGCAGGGCAGAGCTGGGACTCTCTGCACACAGCAGAGCCCTCCAGGGTCTCTCATTTTCGGTGGATATTGGTACCGCTGACCCCAGGGCCCCTCACCAGCAGCTCCTGCCTGTGCCCGAGCCTGTTTTGCCTTCTGTGAGCCATCCAGTGTTCCCTCCCCTCCAGCTGCCAGCAGCTCACCATTCCAGCTCTTCCTCCAGGCTCATTCTCCAGGTAACAATATTCTTTCTCTGCAACAGTAAACCCAAATATTTTTCTCAGCAGACAGGTCTCTTTGTGCTATTATGTGATTTTATATCTTTTTGTCTTCCTAAATGAATGCCACTGCAATATACATTATAGGAGATTTTTAGGGGGTCTTAAAGGAATTAAAGGACTGGGGTCTGATCACTGTTATATAGGATATGTTGATGCAGACATGAGCCAGTTTGGTGATTTATGTGCAGCTCGGCCCAGATTTGGGCTCTGCCCAGCAGTGCTTCAGCCCCAGAGCAATGACTTTCTCCCCTAAATGGATTCCTGTGAAGGGTTCTGCTGGGATTCCTCCTTTCTCTCTGCCCAGCAAGCACATCAGGTAGGTGAGCCCAGCTGCAGCTTGCCAAATATTTTAATTCTGCCCTGCTCAGGCTGTTGCAAAGCTCAGCACGTTTGTACTGAAGTGAAGGTCAGCTGCACCAACTTTCTTCAGCCCAACTTAGACCTGGAATATTTGAGGAAGGACTTTGGGTGCTATGTTTTTATTCAGGGTCTTACAAGCAGAGTTTGTGGCACTGCAAATTCACCCCAGGGCTGGCATGGCTGGAGGTGCCACTGTGGTATAAATACAACGATTTGCCTGTTCTCCAGGGAAAGGAATTGGGCTCGTTCATAGTTTTTCTGCTCTTTATGGGGCAGAAGAGCTGGGCCAAGCTCAGAGCAGCTCAGCACAGCTTCAGCCAAGAGCTCTACATGGTAATGAAGCTGCATCTGTGGCTCTGAGCACTCCATGAAGTCACTGCCTCCAGTTCCTCTGCAGACACCCCCTGCCATGGTATTTATAGAGCACCTGCTGGTGGGTGGTGTGATTCTTTCTTGTATTGCTTTTTTAATTTTTTTTTCCCCTGAAATTTTCATTCATGAAGGATGAGGCTGCGCCACCCACCCGGGAGCGGTGCCGTATCCTGAGCTCTGCAGGAGCACGGCTCCAATCCCTCCCTCGGGGCTGCTCTGCAGGGAGCTGGGGAGGATTTCTCTGGGGATGGACAAATTCCCACTGCCCTGCATTGTCTGGGTGCCCCATGGGACAGGGGTTCTCACCCAGGCTGAGCTGCTTTGCATTTTTGGGCCCCACCTCTGCTCTGTGCTTGCCACTCTCCATCTGAATCCCTCCTCTGATGTTCTCAGATGGGCAGACTGTGATTTTTTTGTTGATTGTCCACCTTCTCCCATCTGCAAATCAGAGCTGCTTTACCAAAGTCTCAAGTTTTACACCCAGAATCCCTTCTTGCTTAGTTTTTTTCCCCTTCTTTCCATCACTCCACCCCTTCAGCAGCTTCCCCAGCATCTCCAGCACCCACCCCTGCTCGCCTGCGGTCCTTCCGTGCCGGGTGTTCCTCGCCCCCTTCTCCCTGACAGCTTCTCTCCTGTTCCTGATGAACCCTGATGCCTTCCCGGGAGCCTCAGGCCTCCGCCTCCTTCTTGGCTTCTCTTCCATGCTTTCCTTCCTGGGAAAAAAGGAACTTCCTGGGGAAGTGGCCTTCCTGGGAAGAAGGATCTTCCCTTTGCTTAAGGGAAAAGGAAGCCCCAGGAGCTCGAGAGCCCTCCAGCAGCTCCCTGAGCCACACATGGGGAGCTGCGGTACCTTTGGGGCTCCGTGCTGTGCCCCTTGGAGCTGGAGCACGGCAAAGGGACAAAGCTGCGTCCCCCAAGGGGATGAGGAGCTTTGTCCAAGGTGTCAGACTGGTCTGAGCACGGGGCAGGTGCCGGCAGGGGCCAGCAGACCTCAGAGGACCCCGTCCTGCTCGTGCCTGGCACCTGCCCAGCCGTGTCCTGGCAGGCAGCGGCTCCGAGTGCACGGATACCTACAATGGATACCTGCCTGCCAGGACCTGGATCAGTCCCACCGCTTCCCACCAGGCCCCAGCAGCCGTCAGATGGTGGTGGAGCCTCCCTGCTGCTCCGGGCTGGACTGGCACCAGCGGCTCGTGGCTGGGCATGTGCTGGGCCCTGTGGGGCTGCGAGCACGGAGCCCTCCAGGGTGGAATTCTGGCCTTGCCCTCCTCAGGGATTAGGGAATGTCAGTCCCATCGAAGGCACTGAAATGCTGAATGTGGGGTGAGGTATCCCTCAGAGGACAGGGTTGGGTTTTTTAGAGATGCACGAGTGCAGTTTGGAGGGAAGATGGGGTGCAAAGGAGAAAAAGAAATTGCCATTAATTGGAGAAAAACCTGGATTCAGGTCACTTTAAAACTTGAATGATGCACCTGACCCCAATGAACAGAATCCTTTGAAGGAATAAACTTCTGGCTGCTTGTACCCACAAGACCTTTAAATAAGCAAATCCAGGCATCAGTCTCTTTACTTTTGCTTGTGTAACTTCACAAGGGTTTTTTCCTCTTCTGAAATCTAGTAACAGAAAACATTTTGAAGAAATTAAGTCAATTTAAGCAGTGAGCTGGAGAGAGAACACTTCCTCCAGCTCCCAATCCATCTCCATCCCTGCCAGGGGAAGGCTGAATGGAACTTCCAGCGAGGCAGAGGGAGAGCAAGGCTGAAGTCCTGCTCAGGGGGGTCTTTAGGGCTGCCCCCCAAGCTGGTGGGGCCTGGGTTTGAGCACTGTCATAGTCTGCAATCTGGGATGGGACTGCTCACCCCTGGGGACAAGTCCGAGCTGTCCTTCTGGGGACCTTCTGTGGTGCTGCTCCATCCCAGGAGGAGCACTTTGTCCTGTGGGGATGAATTCCCTCACCAAAAACCCCTGAGCACAGCAATGAGAATGGGAATGGATGCAAGGAATGCAGGCAGGGCTGCAGCAGGAGGGCTGAAGGGAAACTGTCACAGAGCAAATACAAACCAAGGCCCTGCAAAGGGCTTTGCGGGCAAAAGATTTGAGGAATTGAGGACGAATTCTCCCAAATTTAGGAGAATTCAAGCCAAACCAAGTGGTTTTGCCTGAACCCTGGCAGTTACCAGGTCAAGGCAGCTGCTTTCAGCCTTTCTGAGCTCCTGGCTCCCAGACAGGAGATGCAGCTTTGGAATGTCCATGATGAACTCGGGGTTTGCAGCTCCTTTAGCCCTTTTGGGGTAAACCAGAGGCCTTCCTGGGAGGGAGGAGAAAAAGAAATTGCCATTGGGAAGGAGGGGACAGGTGACAGTGCTGCCCAGTGCTGGAAACAGCAAGACTTCAGGGATGCTCCCCTCCTCTGTCTCTGGGACATCTGCAGTGACAGGTTTGTGTGTCACAAAGAAAACTGAGCAGGATTTGGCTGATTTCCCCCGATCCAAAGGCAGAGGGAGGAGCTGAGCAGGCTCAGGAGAGCCCTGGGCAGTGAGAGGATGCTGCTGTGAGCTCTTCTGGGAGGTCTGAGTACTCTGGATAATGATCCCAAAGCTCTTCAGGGTGGGCTCTGCTCCTCTCTGCTCATTGCTGCAGCGCTGCCCGTTCTACAGCCATGGGGGCTGAAACTTTCTGTAGTTTTCTTTGTTTTTTTCTGGAGCAGTCTCTTAAGAATTGGACTCGATGGTCTTTGTGGGTCCCTTCCAACTCAGAATATTCTGTTATTCAGCACTGCTCATGAGTTTTTTGGTGTCCTTTGCTTTTTAAATAAATAAATATCTCCTCTCGATGGGTGCTATTGGCTTCAAATGTACAAGCAGAAACCTGATGGGAATTCTTGAAGCCCCTCAGTGTTCCACAGCCTGCTGGGGAGGCTGAGTGCTGAGCTGTGAGCACATGGCAATGTCACCAGGGCCACGGGGACAGACCCCAGCCACTGAATTTCACTGAATTTCACTTCAGGTTTGCTGTTGCAAACATAAGCTGTGAATTCCTGCCTGGAAGTGTCAGGCTGTCCTCCTGGATCGATGGCATCCCGAGCTGGTATTGCAAATCCCACGCTGGAAAAACACGATTAGGAGGGAGACAATAAACAGAGCAGCCATCACTGATGCCACATAATGCATTCTGTCCTTCCAATATAAATTTTTCTATTTCCTTTCCTAATTTCTAGTAATTGAGCTCAATGAGCCTGCTTGGGGCTGATTTCTCGATCCAGTTTTCTTTACATCTATTTCTGATTTTTGGCCTCACTCCAGCTGCTTGCTTGATGGTGCATTTTATTTCAGCTTCTTAATTTGCTGTTAGAGTTGTCAACACCGTGGGGCCCCCTTGCTGCTCCGCTCTGCTTAAGTGGAGTGGATATATTCCTCGGATTTGTTAACCTCTTCCCTGCTGCTGACGCCACAGCGCTGGCAGGTGTCACCAGGGGACACCTGCGGCCTCGGGGGCAGTCAGCTCGAACAGCCAGGGTGGGGCAGTGCTGCTGGATGGGCTGGGAGAAGGAACAAGCCCCGGAGGTGGGGATGAATTTCCCAGGCTCATCCTCACACGCCTGGGGTTTAGGTGATGTCCTGGTGCAACTCTCAGCTGCCCAACCTCGCAGGGCCAAGGGCAGAGGGGCTGTTGCTTCTTTCTCCATCCCCATCCAGGTAATTGTGCTTGGAAAAATACCTTGGGCTTGCAAACTGAGCTGCTCACCCCACCACGGATCCAAGGAGGTCCAACCCCCTGACTCCAGGCAGTTTTGGGGAGTGCTGCAGAGCACTCGGAGCTGCTCGGAGCTGGCTCGCTGCCCGTGCAGTTCTTTCCTGCTGCTTTTTGTTGATGCAACAGAAAGCATTTCCATCTTCTCTTTATCCAAGTAACAGACAGGATCCAATCAGGCTTGTGATGAGGCAAAACAAAAATATGAGGCATAAAGCAGAAGCACAAATGCTTGCCTTCATGATTTCTTTCATCCCCTCTGTGGCTCAGGGTTTTATGGCTTTGTAGAACTTCCCCCAGCATGTTTTTCTTGCAGTACCCATTTAAATTTTTCAGGGCTTGGTTGTGCAGGCAAAAAGGAGATGTTTTGCAGGTGTCCTGCTGCATTTTCACTTTTCCAGAAGATCTCTTTTGACACAGCATGTTCTCCTAGGCACTGCCATGCCAGTTGAAATGTCCCAGCTGGTTTGTGTTTGCTGCTGCCTGCATGGCAAAAATTGGTCCTGGAATGTGTGATCCCCTGTGGGCTGATTTTTTTTCTTTTTTTTTTTTTAAAAAAAACTTCCGTGCCAGCCCTTTGGGTTGCTGGTGTGGGGAGCTCTGGACACCGGGCCCATGCTGTTGCCTGGTGGCTGTTTAAGACATCTTGTTCCATTGCTCACTGGGGAATCATCACCGGGAAAATAAAGCCCATGTTTGGAGCCTGTAACTCGAATGCTGCTCTGCTGCTTTGGCTGAATCATCACCCCCATGCACATAATCACTGTTTATTGTTTACCTTGCTCCCGAATTAATCAGCCACTTGCGAGAGGAGAAAGGAAGAAGCAATTGTTTAACCTTGCTGGTGGCAAAATCTCTTTGCGCTCCTTATTACTGCAGAGTCACTTCTGCAGCTCGGGCAAAACGACTTCCCTTGCGTTTCATCCGTGGGGCTCGCGGTCCGGAACACTGTTGGGATTATTCTATGCAGGAAAAAGTCTCGCTGGGGCTTAGTTTTGGGTAGGAATTGGGAAAAATAAGCTTGATCTTGTTATGTTTTGTGATCGAGCGAGGAATGGGGAAGAGCAGCAATCTCTGTCGTCATTGTCTGGGTTTTGGGGACAAAAGGGATGGGTGAGGGAGGTGTGGCTGTGCTGTGGGGACTGTGACACTAAAGGCACAAATCAACCTCCCTCAGGCAATGCCAGCAGTGCCACAGCTCCGCTGGAACCAAAGAACCCAACTGCAATCCCTTTCTGCTTATTGGCCAAGAGAGGATCTCACTGCTGCTGTATTTTCTCCCCTTGAACACAGACATCTGCAGGAGATGTACAGCAGCCCACTTGTAGCTTGAATAAAGAGTGTTTAGAGCTTGGTGGTGATGGAAAAAACCCAGCGATGGTTAATATTTTCTAGTTTTAATTCTCTGCTGGATACTTGTATTGGCAAAGGCTGTCCACCCTTGGAGGCAAGTGGGTGGTGATTTGCATGGAAAGAAAGACAGAAGATGAAGTTGGGATGCAAAGTAGAAAAAGAAATTGCCATTAATTGGAGAAAAAAACTGGATTCATCCCAATTAACTTTAAGTACTTGAGTGATGTACCTGCATTAGAAGATTAGGAAGCAGAGAGGTGTCTCCACAGGGCAGTTCCACGTGGTGGAATTGCCTCAGGGGGCACTTCTGTGTACTGCAGAGAGAGAAATTTGGGGAGAAATTGAGGAGATTGTGCAAGGGCACCTGCTGGGCTGAGGTGTCCTTGAGCAAACCCTCCGTGGCCCTTTGTGTTTCCCTTTCCCCCAGCCCTCCAAATGAGGAAATAAAATTGGATCTGAAAAGAGAAGGAGAGACCTGGGTGAGACAGAGATCCCAGACCCAAAGGAATGAGTCGTCCTTGGAGCCAGCCTCGGCTCCTTCAGGTGGCTTTGGCGATGTGCAGTGCAGCCAAGGAGCCTCCAGAGAGCTGCAGATTTGTCGGGCTGGGGCTCATTCCCGTCCCCACACTCCTCCAGGCTGGATTCTGGGATGTGGGGACGGCAGAGCCAGCCTGGGTGGCACAGTGCCACGGAGCACGTGAGCCCAGGGCGGATTTCCAATCCTTATGCAGAGCACATCAAGCCCAGCTTTTACAGCCTGAGGTAAAACTTTAATAGTTGTTTGATGGTAAATTTCCATGTCAGCTGCTCTGGAATTTGGTTGCAGGGCCGAGCCAGAAGCAGCATATTGCAGCGGGGGGATTCCTGGTTATGTGAGAGCCACAAATGTGACCCGGCAAGGCAGGGATCCAAGCGAGGAATGCAAAGTTTGACTGATAACTGTTGCCTCGTTCCAAGATGCAAATGAAACACCAAATGTTCAAGTTCAAGCTGGGGTGGCAGCTTTTTTTTTCGCTCTCCTCTTGAAGGATCTGGCCACCCCCAGACTGGGTCTGATGCAGTTTCTTTCTTGAACATATTGAAGGCAGAATTCATCATCTTGGTAACTTTTTCCATATGGCTGTTATTCCTCCTGGAAATAGTTCTGTGTTTGGCTTCCTGTTCCCTGGTCCTCCCTTCTCATGTCTGATTTCTTCTTTTTTCCTTTCTTTTTCCATTTTTTCTTTTTTTTTTTTTTTGCCTGCCTGAGTGTGATTGTGGGTCCTTTGCAATTCATAACGTGGAGCCGAGCCTGGATTTGGGCTTGGGGCTGAGCAGGAGCTGTTCGGGACGCGCTGCTGTCGTGGCGCTCACGTCTCCAGCCCACTTGCTCAGACGTACTCGCTCATCCACATGGATACAGGCTCAGTCATCCCAGCCTGCACACACTCATCGCCGTCCTCTGCCAAGTCCTCAGCTCCCCTGGGAGTCCAAAAGCAGGAGAATTCAATCCCCGGAACTTCTGAGCTGCTGTGCGTCCTGTGGGAGCAGCTCGGTGTGGATGTGCTGTCCCTGGGCAGCTCCTGGAGGGGAAGGAGGTTCCCGGGACTCAGATCAAAGCTGCAGCGTGTGCTGTGCTCCTTTATCAGAGCAGAGCTTCCACCTTTGCCTGCTGGGCCTGGGCATGGAATTGGGATTCAGAGTTCCAGTTCTTAGCAGTGAATCCTGATCAGGATCCTGCAGCCGGAACTCCAAACAGGGGAGCATTTGTTGAGGATTTGGTGCCTTCCCAGGCCTCTCCTTCCCTCGCTGTCCTGTGACTCACACCTGATGCTGAAGGAGCCTTTGCTGGAACAGCCTTGAGGTGTTCTCTTGCTGCTGAAATCCCTGCGTGAGTACCAGGGACTGGCTCTCCCCGAGAGCTGCTCAGGGCCCAGGGCTGTGGCTCTGCTCAGCCTGGAGGATGGCAAAGGGACCTTTAGCAGCACAAACCTCCCTCATGGAAGTGAGGAGCTGCTCCTACCCCTGGAGACAGAGGAATGGGATTTGGGTTGCCCTCCCACACCGCTGTGCCTGACACCTGCATGGCACAGGAGGGGATTGTTGTGGAGGGAAGAGGAGCAGGGCTTGCTGAGCAGACTGGAAGGTCCATCTGAGAGCTCCGAGGCTCAGTGGATCTGTGCTCGGCAGCAGCCACTTCTCCAGCAGTGCCAGGCAGGGGCAGTGCCCGTCGGTGCCAAGCACTGACCTCATGGGGACGTCTGGCACAGCACAGGTCAAGCTCTCAATGTCCAGATGGCAGCAAATTGCCCATTAGGTGAATAATTGGGTTTTCTGGAAGGGAACAGGCCCTGGGGCTGACCTGTGTTCCCAGGAGATGCTGTTTGGTAACCTGAGACGTCAGTCCTGGAGCCTTTGGGGAACACAGAGTGCCCCTGGCTGTCCTGGGGGAGGGCAGTACCCTCTGTGCACGGGCAGAAAAGGCACAGAAGGATGTTTATTGCTCTGTTGGGTGACATCAGAGGGGACATGGAGACCAAGGAAAGCTTTGCTTTAGGAGCTGAAGCTTTCCTGAGCTCCTGGCTGGTGGAGCCCTGAGGTTCAGAGGGGTTCTTGTGTATCATAGGGAGCTCATTAGCTCCATTTAGCAAATGATGGTGAATAAAGTCCCTGGGAGGGGGCAGGAAGTGATCAAAGCCCCTGAAATGAGGAGGGAAGAATCCCGAACGGAGTTATCTTGGCCAGGAGCTGGTCCATGTGGCAGATCCCAGACAGGAGGGACTGTGAGAATCACCCAAATTTTTGGCACAGGATTCTTGGAAGATGTCCCCCCCTGAGCCCCCTGGATGGGCTGCCACGGACACAGCAGGACAGGGCTGGAGATCACAAACCACTGGGCTGGCCTGGTAAAGCTGGGCTTGGGGAGGCTCTGAACAGCCTGTCTTTTAACATCTAACAACAATCAAATGCCTTCAGAACTCTGAGAAACTGTTGTGAGCTCACCGAGAGCTGGGGATCTTCAGGAGAACAAAAAGAAAACGGTTTATTTTGCTTTTTCTCTTGCTACCCTGCAGTCCACTTCCCCTGCAGCCATGAGACAGCCGTGTCCTCTCACCAGAGCTTAACCCAGCCAGTAAAATATATAAAACAGAGGGGAGAGGGGGGTAAGGGATGGATGGAGAAAGCCTTTCCTGCTGTGCCAGCTGACCTGTGCTCAGCCTTCCCAGATGGCAGTGGCAGGGGCAGTTTCCTGGCCTTCCATGTGTTTTTAATCCCCGACAGGATGGCATTGGGGCTGTGGCAATCTCAGTATTTCTTCTTGGAGCACCTCAAGGCATTGCTGAGACGGCACCCGCACTGCCTGTATCTCAGACTTGGCATTATCCTTAATATTCAGCATTGTCTGTTGATTTTTCCCATTAAAAGCTGCTGTCCTTGTGCAGGAAGGAGTGAGAACAGACACAGCAGCGCTGCTTTGCTGTGACCCAGCTGCCACCAGGGAGGCACAGGCACGGAGCAGGACAGCTCTGTCCCCTACAAACAGCTCTGAGGACACTGCAGACACATGGCAAATGTGACACGCGTGCAGGGTTAATTGAACAATGCCGCGTGCTTTGAGCTTCCCTTAGCTGAAGGAATTAACTCAGCCCTGAAAGAGCCCCTGGAAGTTGGGAGGCTGATCCCAGTTTGTGCCTGTGGGGAAATCAGGGAGCCACGGTGTGAGCCCCGCCGGGAGCCTGAGCAGTCTAAATCCCTGAAGTGCTCTTCCTTCCTTCCTTCCTTCCTTCCTTCCTTCCTTCCTTCCTTCCTTCCTTCCTTCCATCCTTCCTTCCTTCTGCACCATTCCTTCCTTCCTTCCTTCCTTCCTCCCTCCCTCCCTCCCTCGGTAAATAAGGACAGGTTGTCACTCACTTGGTGTCACCCCCACTTGAGGACTGATGCCATTGCTGGGATGGAGCCTGAGGCTATGAACTGTCAAATATTCAGATTTGACCTGGGACTCTGGGTGTGTTTGCAGGATCCTCATTCTCTTTTCAGCCTCTCCCTGGTACATCAGAGCTTTCTCTGGCTCTGTCACTGCCATTAGGAGCTCTTGTCACGAGAAACGTTTTGCTCTCACCCAGTTTTTGTTAAAAGTAATATTTCAAGAACTTGCTAAGATCCTGTGTTCCTCCCTGAAGTGTCAGTCTCAGCCATCTGTGCCCTTCCCACACCCAGGGTTTGTGCTTTTGTTTTCTTTGAATCTCCCACCCCACGGCCAGGACAAAACCATCCATGTTCCAGCTGGGCTCCTGCACTGGAATCACATTTTTGTGCAGGGACAGTTCCCAGGTGTCTCTTAGAACCCATTGCAGTCCCCACCCTGAGGGCAGGTTTGCTCTCAAGATGTGGGGCTGGTTATGGCAGGTTTACTCTCAGGATGTGCAGTGTGGAGCTGTTTACAGCAGGTTTACTCTCAGGATATGCAGTGTGGGGATGGTTATGGCAGGTTTACTCTCAGGATGTGCACTGTGGGGCTGTTTACTACAGATTTACTCTCAGGATGTGCAGTGTGGAGCTGTTTACTACAGATTTACTCTCAGGATGTGCAGTGTGGGGCTGTTTACTACAGATTTACTCTCAGGATGTGCAGTGTGGGGCTGTTTACTACAGATTTACTCTCAGGATGTGCAGTGTGGAGCTGTTTACAGCAGGTTTACTCTCAGGATATGCAGTGTGGGGATGGTTACAGCAGGTTTACTCTCAGGGTGTGCAGTGTGGGGCTGTTTCCTGCAGGATTACTCTCAAGATGTGCAGTGTGGGGCTGTTTACTACAGATTTACTCTCAGGGTGTGCAGTGTGGGGCTGTTTCCTGCAGGATTACTCTCAAGATGTGCAGTGTGTGGCTGTTTACTACAGATTTACTCTCAGGGTGTGCAGTGTGGGGCTGTTTCCTGCAGGTTTCCTCTCAGGATGTGCCATTGGGGCTGAGGCAGTTTGGCAAACCCCAGAGCACTGTGCCCTCTGGGGCAGCCCCAAACCCATGCCTGATGTGGCTCCTGCCATTCCTGGGCCTCCAGCAAGGACTAAGAGCTTATTTTCCTGTCTCTAGCACCCATTGCAAGATGAGTTTAATGAGGACTAGAGAAGTGTTAATTGCTGGGTCAGTCCCTCTGTGCCCAGGATTATTTGTCTGATTTCTGTTCCCTTGCCCCAGCCCGGCTGACGCCAGGGGGGCTCCGTGTGGTGTTTGTGGCTCCGTGTGCCCATGCTGAGCAGCAGCAGAGCACATTTCCCCTTTCGCTGGGCTGCGTGGGAGGCGTCGGGGCTGTTTGTTCAGCTGCAGGGGCCCAGAGGGGATGGAGGGTTTGACGTGTGGGGATGGAGGGGTTGACATGGGGATGGAGGGGTTGACATGGGGATGGAGGGGTTGACATGTGGGGATGGAGGGTTTGACGTGTGGG
>VZRL01001648.1:302709-318483 GCA_013397895.1 Origma solitaria | reverse complement strand
GGGATGGAGGGTTTGACGTGTGGGATGGAGGGTTTGACATGTGGGATGGAGGGTTTGATGTGTGGGGATGGAGGGTTTGACGTGTGGGGATGGAGGGTTTGACGTGTGGGATGGAGGGTTTGATGTGTGGGGATGGAGGGTTTGACGTGTGGGGTGCAGGAATGTGGGAGGGAGCCCAGGGCCGGGCAGGGCATGGCTGCAAGGGCACGGGTGGTGTCACCAGCAGGGACCAGTCTGCCCAGGGACAATGGTCTGGGTGTCACTGGTGAGGATTCTGCCCAGGGACAATGGTCTGGGTGTCACCAGTGGGGTCCGTTCTGCCCAGGGACAGCAGCCTGGCTGTCACTGGTGGTGATTCTGCCCAGGGACAATGGTCTGGGTGTCACTGGTGAGGATTCTGCCCAGGGACAATGGTCTGGGTGTCACTGGTGGGGATTTTGCCCAGGGTCCATAGTCTGGGTGTCACCAGTGGGGTCCATTCTGCCCAGGGACCATCATCTGGGTGTCACTGATGGGGATTCTACCCAGGGACAACAGCTTGGGTGTCATCAGCAGGGACCAGTCTGCCCAGGGACCACAGTCTGGGTGTCACTGGTGGCGATTCTGTCCAGGGACCACAGTCTGCCCAGGGACAATAATCTGAGTGTCCCACTCCACTCGATGCTCCAGGGTGAACTTGGAGAGATTTAGCCATGTCTCGGAGGTAAATTCCTGGGTATCTCTGCAGGTGCAGGCTATACTGGGAAAGGCTGGATCCTTCCTGGATGGAACTCCAAATCCTTCTCTGTTTGTGCTGAAGTGCCCCTGAGTGATGTGCTTTGATTTTCCCCTGTGGCTCAAAGATCGTGGTAATTGCAGGATGAACTCCCGTGGCATCTGTGTTTGGAGTTTTACACAGTTTCTCAAAGGTTAATATTGAGGATGACGAATGGGTGACAAGGCAGGCTGGTGGGTGATGGAGATGCCCAGGAAATCCCTGGGCCTTGGTGAAATCTCCCTAAAAATCCTGTTGTGTTTAGCAAGTCCTGTTTTGTGCTTAAGTGCCCCTGACTCTGCAGAACTTGGCTCTGGCTGGAAATTTATCCCTTTGGGATTTAAATGTTTTTCTTTGGTGACTTTATTCGAGCCCCTTGTGCTGGGCAAGGTGGCAGATGCTGTGGAAAGAAAAACCGTTTCCGTTTTGCTGCTCACCCTCCTGCTCCTTCTGTTTGATCCCATCCCTGTGGGAATCTCCCAAGGGCTGGGCTGAGGGATGTGAGCAAGGACTCACTGTTTATGGATGTATTCGATTTGGGGTTTGGTTATAAACCCACAGATTTTCAGTCCTGAGGGCTCCCATGAGCATGAGATTTTTAAGATTTTGTTGTTAAATGTGCCTTTCTTGCTCTTGCTGCTTGTGCACGAAGAGCACTCTGAATTCCTGAACCATCCCTTGAGCCCACCCTAAAAGATGAGGATTAAATTCCCATTGATGGCTCCCATTGTTATTATTAATAGCTGAGATAGGAGACAGGCAAGGAATTCTTTAGGAGGCTAAATTTGCTTGGGAAAGATAAGGAGAAGAAAGGGGATCTTGGTTAATTTGGCTGCTTCATGGTCACCGCCTGACACCTGCCTCCTGTGCGGCTTGGTGGTGGCCAAAGGGGCTCTTTGGGTCCCCAAAGGGCTCTTTCTGTCCCAAAAGAGCTCTTCTGGTCCCAAAGGGCTCTTTCAGTCTCAAAAGAGCTCTTTGGGTCCCAAAGGGACTCTTCTGGTTCCAAAGGGACTCTTCTGGTCCCAAAGGATCTCTTTTGGTGCCAAAGGGACTCTTTTCGTCCCAAAGGGTCTCTTTGGGTCCCAAAGGGCTCTTTCAGTCTCAAAGGGACTCTTTCAGTCCCAAAGGGGCTCTTTTGGTCCCAAAGGGTCTCTTTTGGTGCGAAAGGGACTCTTTCAGTCCCAAAAGGGCTCTTTGGGTCCCAAAGGGACTCTTCTGGTCCCAAAGGGTCTCTTTTGGTGCCAAAAGCAGGGATAGCTCCTTGAAGGCCGAAGTCCTGCTGGCAGCAGTAGCCCCTGCTCTTCTCGCTGACTGAGGGGACAGCCCCATGCTGTCCCAGGCCTGGCACTTCCACAGAGAGCACCATTTGTTGCCATTCCCATCAGCACAGAAGCCTCCAAATAACCATTTCCTGCCCATTTTCCCTTGCAGTCCCCATCCCAGCTGAGGGGTTTGGGGCAGGCTGGATGCCCCATTTTGCTTTTTCGGGCCCGGCTGGTGCCATTGCAGGTGAGGGATGTCCCGTGCTTGGGTTTTCCCACTGTTGTGGGATGGGGATGTGCTGGATGGGGACTCCTGCCCTGCATGGGACATGTCCTGGCCCTTGTGGGGCTGGGCCAGGGGACAGCCCTGGCTCGTTAGGCACTTGCATAACGAGCAGAGCATCTCAGTGGGCTCTGCTGAGCTGCAGCAGGGCTCAAATGCTGCCTCTCCTCTATAAATAGAGTGAGTAGGCCAGTTTGCCTTGAGACAAGAATCTTCCCTCCCCCAAGAGCATCCGAAACTTTCATGCCTGATGGAGCTGGAGCTGCTAAAGAAATGAATTCTTCCCTATTAATTGCCCCCAGGTCTTCCCTCTGCCTTGATTTTGGGTTTTAACCTCAGCAGCAGGTGGAGTGCTCTCTCCAGGGGAGGGTGGGGAGGCTTTGGGGATGGATATCGGAGGAGTTTAGTGGAGGATTTGATGGAGGATATTGGAGGATCCTTCCACAGATTGTTTCCTAGGAAAGAGGAGAATCTGGGGCTCACTTAAAGACAATTTTGCAGAGTAACTGTGGGAGATTTCCTTCTGATCAAGGCAGGGACCGTGAAGGGCGAGGGCTTGAAGGACTGGCTGGGTTGGAGAAGTGCTGGAAGCGTTTCCAAAATGAATCTGAGCTGCCAGGACTAGCTCTGCGAGGGAGGGCTGTGTTCTATCTGTCTGTCTGTCCCTCACTGCCATGGTCCCTTTGGGTGCGAGGTTTGGGGCACTGTGAGTGTAGCACAGGCTCTGCCACAGCCTTTGCTTGGCACTGTCCCCCTGTCCCCATCCCCAGCCCTGCTGTGACCTCGTGGGGTGTTTTCCACCACAGGGTCCTGCCAGCAGCAATAACCTCCCTGCATTGCCCATTGCTGGAACCCAAACTCAGCTGAGCCTTAAATAAGTTCCCATAAATTCTCTTGGTTGGATATTCCAAGTTCAACTTTAAAAATTTTTTTTAAAATGTATTTTATTTTTACTTCTCTGTTGATCCAGCCCCTGAGAACTTGGCAGAAGTATAGAGCTACACCCCCCCTTCCCTCTTCCCAGCTTGAAAATATTGCTGCGTTAAAGCCTCCAAGTCGCTGGTTAAATACCAATTCATTTCCAGTCATCCCTGCTGAAAGGGATAATGCTGAGGAGCTAATTATTTGGGGATATTTTAGACCATTTCTGCAGCCAGGTGTTCTGCTTCTTATTTCTCCCTTGGCCACAGCTCTGCCTCCTGCCAGCTTTTCCCATCAGTGTCGTGTTCTCATGGCCCAGGGAAATGGTTTGGATTAGCAGGGCCAGGCTGCCCTGGTTTCCCTGACCGTGAGCTCGGGGCTCAGCTCCTGTGCGCTCAGCCCTTGGATTTCCCCAGCAGAATCTGCCCTGGCCCTCCGCTGTCTTCCTGAGAACCGTGGCTCTCTTGCTGTGACCTCAAATCTCTGTTTTCTTTAGTAAACAATTCCCTTTTAGGAATTTCTAGCAGGATTTGAGGGAGGGGGAGGCCTTCGCAGATGAAGCAGTGCCCGCGTGCAGCTCGGCTCTTGCTGAGCTTCCTGCGTGTGCTGGGGAGAGAAATAAAAATAATAAACTGCCTGTTTTGCCCGGGAGCTGAATACAAGGGGCTGATGGAAAAAATGGTGTGTCTGTGATCTATATATATATACTTTTTTATATATATATATGCACACAGACATAAAAAAATCTCATGAACTGCAAATGTGCCCCTTGAACTTAAAACCAATTTTGGAGCCTTGTTCCTGCCCATCCTTGGACGTGCTCAAGGCCAGGCTGATGGAGTTCTGAGCACCCTGGGATAGGGGAGGTGTCCCTGCCCATGGCAGGGGTGGGATGAGATGATCCTTAAAGTCCCTTCCACCCCAAACCATTCTGTGATCCCATAATTCCTCTCTTTTCGCTTTGCTGTGGATCTGTGGCCCTGCCAAGGCTTGTTGGAGGCACTGGCAGACCATCCTCTCTCACTTGGGTCGATTGGAAATGAAGTCCCAGTCAAGGAAAACCATTTTATTTTTCCCCTTAGAAATGCCACGCCACATATTTTTTTGTTTGTTTAACTTGTGCTGCTGCTTTCTTACTTTCATCCTTGTTCCTTATCTGTCTGGGAAGTGGGTCTGGCTGCCCTTTAGGAGTTATTGCTTTTGGTTTGCGGCACAGTTCTCCGTGTCCTCCAGACAGAGTATTTAGGGATTAAAGGGTGTCTGTATTTATTTCATGCTGCTTTCTCTCTGGCTTACTGACTTTAACACCTTTCAATCCCACTGAAACATGTTCCTCGTCCCCAGATTTGGAATGGATTCTGCTTCCTCCTTTTTTGGTAGCTTTCCTCGCTGGCTCATAAATTCCCCCAATAAATCTATGGGTGGCAGCTTTAATGTTGTCAGCTGAAAACAGATTTTTTTAAAAAAAAAATCTCTGCCTAAGGATCCAGCTCGTCCTTAGCTGCGATTCTGATACCTCCATCCCGAAATTATGGCTTTTTTCGGCGGGGGGAAAAAAAATAGCAGTGACGAGGTTGGTTTGCTGCTAGTTTTGCTCTGTCATCCCAAGGTGGATCTGCAGCAGTTACCAGAAAAATCCTCCGGAGATGGAGATGAATCATTCCCCAGGCGAGGCGGGCGCTGGTAGAGCCTGTGGAGCCGGGGGAAGCCGTGTGCTCTCTTTAGGCTCCTCAATAATAGGAACCTGTGCCTTCCTTTTGGGCCACTTCCCATATGGAGATGCGCTCGCAGCCCACTCGGGAGACGAGCGCTCCAAGGAAACATCTCGGCGTCTCCGAGCTCCGCGTTCCCGTTCCCCCGAGCGGCAGATGGGGGTTTGGGGGGATGGAGCGAGTTTGGGGTGGGCTGGGACTGTGTGGGGTGTCCTTTGGGGGCAGCAGGACATCGCTGGAGCTGCGGCAGGGATGGGGAATGTGACACGCGCTCGGGAACGGCAGAGGGAGCTTGGGGATGAGTGCGGGACCAGCCCGGGGGAGTCGGGCTGGGGAGGCTCGGGGGGTTCGGGCTGGGAGAGGCTCGGGGGAGCTCTCTGTGTCCAGGGAAGGGACATGGGATGGGCACAACCTGCGAGTGTGAGACCTCCCGGGCTCACTCCCAGCCTTACCCTCCATCTCCTCGGCGTCCTGGGCGCTGTTGCTCTTGGCCAAGGACTGGAGAACCTCTCTTGAAGCCCCCGAGCCCAAGCTCAGCTCTGAGCACAGCATTGAGCTCCTGTCCCCAGTCCCTCCTGGGGAGGACAGCAGGGATGAGGTGTGGACTGTGGCACCTGGAAAATCCCATGGAAAGGCACCAAGTGGGCACTTTCTCCCAGGTTTCCGTGGCTTTTTACGTGACCCTGGACAGGGTTATTCATCTCTCCAGGTGTGCCTGGCTGGGGGAGAGGAGCTGATCCTGATCCACCAGCAGCGATGCCGAGTGCTGGGGGATTGGCACCACTTGGCACCTTGGGGGAGCTGATGGTGAAACCCCAACCTCGTGCTGGGATGGGCACCCGGGGGATATGGGGCTGACCCCAAGGCCTTGGCAGCACCCTCTGCTCTCCACCCAGCCTGTGCTAGCAGCAGATTATCCTGCCTGGTTTCTAATGATGAAAGTTGGTGGGTTGTTGGTGAAAATAGACCTTGCACGGGGCTGTTTGTGAGGCAGACAAGGGAAAGATGGATCAGAGGAATGGCTTGGTGCCATGCTGAGCCTGATGAAAAGCTTTCCTTTCAAAGAGCTCCCCTATATTGTTCCCAGCTCATGTGTTTTGGGAGCTTGTTTGTTGTTTTTCCTCTGTTAATCACTGCTGATAGTTCTCAGTCTAATGATTTTGGGGGTTGTTTTCTTTTGGTCGAGTGCTTTTCCACTTTGGGATAAAGGCTAAAAAAGGCCCTAAATCCCACTGAACTGTAAAGCTGCTGGGGTAAGCGAGGCCCAAAGGGGCCGTGCAGCTCCTGCATTACTGCACACACAAGGGAACTGCCAGTGCTGAGCAATCCTGATGGGAAAAGCTGGCTGGGCTTGATGTATGGATGACATGGGTGCTGTCTGCAGCCCTGCTGAGTCGGGTCTCACTCACACCCTGCTCCCATTGCTGCGGAATTCCCGCTCAGTGCTGGGGAACAAAGCCTGGAGGGCTCTGTGGGATCGCTGTGGGGCAGCTGCCACTGCCCAGATTGTGGTGTTTGGGGCACAGAATCACAGAATGTCCTGAGCTGGAGGGACCCCCAGGATCACCCAGAGCAGCCCCTGGTCCTGCACAGACACCCAACAATGCCACCCTGTGCATCCCTGGCAGCGCTGTCCAAACGCTCCTGGAGCTGTGGCAGCCTCGGGGCCGTGCCCATTCCCTGGGGAGCCTGGGCAGTGCCCAGCACCCTCTGGGGAAGAACCTTGCCCTGATCTCCAGCCTGAGCTGCCCTGGCCCAGCCCGGGGCCATGTTTAGGGTGTATTTGTTGTGCAGGATGGGCCGAGCTGCTGGGGCTGCCTGGGTACAGGAGCTGTGCTGTGCTGCAGACACAGATCCTATTCCCCCAGAAGGTGATGCTAGGGAAAATCACAGGGAAATGCTCTCCCTCTTTAAGGGGAAGTTACAGAATGGTTTGGGTTGAAAGGGACATTAAAGCTCATCCAGTGCCACCCCTGCCATGGCAGGGACACCTCCCACTGTCCCAGGCTGCTCCAAGCCTGTCCAGCCTGGCCTTGGACACTGCCAGGGATCCAGGGGCAGCCACAGCTGCTCTGGGCACCTGTGCCAGGGCCTGCCCACCCTCCCGGGGAATGGGAGGAAGGTGAAATCAGGTCACCCAAACCCAGATCCAAAGCTGGCTCCTGGCTCACTGCAGGCAAAGTGGAGCAGCTTGGCTTAGTTCTGTCTCAGTGGCAGTTTGAGCTGAGCTGCATTGGGAGCCACATCCCTGAGGTGGGAAGATGCCTCCAACTGGGACAGGAATTTCCTACCTCATCCCAGAGGGATCTGCAAGAAGGAGTGTCTGTTCTGAGGAGATGAGGTGGTGGCTCTGCTTCACCTGCTCAGGGTGTGGGTGCACAGAGTCTGCTCTGCTCTGGATGCCACGGTTACATCTTTATAAGAAAGATCTAAAGCTGATGGAGAGTTAAGAAAATGGGGAAGGGTCTGGAGGGGCCCATGAGGAGCAGCTGAGGGCACAGGGATTGCTCAGCTGGAGCAGAGTGAGGGCAGAGCTCCCCAGGGGCTGCAGCTCCTCCCGAGGGCAGCTCCAATCTCTGCTCTGGGACAGGGACAGCACCCAGGGAACGGCTGGAGCTGGGCCAGGGCAGCTCAGGCTGGAGATCAGGGCAAGGTTCTTCCCCAGAGGGTGCTGGGCACTGCCCAGGCTCCCCAGGGAATGGGCACGGCCCCGAGGCTGCCACAGCTCCAGGAGCGTTTGGACAGCGCTGCCAGGGATGCACAGGGTGGCATTGTTGGGTGTCTGTGCAGGACCAGGGGCTGCTCTGGGTGATTCTGGGGATCCTTTTTAACTCAGGACATTCTGTGATTCCATGATATTCTGTCGTGGCCACTGTTAAAACCCAGCTCAGGATAAAATCCAGCGCAGGCTCCAGCACTCCTGCCCAGCCCTGAATCCTGGGGAGCAGCAGGGATGGGCCTGGAGCTGTGTCCTCTACATTCAGCTTTTGAACTTGGAGCGTGCTTAATGCAGGGGGGATTTGAAAGGCAGCTGCTTTCCCCTTCCTCTGAATTCCTGCTGAAGAACAGCCGTGTAACGAGATCAGGCTGGGGTTTTTCAGTGCAGCTGAGGCTAATTTCACGTGCTGAAGGCACCAGAATTCAAAAGAAATGCTTTTAATGTCGGAAAAATGGAAATGAAATGAAATGCCTTCAGAGTACCAGAGGCAACAAGGCAAAGGCGGTGGTGAATGAAATCAAGGGTGTGATGCCAGTGGAGAGGAGAAACAGAGAGAAAAACAGGGAGAAGAACAGAGAAATAGCAGCTCCAGTCTGCATCCATGAAAGATTTGGATCCTGGGTACTTTGATATCAGGAGGAGTTAGAACAGTCGTGGCTCTGGTGCTCAGATTTTTTGGCTAATTTTGGTTGCTATTCACACTGAAGGGTTTTGCTCTATTTTGGCAACATCTGCAAGCCCCCAGTGCTCCCGTGGGATGTTCCAGCCTGGAAAAATCAGA
The DNA here is from genome assembly GCA_013397895.1 of Origma solitaria. NCBI lineage: Eukaryota > Metazoa > Chordata > Aves > Passeriformes > Acanthizidae > Origma > Origma solitaria. The sequence goes on along the minus strand of VZRL01001648.1, from coordinate 310,051 downwards.
GATCTCACTGCTACCTCTCCATGGGGACAGGTCACACTGCATCCCAGCTGGGTCTGCTGGAGATGGAGGCATTTGGTCCATTCTCCTGGGCCAGGATCGTGATTTGTAGCCAATAACCTCAAAAATCCCACCCAACAAGGAAAAAGAAACCTTTTCCTATTCCACAAAGTATTTCCACAAAAGTGCACCCAAGATCCCCTCAGCCTCCCCTATTCCCATAAAAAAATATGATTACAATTGGTATCAGTTTAAAAAGTAAAACAAATATGACAAATGTTCAATGGAGTTTATTCATCCTAAGAACCTTCTTGGGAAGAAGTATTTACACTGGTTCAAAGTCAGGGCAGAACCTGGACTTCCCACTATGCCAAAAATATTTTGCAGTGTCAAAATCAGTGTTTGCAAAGCTGAAATATGAATTTCCCAATGAAAAGGGCTTGTTTAGGTGGGGATAAAAATATTTTAATTTTGTTTTCAGAGTTTACTTCTGGCGTGAATGTTGATAAAATGAAAATAAACATGTTTCGAAGCTAAGAACAAGTGTGTTTAATTGAGTCAGGCAGATTGTGACTGTTTTCCTAAATGAGCTTTTGATAAGTTTGACCTCTTCCAGCAGAAAGTTTTGATATGATCACGTTGTCATTTTCTGTCAGAAAACTGTTCTTCCAGAAAATCTGCAGCCACTTCCAATCAATATTTTCCTTTCTTGTGCTCTGGGCAACCTTGGGAATGAACGTCCTGGTGCAGCTCCTTGTAACGTTTTTCCAGTGCCTGAAGGGGCTCCAGGAGAGCTGGAGAGGGACTGGGGACAAGGGATGGAGGGACAGGACACAGGGAATGGCTTCAGCCCAACAGAGGTAGGGTTAGGTGGGATATTGGGTAGGAATTGTTCCCTGGGAGGGTGGGGAGGGGCTGGGATGGAATTCCCAGAGCAGCTGTGGCTGCCCCTGGATCCCTGGCAGTGTCCAAGGCCAGGCTGGACTGGGCTTGGAGCAGCCTGGGACAGTGGGAGGTGTCCCTGCCATGGCAGGGGGGGCACTGGATGGGCTCTAAGGTCCCTTCCAACCCAAACCATCCCTGGATTCCCTGATCTGTGTGGTTGGAGGCTTGCAGGCTGGTGCTGCCTGATGGGAACATGAGGAGAGGGCAGCAGGAGGTTTGTGGGGAGCAGCAAAGCTCCAGCAGCCTCTCCCTGCCCAGGGCTGCTCCCGGAGCTGCAGCTCTGCTCAGCACAGAGCGTTCCACTGGAGCCAGGTCTGGGTCCTTGCACATGGAAACAGCTGCTCGAGTCCCTGGGAATGGCTTTGAGTCCATCTCTGTGCTCGCTGAATTCCCCTCCCGTGCCTGATCCTGAATTCCAGAGAGGGTTTTTGATGCCGGCCCGGCAGTGGGAAAACCCTGGCCCCGTTCCAGCCATCTGGAGCCCAGCTCTGCCCCTGCCCTGCTGAGAGCCAGGCTGGAAATCCCAGCGGGGGCTGCACGGCCCCGGGGGGACAGAGCTGCCTGCCTGCCCCTGTCCTCCCTAGGAGGGCCTGGGGTGTCCTGGGAGAGGCGGGGGATGTCAAGGGAGAGGCGGGGGATGTCCTGGGGATGTCCTAGGGGATGTCCTGGGGGTTATCCTGGGGAATGTCCTGAGGGATGTCCTGGGGAATGTCCTGGGGATACCCTGGGGGATGTCCAGGGAGAGGCTGGGGATGTCCTGGGGATGTCCTGGGGATGTCCTGGGGGTTATCCTGGGGAATGTCCTGAGGGATGTCCTGGGGAATGTCCTGAGGGATGTCCTGGGGAATGTCCTGGGAAATGTCCTGGGGGATGTCCAGGGAGAGGCTGGGAGAGGCTGGGGATGTCCTGGGGGATGTCCTGGGGGATGTCCTGGGGAATGTCCTGGGGGATGTCCTGGGGGATGTCCTGGAGGATGCCCTGGGGGATGTCCTGAGCCCTGGCACATGGCAGTGCCAGGCAGGCTGTCCCCTCTGGGAGTGGCCTTTAAGTGACCTCAAAGCCATTCCTTCCTCAAGGAACAAACTCCCCCGTGCATCCGAGCAATGTGTGGGATCTGTCTCCAGCTCCCTGGAAGGAGCTCGGTGGGGATGGGACCCTTCTTGCCGGGAATGAAGGATAGGATGAGAGGGAATGGCCTCGGGATGCACCAGGAGAGATTGAGTTTGATCCTCAGAGGGATTTAAAGCCTTGTGGAGGTGGCACTTAGGGACATGGGTTAGTGGTGGCCTTGGCAGGGCTGTGGCGAGAGGATTCGATCTTAGAGGGTTTCTCCAACCTCAGTGATTCTAAGGAATAAGTCCCAAATATCCTCTGCCTCCGTGGAGTGTTGGGGCTGGGGGACCATCTCTGGGGGTGTGATGGGATGCAAAGTGAACTGGAAAGGGGATGAGCTTTGAGGAACTCTTATTTGACCCTTATTAGTCCTGTTTTGATTAAGGATAAAATCCTTATTTTGATCCTGTTTTGCCTGAAATATCAAACCTGAGCCTGGTGAGCTCCTGAGCTGCAAGCAGGAATTTCCAAGGCTGGAGCTGAGCAGTGGGGGCTGCTCAGACAGTGTGGAGGGAGCAGGTGTTTTGGGAGGGGCAGAACAAATGATAGAACAGCGAGAAAACACACATGAGTTATATTTTAAAAATTTTTTTCCTCTTCTACCTTGAAGCAATCACCAAATGGCAAATGAATTCCTGAAAGCTGCTCTGTTTTCCCAGAGGGCCTCGCAGGAAATATTCCCTCTCCCAGCAGCCCTGCTGCTCCTGCCCACTGCCATCAGGAATTCCAGAGTTGTTCTGTGACATGGAAAACACAGGAGTTTGGCTGTTTAACTGTGGCCTCAGCAGAGGCCTGAGCTCCTGGGCAGGTCCTGAGGGGGTGTAAAACACTCCGTGGGGAATTTGGGATGCACCAGAGAGATCTGCAATGCCGAGGACATCAGAATTGTTATGGGAAGCATATATGGGAGTGTTGGGGCTGGGGGAGCATCTCTAGGGGTGGCGATGGGATTGCAAAGCGATCTGGAAAGGGAATGAGCTTTGAGGAACTCTTGTTTGATCCTTATTAGTCCTGTTTTGATTAAGGATAAAATCCTTATTTTGATCCTGTTTTGCCTGAAATGTAAAACCCTCTCTCCAGGGTGGGAAAATAAATGATGGAGCAGAACAACCTTCCCCCAGTCAGGGCATCAGCTGGGAGAGGAGTTCCTGGTTTGGGTGAGAGGAGTTCCTGCTTTGGGGGAGATGAGATCATGGTTTGGGTGAGATGAGTTCCTGGTTTGGGTGAGATGAGTTCCTGATTTGGGTGACCAGAGTGGAGAGCTGAGGGTTTTCTCTCTGAGGAACAAGATAAGAACATCTCATTCTCTTTTCAGCCTCTTCCTGCCCTGCTGTGGTGTTTAACCAGCCAGGAATTGGGGTGTCCTGCTGCAGGGCTGGAACCAAAACTGCTCCCTTTGATAACTGTGCTGATGGTTTTAGGGTGTTTGTGCTGGAGGGAACAGCTCCAGGGGAAGGGGCACAGCTCACCCCAGAGCTTCCTGCAGGTCTTGCTCGGAGCTTTTGGAGTCAGGAGAGCAAACTTCAGACTCAGCTCTGCTGGGTTTCAGGGCAGTGCTGCATTTTTAAAGAGGATCTGAACATCAGCTGCTGGGAGCTTCGAATCCCTTCTGGGGGAGCAGCTCCCCTCTCCTCCTCCCCAGCAGTGATGTGAGGAGCTGCTGGGGCAGGGAATGGGCACGGAACGGGCACGGAATGGGCAGGGAATGGGCAGGGAACGGGCACGGAAAGGGCAGGGAACGGGCACGGAATGGGCAGGGAACGGGCAGGGAACAGGCAGGGAACGGACCGGATCTCTCCAGGCTGCCCTTGGCCTCCAGCACAGCTCCATCTGCACCCAGTGAAGCCCTTGCAAGAGCAGATATTGATAACCCCTGCTGCCCAATCCAGGGCAAGGAGCCCATTTGGGCAGAGGTGAGCCCAGGGGGGCTCCCTGGGGTGGGGCTTGTGGCCTCCTGTGCCCTGGAGATCCTGGGCAAAGAGGGGTGGCACCAGTGCTCTGCCCTTCTCTGCTGTGGTTCTGGATCTAGCCTCCCTCTTCTCCATTTTTCCCAATTTTTCCCAATCCCACCTTTCCTTTGGCACTGAAATATCAGACCTGAGGGTCAGCAAACACAGCTGAGCCTGCCTGGGAGGTTCTTGGGGATTAGGGTTATCAGGGATGCACTCCCTGGGGGAAGGTGCTCCAAACCCACCACCCCAATCAGCTGAGGGCTTGCTCTGAACACACATTTTTCCTATCAGATCATCAGCTCCTGATGAACTGAGCAGCTGAGAGGAATATGAGAGAGAGAGAGAGGTAAAAAGAGAAAGGGAGAGATAAGAAAAGAGGTGGGGGGATCATCGTCAGCAGGAAGATCAGAGGATCATCAGGAGCCAGTGGGATCCATGGAGCATGGATATTCCTTTTTTATTCTGTCTCTGTCCCTCCCTGTCTCCCCCCAACCTCTTTTCTTATCTCTCCCTTGCTCTCTTTTCCTCTCTCTCTCTCTCTCATATTCACTATACAATAAAATCCGTATTATTGTCACTGGCACATGGTCTCCTTTGCAACTTAACTCGGGCAGAGGAATTTCTAAAGAACCTCAATAATCAGATCTTGACAGGGATGCACTCCCTGGGGGAAGGTGCTCCAAACCCACCACCCCAATCAGCTGAGGGCTTGCTCTGAACACACATTTTTCCTATCAGATCATCAGCTCCTGATGAAGGGCACAGCTGAGAGGATCAGCCCATGGTGAGGCAGTGAAAAGGGAGAGAGGAGAGGTGGAACAACTTTCTCATTTTTCTGAGCCTTCCTAGCCCTGCCTGGCCCTGAGAAGAGCAGAGCCCTCAGGAAACTTTCCCCATGCCTGCATGGAGAAAGCCCTGGGATTTCAGGGATGCAGGGAGGGATTTGCAGCCTGGTCCTGCTGCAAATCTGCCCCCGAGGAAAGGCAGCTCCCAGTTCGGGATATCCACCCCCTTGGAGCCCCTGCCTCCCAAGGAAGGTCCAGGCATGGACTGAGTGCTCCAGGAGTTTCCAGGCACCCTTCTGATCCTGATTTTTAGAGCTTGCCTTAATATTTTCCGCTTCTGCTGAACAACCTGAGGAAAATCAGCTCAGCATGCTTGGTGGACCCAGGTACTTCTCTCATTATTTTTTCCTCCCAAGGTGTGAAAATCGGCTGTTGCTCCATTTTTCTGGCTTTATATATAAATTTAAAAGCTCATTTGTGCTGACTCATGGAGAATTACCCACGTTAAAACACCATTTTGAAGCACCTAATTGAGCAAACACCGAAAGGAAATGTTTGATTACTCCTTCAGCTCCTCATTTTTCCTGGCTGAGGCCATTTAGTGCATTCAGCTCAAATGAACCAGCACTTTTGGTTTCACTCCGCACGCATTTTCCTTTGATAAAGTATTTTCCAAAAGGAGTTTGCTCAGCTTTCTTCCATTCCCAGTGTTTAGAATGAGAATGAAAATCAGATTTCTCATCCTCCCAGGGTGTTGAATGGGAATCTTGTGTTATTTAGGCTGCACACCAGTGCTTTTGTAAGGGATATTCTCTGTGTAGAGGGAAGATGCTGCAAAATACTATAAAGAGATTTTATTTTCCTCAAGTTCACTCACAAGCTGGGAATTTGCACGTGTGTGTGCTGGCAGCTTGTTTTTATGTGTGTCCTGAATGAGTTTTTTGTATAAATGAGACCTGTCTGGACATCTGGATATTATTGGGAGCTGACTCTTAAATTTCTTTCTCTAGAAGATGAGTTTCTTGTGTTGCAAATCTCCAGGCTGAACATCACTAAGTTGGTTTTATGTGTGTTTAAATTTTTATGGAGGTAATTACTGGGGAATAATTGAGAGCCTTGCTCTGGTTTGACCTGTACCAATTAATTTGTTTTTCCCCTCAGTGGAAGAGGTTGGGGCTCTCCACCATCTGAGGTGGAGAGTTTAAAAATAATTTTTCTGCTCCTTCTGATCTGCTGCTGTGATTTCGATGGGAAGAGAGGCCCTGTCTCTTTGTGATGGCTTTAATTGAAATCCACTCAGCACAGAAATGCTGGAGATCTCCAAAGATGCTGCAGTGACTGGGCTGGGCAGATTTTGTGTTTATCCCAGGTTGGTTTGGGTTGGAAAGGCTCTAAATGGTCATCTCCTTCCAGCCATGGCAGGGACACCTCCCACTGTCCCAGGCTGCTCCAAGCCCTGTCCAGCCTGGCCTTGGACACTGCCAGGGATCCAGGGGCAGCCACAGCTTCTCTGGGCACCTGTGCCAGGGCCTGCCCACCCTCACAGGGAGCAATTCCTTCCCAATATCCCATCCAGCCCTGCCCTCTGGCACTGGGAAGCCATTCCCTGTGTCCTGTCCCTCCATCCCTTGTCCCTAGTCCCTCTCCAGCTCTCCTGGAGCCCTTTAGGCCCTGCCAGGGGCTCTGAGCTCTCCCTGGAGCCTTCTCCTCTCCAGGTGAGCACCCCCAGCACTCCCAGCTCCAGAGCAGAGGGGCTCCAGTCCTGGAGCATCTCCATGGCCTCCTCTGGTCTCTCTCCAGCAGCTCCAGGTCCTTCCTGTGCAGGGACTGTCCCCACAGTGTCCCCAGCCCTGGCTCAGGGGTTTTTCCCACTGGCAGGGTGGCAGTGCACTGTTCCCCAGCCTGTGCCATAATCCATTCCCCTGCAATTCCCTGCCTCCCTTTCCCAGCCTCCGGAGCTCCTTTGTGGGTCAGCCCCGAGCCCCAGAGGCTGCACGTGAATCCAGCTGCTCCCAAAGCATCAGGATAACAAATTGCAGAGGGATTTTGGAGATGCCGCGCTGCTCTGCGGGCCCAGGAGTGGAGTTCTCATTAGATCCGCGTGTGCTGCTTGCAGATCGGCACCTTTTGTTCTCTTTCATGCCTTTTAAAGATGAAAAAGCTTCCTGAGACCCCGGCAGCTGTTTGGCAGCCTGCTGTGAGGGAAGTGTGTGATGTCCTGACTCGATGTGAGCAGGGTTTGAGGCCATCTCCAAAGCCTTTCCCCTGCGACCTGTGCAGGGCTCTCGGTGTTTTTTGTGGGGTTTTGGGGGGGCTTGGCAGTGGTGGGGTTTGTGTGGAGTTGGGCTGTGTGGGGACAAAAGTGATTGTTTAAGAGCTTCTCTCCCATGAGGCAGAAAAAAAGGGCATTTTTAGGGCAGTCTTAAAATGCCAGGGACTGAGTAGAGCTGGCATCACTCCTCAGGTGGATTCATTTTGATTCGCCCCAAGCAGGCCCAGAGACACTTCAGAGACAAAATCAAAGAAGGGGATTTGCTTTATTCACCACGC
>VZRL01001648.1:267984-297377 GCA_013397895.1 Origma solitaria | reverse complement strand
TTTTTTTTTTTTTTTCCCCTGAAGGAAGGCAGAGTCTGAGATAAAATCCAAATCCTGATTGTAGCCCAGACTGTAACTTTTGCCACCTGCAAACCCCAGGTGCCAACTTCACCCCTCCAGCTCCGTCCTGCACTCTTGCAAAGCCATGGCATCGATGGTGCTTGGCACCCTCCAGGCTCCCTCCCTGCTCCCTCCTTTTCTCCCTCTCCCACTGCCTGACTTCGCTCACTTGCTGGGAACTCTGCTGGACTCTACATATCCCCTGGACCTGTCCTGCCAGACAAGGATGTGTCCTGCCGAGTTTGCTCCTTCGAGGTGGCTCCTGCTTGTCCCTATCAGTTCATTCCCCACCTGGAGCCTCTCCCCTTTCTCAGCGTTTGAGTCTGGCTGAGCTTTCCTTCCCTCCCCACCGTGCCAGGCCCTGGGGGAATGTGACAGCAGAAGGGCCGTCACAAATCCATGGCTTTTCCATGAGCTGCAGGGAGCGGGAGGAGTTCCCTTGCCTGCCGAAAGTGGGATGTGCTGAGGGCTGCTGTGACAGCAGCACCCTCGGGTGAATATCACAGTGCCATCAGTCGTGGAGCTGTCACCGCTGGAAGGTGAGTGGCATTCCCCGAGCTGGGAATGGTGGCTGTGCATTTCTGGGCTGTCCCAGGTGGGTCCTGCTGTCCCCACCTCTCCTTGTGAAGGTGAGCTGGAAGCACCAAACTGTGTCCATCCCAAATTCTCAGGCCCCAAACCCCATCCCAATGGGAAGGGGTGATGAGCCAGCTTGGGGTGAGGGTTTTTCCCTCCAGGTTTGAAGGATGGTCACCCAGAAATCCACGTTTTTCCCTACTGAGAAATACTGGAGGGATAATCCTGGTTCCAAAAAATTTTGTTTTAAAAGGTAGAGATTCCCCCTGGGAGGTTTCAGCCTGATTTTAAGTGGAAATGCTGCTTTCAGCCAGCTTTACAATATTGTGGCAGTTAAAAGCAACCAAATAAAAATAAAATCTGAAGCCATATTTGAACTTAAAGTGAAACCAAAATGTTTTGTTATTTCCCACTGGAAAACTCAAATTGATGTTTCCCTGAAAACAAACATTTTTGGTGGGGAAAAAAAAGGCTTTGTCCAGCCTTCTTTAAGTGTTTTTTCTAAGAACAAGCAACACTTTTTGGTTTGCTGGAGTTATTGCCAGAGAGATGCCACTTATGTGAGTGACCTGGAAGGTGTCCCTGCCCTGGGGAAGGGCTTGGAATGAAATGAGCTTTAAGGTTCCTTTCAACCCAAACCATTCTGTGAAAGAGGGGAAGCTTAAGTGAGATATTGGGAAGGAATTGTTCCCTGTGAGGGTGGGCAGGCCCTGGCACAGGTGCCCAGAGAAGCTGTGGCTGCCCCTGGATCCCTGGCAGTGTCCAAGGCCAGGCTGGATCAGCCTGGGACAGTGGGAGGTGTCCCTGCCCATGGAATGAGATGGACTTTAATGTTCCTCCCACCCCAAACCATTCTGGAATTCACTGTTTCTCTTTGCATTTAGCCAGGGCAGCTCCTAACTCTGGGACTGAGCAGAGCACTGTCCTGTCCTTGTTTTGTGCTGTTTCCCCTCACTCAGGAGGTGCTCAGAGCCTGGGACACGATGGCAGTGTCCCCGTGCTGGGCACTGGGAGCTGCAGAGGTGTGTGGATGAGCTATGGACTGCTCAAAAAAATCTGTGGAAAGCACCATCAGAGAAGGAACAAAGCAGAACAAGTTGATGAAGGTCCCCAGTCGAGCTGGGGGAAAGGAGCTGAGTTTTCTCAGGACTCGGATGTTTTTAGGGGCTGATGTCTCCCCATCCCAGTCCCTGCCCCAGGAGTTACTTTAATGTTCCTCCCACCCCAAACCATTCTGGAATTCTGTGCTTCCCTTTGCATTTTGCCAGGGCGGCTCCTAACGCAGGGACTGAGTGTCCTGTCCTGAGCTGTCCCCCTATGCTGCGGGGCTGGGGGGTGACAAGGGGGACACAGCCCGTCCCCCCAGTGCCCCTCGCAGCCGCAGCCCCAGGAGCTGCCGCGGGCACATCTGGAGCTGCCGCCGCTGTTTCCAGGGCTACGGGAGGAGGCAGCGCTCCGCATCGCATCCCGGGCGGAGGGAAGGCGATGACTCTGCAAATGTCAGCATGGCTCACTCGGGAAGCCACGCCGAGTCCTCCCGCACCTTCCCCGCTCGGAGCTGTCTAGACGCTGCTCTGCTCCGTGCAAATCCCAATTATCATAATGGCAAGCGGCTGGGAAAGCGCTCCGAGCGCCTTCCCCCCTGCCAGGGGCGGCTGCAGCCCGGGGCTGGCTCTCTGGGGCTTTTTTCTGTCCGACAGCAGAGAAGCCAGGTGGGTTTGTGGGGTGTCGTGGGCAGAGAGTGGAGCTGGGTGCTGCCACCCCCCTAAGATCTAAAACCAGCCAAACGCGGAGCATCTTCTCCCTAAAAACCCGAGCTTAAGCAAGGGAGGTGTGTTTGAGAGAGGAAAGAACAGCCTGGAGAGGAGCAGTGACTTGTCTTACTGCTAATTAAACTCATCAGGTCTCAAACCCCTCCTCGCACATTTGGGAGCGCAGGGATGGCCAGCGCTGCTCTGGGTTTCTTTCCCCTGCCTGTGCTCTCCCCTGTGGGCTGCAGAGCTAAGCCCGGGCTGATTTAGCTCCTCACACAACACTTAACTCGGTGTCTAAGAGCTGGGGGGGTTTTCTGGACCATTTCACAGCAATGGGCTGCATCAACAGAAAGCATCTGATGCTGTTGGCCGCCGTCCCAAAGCCCTCGGCGCGATGTTCTCCTGTCAGAAAGCTGCTGTGGGGCTGCTCCTCTCCTGCAGCTGTCCAAGAAATCCCCCACGGAGCTCTCTCCCTCCTGCTCCATAAATTCAGGGCTGGGTTTGTGGTATGAGGAGAAGGTGCTGCAGTGAATCAGCGGCAGAAGCACAGCTGGGGTTATCCCTGCCGGGGGATGCTGTGTGCCTGGGGTTCAGGTGGCTGCAGCACAAGGAAAACCTCCCATCCTGGAAATCCATCCATCTCTGCTCTGAAACTGCCCTCTGCGCCTGCTTTGGGAATGGGGAAAACACAAACATTTGCTGCTGCGCTGGGAGCTGGGATGGCAGGGCTCTGCCCACAGCATGGATTTTTTTAAGGGCTGGATTCTACAGCCCAGAAATGTGGAGTTTATGATGAAAATGCTGCCAGGCTTTTATCTGCAGCAATTCCGGGGTTGGTAACAGCCCAGTGGAGAGCGGGAGCCTCTGTTATCTGAACAGCCAATTAATTTGAGCACATTCCCCTCTCCTGCTATAAAGATGTCACTTCCCTGTGCCAATGACATTGCTCCGAGGTCCCACCTGCCTGCTCGCGTTGTCACTGTCATTTGATGGAACAGGAGCCCAGAGAGGTTTGGAGCCTCTTCCCTGGAGAGGGACACGGTCCTGGGCGGCTGCTCCGGGGAACTGTGCCAGACGGGGAGGGGGGACTGGATCGTGGAATGTTACAGCTTGGAAGGGACCCTAAAACTCCCCCAGTGCCACCCCTGCCCTTGGCACCTCCCACTGTCCCAGGCTGCTCCAAGCCCTGTCCAGCCTGGCCTTGGACACTGCCAGGGATGGGACATCCACAACCCCCCTGGGCTCCCTGTGCCAGGGCCTGCCCACCCTCACAGGGAAGGATTTCTTCCTGATCTCTCTCTGAATTTTCCCTCTTTCCCATTTTGTTTGATGGCCTCCAGTGGTCCCTTCCAGCCTGAACCATTTGGGCATTCTATGATTACTGCCCAGGAGTGTCTGTGGGACTGTCCTGCACTTTGTCAGCTACAAAACTCAACTTTTATCTACACAAAACAGGGAAAAAATTGTATTTGCCACATTCATGAAATGCTGCTCCCCAAGCACCGAGCATAGGAGCCGTCATGGCTAAATTGCCGATTTTGGGAAGGGGATTATGGTGCTGTGCTGGGGGAGAAGGGATGGGAAATGGGACAGAGTGGGGTGGAAAAGGAGGAAAGCAGGACTGGCAAAGCCATACCCAGGGAGAGTGTGACCATGGGCATGTGTTGTGTTGGTGTTCAGTGATCCTTGGGGTCAGTAAACATGGAATTCGAGCCCACAGGAGCCGGCCTGGGATCTCTGAATAGTTCGTTCTGGGCCATGCTCCCCTGGGTGCATTGAGTACTTTAGATTTCCTAGGCACTGAGTTGTTATTTCTCCAGTTTTCTTTATCCAAAGATTTTCTGTTTCTGGAATCCTGTGCAAAGTAGTGGATCACTCTGGCTCTTACAGACACTTTGTCACGTCCTGAAGATTCTGAGTTCAGTAAAACACCTCCCTCCTGCTGCACATCTGCTCCTGTAACTCCCAGCTGGATCCCTTTCCTCCCCTTTGCCAGCAGGGAGTGTGTGGTGGCTCTGCTCAGCTCCCCTCAAACAGGGCAAGAACAAGGACTTAAAAAATAATAAAATCAGTATTTGTTTGAGCTGCTGAATCGCTGTGAGCTCAGTTTGAGTAGGGATGGGGAGGGAATTCCCCTCAGCCCCCATCTTGCTGAGGTTTTCAGGCTCTTGGTGGGACTGTGCAGGGTCAGGAGTTGGACAGGCTGATCTCCGTGGGTTCCTCCCAGCTCAGGAGGTTCTGTGGATCTCTGTTTCTCTGAACTCCCCGGCATATTTAGGTGCTGGGAACTTGCAGGCCGTGGTTCTTGCAGCTGCGTGCATCCAGAAGAGACTTTTAAATTAAAAAAATTCAATTTTCTGGGAAATCTGCTCCGGGATGGTCATCCCCAGCAGGGCCTGTGGTGGTGGGAAGGGTCTCAAGGGGTGCTTGCAGAGCTAGCACCCACCAGGAACTGCTCTGCACTTTGTCAGCTACAAAACTCAACTTTTATCTACACAAAACAGGGAAAAAATGGGATTTATTTGCCACATTCATGAAATACTGCTCCCCAAGCACCGAGCTGTCATGGCTAAATTATCCTAAAAAACAGAAGGAGGGGAGTTACAATCTCTGGTTTTGATACTGATGGAATAAATTCTGACTTTTCCTTGTCCACAGCCCAGCTTGCAACAGGTTTAAAGCACGGTACAGATGGCTATGAAATTATTGCCAACAGCTACTCATTATATTAGATAAGGCCCTGGGTTTATTTAGGGGAAGCAGATGGAGGGAATACACAATATTTTAGATGTCTTGGCAAACTGTGTTTTCCTTAGAACAACACTGCATGTTTGGTGTGAGAGTTCTGGCCAAAAATAAAACAACAAAACAGAGAAAGAGGAATAATTATATTCCTTGAGGGACAATAAGGTGTGTATTTAAAAAAGAAATATTATGGGCAAGTCAGATTGTGATTTCTGAGGCTTTATTTTAATACTTGTGGCAAGAGGAGAGTTTCTGATTTTATTTGAAAATCTGTATTTTTTGGACTTGTGGCTAAAGCTTGAAAACCTGACCCCAGCTGCCTTCCAAAACAGAGGGATAACAAGGCAAATAGTCTTAATCTTATTTTTTTGGAGCTTCTTATGACTTTTAGCCCGGCTGTGTTGATTTAGGGGCTGCCTGCCTGTGTGGGCAAGGAGCAGGTGGAAAAATGCTGGGATTTGGGGTCTCTGAGGCACAGCTTTGGACAGGAGGTGTTTGAGGAATATCCAATCTCTGCCTGCTCAGGGCATTCCCTGGCAGAACCTCCCTCAGAGAGCACCCAGCTCCGAGGCACAGGGTCTGGAAAACTCCCTCCAAAGGGAGAAGACCTGTCCCCACTTGGGAAGGCACCTGGCAGCATCGCAGACTTTGTCTTTCTCTGTTGGAGGAATTTCCTTTGGGGACATTGGCAGAAACGGATGGGGCGCAGTTCTCTTGTCTCATTGAGCTCCATTCCAACATCACTTCCCTCGCTCCGAGCTGCTCCTGGGGAGGCACAGGGGGAAGCTGGAGGGGAGGGAGCTGGCTCTGCCCCTCGGGGCATCCCTGGATGTCCCACGTCCCTCCCTGGGTGTGCCCTGTCCTTCCTCGGATGTCTCACACTACTCCTTGGATGTACCATGTCTCCTGGGATGTCTCACACCACTCCTTGCATGTCCCATGTCTCCTGGATGTCCCACATCCCTCCTTAAGTGTCTCACATCCCTCCCTGGCTGTCCCATGTCACTCCTTGGGTGTCCCACATCCCTCCCTGGATGTTCCCTGTCACTCCTGGGATGTCCCACACCCTTCCCTGGATGTCCCCTGTCACCCCTGGGATGTCCCACACCTCCCCCCAGGCTCATGCTGGATGAGCACAGCGAGTGCAGGCAGGAGCAGAGGTGCCATGGGGTGCCGATGACAGCAGGCACCCCTGGTTTGGGGATATTTTGTGGCGTGGCAGGAAGAAAAGCCCAGAAATGTTTGACTTCCTGGAGAAGTTCTCCACCTCGGGTGGCCTGGCTGAGTTCCTGGGGGTTTTGGGGCTCTGACTGAAGTGCACGAGCACACCCTGGGGATGCTGCTGATCCATTTTGGCAACTTCTCCCTGCTCTTGCTGTGCCCTGAGAGAGCACAAAACTCGGCAAACGTGGCAGCAGAATTGTCTCCCTCTCCAATCGCTGCCCTCCCGTTTCTTTGATGAATATTTTTGGCTCTCATTCTGCACCAGTGTTCACCTTTGCTTTTTCCTGCCCACCCCAACAGTGATTTGGGGTGCCTGGGCCATCTCATCCCTCCCAGCGGTGATTTGGGGTGCCTGGGCTGGGCCATCCCTCCCAGCACTCCAGAACCCAGTGCTTGGTTCAGCTCTGACTGGGTGGGAGAAAAAAAAAGCCCAGAGAAGAGTGACCTCCCCAGAGGTCTCCTGTCCCTCCTGCCCAAGGTGCCCAGCACTGGCAGATGTTTTTCCTTCCTCGCTGCTCCCATCCCTCTCCCGACAGCTCCAGCAGCACCAGCGGGCAAGGCTGAGCTCCTCTTCCCGAGCGTTTTGTTTTGCTTTTGCAACGCTGATGTGATTTGATAGCGCTGACATTTTCCGCCCAACTCCTGAACAAGTCCTTCTGGGGGCTGGCCAAGTGCAGGGGGTGAGGTGGCTCTGCTTCCAAAGAACACAGACTCCGTCACAGCTCCCAGGGCAGCCTGGCACGGAGCTGCTCCTTCGTGGCTCCAGGAGGGGATGGGATGGGCTTGGGATGTGTTTTGGTGACTCAGAGCTCTCTCCTCCTGCGGTCTGTGCAGCCCTGTTAGCCCACCTGGCAGGAAAACGCATCCCCACCACCCACCAGCTGGCCTGTGCCCTTTGCTTTGTGCTTCCAGCTCGTGGAGAGCACAGCCCTGCTCCTCCAGGGATCTCTGGCACAGCTCTGAAGGGCACTGCTTCGTTTGGGTGATGTTTTTCACTCACACAGGACTCGGGAGTTTGTATTTTTTTGGGAAATGGCAGCATTAAATCAAGGCAAAGCTATTTGCAGGCTTGACAAGAATTGCTTCCACTAAAAAGGAAAATGTATTTAAAGCCGGGAATGCTTCGTTTTGGAACTTGACAAATGAAAAAATCCCCAAATGTTGCTCTGTTGCTCTTTCATTTACATCCCCTGAAGTAAAAATACTTGAAACATTTTGCTGATCCTGAAATTCCCCTTGAAGAATCTTGTTTGCTGCTGAGGCAAAACCCTCCCTAGCCTGGCTGTGGGGTGGGTGACACCTGATATCTCCAGGAAAGTGCTTCCTGCTCCCCTCTGCTGCCCTCGGGAGCCTCTGGAACGCCATTCTGGGATGGCCATTCCCACGGGCGGAAAGCAGCATCCCTCCTCTGTGCTGCTCACGGAGAGAGGCTCAAGGTGTGACCTACTTTGCAGCCCCGGGGAAGTGCGGGATGGTTTGAACTCCTCTGGGCTCCGTTTTCCAGCGAGAGCTCCCCGCGATGGTTTTGGCCGTGTGCGTTTCCCCGCCAGCCGTCAGCGCTGATTGCAAACTCCTTCTTCACTCCGCGCTGGGCCTGTCCCTGTCTCTCCTGCTCAGCAGCAACAAGAGCTTCTCTGAGCGATTGCCTCATCATCAGAACATCTTCCTCCGTCCTGGTGCCTGAGCAGGCAGAGGCCAGACAAAGTCAAGAGAATAAAAAGCAGATAAATTTATTGAAGGCCTTCAGGTGCATTTAGGGCAGACAGAGCCTACTCCAGAGGCTACACCCAAAACGGACAGCGAGTCACGAGTTTTTCATGTTTTATAAGTTCTGTCCATTAACATCTTGAGCCTTAATCCTCCAATTACAACTTCAGGTGATGATGTCAACCACCCCAAGTTTGCTCCCCCAATTCACTGTTGGTTACATATTTTGGGGCTCTGAGGCAGTGAAGTATCCTTGGATCTCGAGTTTTAGAGAAATTGTTCTGCCTAAAAAGTGCTGGGAACAGAAGTTTTAGCACTCTATATGGAGTCCAGAGTCACACACTGAAATTGTAGATACACGAAAAATACAGAAGCTAAAATCCTAAGGCATCAATCCTGGGCACAATCCAAGCCCTCAGCTCCCTGCAAATCCTCACGTGGTGAGTTTGAATGGCCTTCCCTGCCTGGCTGCTCTGTCTCTCTCTGTCTGTCTCCAGAGGCTTCTCTCCCCACCTTCTCCCCGGAGCCTGGCTCAGGAATTACACTCCCAAAAGTAGGTTGCAGGTGGTTTGGGGAAGGGATTCTGCTCCTGTTTTGCTGTGGCTCCTCCCAGGACCCAGGGGGGAGGAGGAGGAGGGAGTTTGGGTTCACATCTGGGCAGCACTGCCTGCTGAA
Organism: Origma solitaria; assembly: GCA_013397895.1. Classification (NCBI taxonomy): domain Eukaryota; kingdom Metazoa; phylum Chordata; class Aves; order Passeriformes; family Acanthizidae; genus Origma; species Origma solitaria. The sequence continues at coordinate 288,636 of VZRL01001648.1, read as the reverse complement.
GGCTGGTGGAGAATTTAACGCTGGCTGCAAAAGGCTCAGGAATGCACCTGTTTGGGGTGGAACCGAGGAATCCCAGAAACAGAGAATAGCTGGGGTTGGAAGGGACCCCTGGGGGTCATCCAGACCAGCCCCCTGCCCAGGCAGGGTCACCCAGAGCAGGTGACACAGGAACACATCCGGGTGGGTTTGGGATGTCTCCAGAGAGGTACACTCCATAACTCCCTGGGCAGCTGTTCCAGGGCTCTGCCACCCCCAGGGAAAGCATTTTTTCCTCATGTTGGGTGGAACTTCTTGTGTTTTAGTTTATGGCCATTGCTCCTGTCCTGTCACTGGCGCTGAGCAGAGTCTGGCACCGTCCCCTGACACCCTTTGGAGATATTTATATGGATTGATGAGATTGCCTCTGAATCTCCTCCTAGGGATGGGCTGTTTGTGCCCAGGAAATGTCAAATATTGTTATTTTCTGTGTGTATTTTATTTTGCCCTCTGTTCCCTTCACGTTAGAGCTGAAGAGAGAAGTCTATCCTTCAACACAGCGAGGCAGTTTTGATGGATCCAATCCATTTGGGAGCAAACACATTTATCTGAGCCAGGGGATCAGCCTGAGGCGCTGTGCACAGGCTGTGGGGAAGGAAAGGGGTGGGATCTGTCAATAGAAGTTGGGAGTAGGATTAGATGGAATATGCAGGGTGTGCTGGGGGGTTTGGGATGGGTGTTGGTGATCCACAGGAGAGGCAGAGCTGCCCTGGCTGGAGGCACTGGTGACAGAGCCACTGCCTGAACGTGGCACTGCCATCAATTAAACACTGCAATTAGCGCGTCACATCCACTTATCGGCTCAGGCCTGGGGTGCCCTCCATGCCTTTGGTAGCTGAGATAAAGCTCCCATGCCATGAGATCAGACTGAGTGGACAGGGGCACCTTTCCAAGCGCTCCGGTCACCGTGTGGCTGCGGGCGGTGGCACTGCCAGCGCTGTCACCACGGGCCAGGCCGGAGCCAGCTGAGCAGAGTGACAGCCACCGCCCAGGATGGCCCATGGGCACCCTTGGCTGGGTGCCCGCGCTGCCCTCAGCTCCTGGCTGGGGAAATCAGCCAGGCACCGCCCCAGAGTGACACTGAGCAGTGTCCCCAGGGTGTCAGGGGGGTGAAAATGCCTCATCCTGCTGTGCCCTGCAGCAGCCCTGACCCCACAGAACCCCCCGGACACTCCCTGCACCTCCTGCCGTGCCCTCTGTCTGCACCTCCGTGGTTTCTCCCTTGGTCATTGGTTTCATCCAAACCTTTGTGCTCTGCTCCGCTCAGACCCTGTAGGGACAGGGGGACAGGGGTGCCCTGGTGGCACAGAGTGCCAGGGATTGTGGCACCTCCTTCTCCAGGGTGCTCCATGTCTGCTCTTGGTGCTCTGGGAGAGCTCAGTGCCAGCAGGATGGGAGATTTCTTTTCCCACGGCCTTCTCCAGCTCCTGGGGAGCAGAGGAGACATTGGGAAGGAGCAGGTGGGTGACAGTAATGGATGGAGGTGACAGTGACAGAGGTGACAGTGATGGACAGAGGTGACAGTCAGGTGACACAGATCAGGGAAACATCTTTAAACTCCTCAGCCAATCTTCGTGAAGTTATTTATTTTATTGTTCCCGTAGGATTCCACTTCCCGGAGTCACCCTTGTTGCGCTAAGCGAGGTTTTGGGAAGGGAGTGGTTCCCAGGTGTTTTCTCTCTGGCAGAGGTTTTGGGGTTGATGCTGCTGAGGTGTCTGTGTTTGGTTGAATCTGTGGCTCAGAAGTGACATTTGTTATTTCTTTTCATAAACCAGCTGCTGGTTTTAGCCTTTCTTGAGGGAAGCTGGCTGGGGAGCATTTGGTCTTTCTCCTAATCCTGCTGATGGGATTGAGTTGGAATTTTGGTGTTTGGGGTAAGGTCTCCGAAAAAATTGCTCTTCCCACTTATTTCCAGGGCTAGGATTTATAAAAATTAGAAAGGTGACATTAAAAATACCCCCAGTTTATGGCAGTGACTCCTCCTCTGGCAGAAGCTGCCCTGGCACCAGAGGTGAGATGCCCTGGGAAGCACTCGTGGCTCTCAGACAGGGTGGGGATGATCCTGAGGAACAGGCTCAGCTTTTCCCCACTCTGATCCTCAGGATTTGGAGCTCTGGGGCTGAACCTGAAGGAATTCCAAGGCGTTTTCCTTGGTCAGGGCTTCCCTAAGGATGTTCATCGCCCGTGTCTGCAGCCTGGGTCTTGCTGAACCAGAACAAATCAATCCTGAGCTCGCAGCTCCTTACAGGAAGGGATTGCTAATTATTTATGTTATCATAACGTTCAGGGAAGGAACTTTCCCTTCATTCTTTGCTTTCTTTTATACCCAGAGGAACAAGCTGCTTTTATAATTTATTCCAGGCTTCGCTGGAGTAAGAGTTCTCAAGCATTTATCTCACATCTGGGCTGTCTCTGGGAAGAGCTGTCAGTCAGGACTCGTTAGCGGAGGAGAGAGGGAGAAAAGCAGCATTTAACCAAGTGATGGTGGAATTGTGGAATGAGTGCCACGGCCCTGAGCCCCCGGGGACGGCAGGATGGGTGCCCAGGTCCTCCCCAGCAGCATAAGAACAGGGAAGAGTTGGTGTTTGGCCATCATAAAAAAGACAGCTTCCATGGAGGAATTGATTTTGTTGCACTTAAACCCTTGGAAATGCTATCCAAGGCAACATCCCAAACATATCCAATCTCTGAGACACAAAAATGGCTGCAGATCAAGCCATTTATCACTTAAAATCTTCTTTTTAAATTTTTTTTTTTACTTTTCCCAGCTGATTTCCTCTTCTGGCACTGGCTCACCCACCACCTCTGCTTTGTTCTCAGCCGTTGGCTGTGCTGCCAGGGATGCTCCAGCAGGATTTTGGGATGGGTTTGGCTCCTTTGATCTCTCCATTTCTCCTATTTTTTAAGAATAATTTCCCACTTGTCCTGACCTAACTCACGGTGGCTTCTGTGAGCTTCCAGATGGAGCTGGGAAGAAGTGCAATGGAAAGGTGGCACTTTGACAAATTCCAGGATTTAATTAAGGTCTCCCAAATTCCAGGATATTAAATAAAGTCTACCAAATTCCAGGATGTTAATTAAAGCCTCCCAAATTCCAGGATGTTAAAGAAAGTCTCCCAGATTCCAGGGTGTTATTAAGGTCTCCCAAATTCCAGGATTTAATTAAGGTCTCCCAAATTCCATGATGTTAAAGAAGGTCTCCCAAATTCCATGATGTTAAAGAAGGTCTCCCAAATTCCATGATGTTAAAGAAGGTCTCCCAAATTCCAGGATGTTAAGGAAGGTCTCCCAAATTCCAGGATTTAATTAAGGTCTCCCAAATTCCAGGATGTTAAAGAAAGTCTCCCGAATTCCAGGATGTTAAACAAAGTCTCCCAAATTCCAGGATTTAATTAAGGTCTCCCAAATTCCAGGGTGTTAATTAAGCTCTCCCCCTCACTGGGATGTTTTTCCAGGCAGTTTGGGGCACCGAAATCCTGTAAATGAGGTTTTGTAGGGGAAAAAAGCCCCATCCCCATCCTGGCACCGCTTCCCCTCCGGAGCTGCTTTGTTGCGCTCCAGCTGCTGCCCGTGGCTCCTTCCTGAGCTCCTGGGATGGATCTGACCCCACAGCACTGCTCCAGAGCCTCAGGGCCCCCGTGCCCTGGTTCTGCTGCTGGCCCAGCCTGGCTGGGGCTGCAGGGTCCAGCCCTTCCCTCTTTGTGCCCAGGATGTCCCTGCTGGGAGCTCTCCCTGCGTGCCTCGGTGCTCTGCAGGCTTCAAACGGGGGAGTTCAGCCCCAGAGCTGCCCCACAGCCCCTCAGGTGTGAGGTCGAGATGGTCACAACAAGTAAAGAGTTCCCAACAGCTTCAGGCCAGAGGAAAGGAAGAAGTAACTCTTTATTTTCCAGAGGCTTTTTATACTGTTTTCTAACTTTCATGTCACACATCCATTGGCTCTCAATTCACTACGCCACAATGTCATTGGCTACCTACAGCCAGAACAACATCTTGGAAAAACACCACCTGCAATGAAGCTGGGTATCTCTGTTTATGAATTCCTGCTTGTTTTGAACTGTGAGAATTGAGAATAACAAGCTGGTCTCACAGTAAAGGAGCTCCTACGATTCCCACACTCAGGTTCTGCTGGAGACAGTCCAGAGGAGGCTCCAGAGATGCTCCAGGGCTGGAGCCAGGCTGGGAGAGCTGCTCGGCTGGAGAGGAGAAGGCTCCAGGGAGAGTTCAGAGCCCTTCCTGTGCCTGAAGGGCTCCAGGAGAGCTGGAGCGGGACTGGGGACAAGAGATGGAGGGACAGGAGCCAGGGAATGGCTTCCCCAGGGTTAGATGGGATCTTGGGAAGGAATCGTTCCCTGTCAGGGTGGGGAGGTTGCCCAGGGAAACACAACCCATTCTGTCTCTTCCAGCAACAGTGGCTTTGCTCAGCCAGCAGCTGTTCTGCCTCTGCAGACAGCGCCTGGGCTGTTTTGTTTTCCAAGAGTGAAGGATTCCTGGGCAGGGGAGCAGTGACAGCTCAGCCCTGCTGGGTGCTTTGTGGGATCTGAGTGGGATGGGATGGAATCCATGGAGATGGTGGCTGTGAGGTGTCCTGTGCGGGGGAACTGGGGGGTGACAGTGCCAGTGATGTGGGAATTCAGGGCTAAAAAAAGCAAAATTAGGGATTTTGGTGGTGACAGGAGGGTTGTGTGTGTTGTCATAGCTGGAATGAAGACTTGAAGCCATTGGAACATTTACACTGTATGGTGTCCCCCATTCCCTCCCATTTTCTCTTGGAATTTAGAAACAAAACAAGATGAGGATGGACACTTTTTCCCAGCTTGTCCCAAGCCAGGGCTCTGCCTGGTGACAGCACAAATCCACCCTGGCTCCCTGGAGCCTGATTGTGCTCTTGGGAGTGATGGCTGAACAGGGCTTGGCTGAAACAGAGGCCAAAGTCAGGAGACTAAAAAGCAGATTAATTTATTGAAGGCCTCCAGGTACATTCAGGGCAGACAGAGCCTGCTCCAGAGGCTACACCCAAAATGGACAGCAAGTCACGAGTTCTTCACATTTTATAAGTTCTGTCCATTTTCATATTGGGCCTCAATTCTCCAATTACACCTTCAGGTGATGATGTCAACCACCCCAAGCCTGCTCCCCCCAATTCACTGTTGGTTACATATTTTGGGCCTCTGAGGCAGCGAAATATCCTTGGATTTTCCAACTGAGAGCAATGTTTTGTCTAAAATGCTGGGAACAGAGGTTTTCAGCACTTTATATGGAGTCCAGAGTCACACACTAAAACTACAGATACACGAAAAACAGAAGCTAAAAGTCCTAAGGCATCAGGAGCAGCACCCAAGGTGGATGTTCAGGATGATCCCCTGACTATTCCCACACTGCTCAGGTTTGTAAGTGAGCAATGAAGCGGTGAGGATGGAGGGGAGGGAGCAGAGGAATGCAATCACTGGCATGGGTGCAGAAGATGAAATTAGAAATCTCTGCATGCGCTGCTCCTTGGTTTAAATCGTCTCCTGTTGCTTGTGCTCAAACTGCATCCATGGCGCTGATGTAATGGGAATTTTAAGGTCGTGAAAATGTGGGAACAGGTGTCCTATAGAATAAACACTCAGCTCCTCAGGTCCTGGCTTGCTTTTGCCTCCTGCCAGCCAAGATCCCAGCAGGATTTTTTCCTGATCTCCAGCACCTCCTGCTGATGGAGTCTGGCCCTTTCCGCCCGGCAGTGCTGAGCCTGCTTTTCCCTGGGCCAGGCTAAGTCAGTCAGTGAGGCAAGGACAGGGATTGATGCTGGGAGCGCTCTCCAGAGTGAGTTTGCAGACATCCCGCGTGGTTATACGGCTGGTTTTGGAAAACTCTGATTTTCCTTGGGTTTGTTTTCATGGTGGGTGATCACTGCTGAATGCTCGGCAGGCTGGTGTCAAGAAACTGGGAAAAAAAGGGCTTGTGTTGGCAAGAAATTGGGAAAAAAGGGCTCCCGTTGGCAAGAAACTGGGAACAAAGGTTCCTATTGGCAAGAAACTGAGGAAGAAAGGCTCCTGTAACCAGGAAACTGAGGAAAAAAGGCTCCCATTATCAGGAAACTGGGGGAAAAGGGCTCTTGTTAGCAAGAAACAGAGGAAAGAGAGCTCTTGTTATCAAAAGACTGAGGAAAAAGGGCTTCTGACACAAAAAAACAGGGAAAAAAGGGCTTCTGTTCTCAGGAAACTGAGGAAAAATGGCTCCTGTTACCAGGAAACTGAGGGAAAAGAGTTCCTGTTCTCAAGAAAGGGAGGAAAAACGGCTCCTGTCATCAAAATACTGAGGAAAAATGGCTCCTGTTACCAGGAAACTGAGGGAAAAGAGTTCCTGTTCTCAAGAAAGGGAGGAAAAACGGCTCCTGTCATCAAAATACTGAGGAAAAATGGCTCCTGTTATCAGGAAACTGAGGAGAAATGGCTCCTGTTGTAAAAAGAGTAAGGAAAAAGGGCTCCTGATACTAAAAAAACCCAAAAAAACCAGGAGAAAAGGGCTCCTGTTAGCAGGAAACTGAGGAGAAAGGGCTCCTGTTATGATCAAACTGAGGAAAAAGGCTCCTGTTAACAGGAAACTGAGGGAAAAGGGTTCCTGTTATAAAAAGACTGAGGATAAAGGGCTCTTGTTATGAAAAAACTGAGAAAAAATGGCTCCCGTTCTCAGGAAACTGAGGAAGGGCTGCAGGAATTGATGGCGGTGGCTTTGCTGTGCTCTCTGTGGGGCAGAGTTGGCTTCAGCAGTTTCCATCCTTGTGCACACTGGGACAATATTTCTTCCCAGGCTGTGCCTAAAGCAGGGAATGCATTTCATTTTCTGTGCAGAGCATCCCAATTTTGAGACTCACTGTATTTCACGGTGAGCCAGACTCACACCCTGCTCCCCTCGAAAGAGATGCTCTGAACAGAAATTCATTCTGCACTCAGAGAGGGAAGCATGGCCAGGAAGTGTTTCAGGTTTTGGGAAGCAGCAGACATCAGGACTTGAGGGATTTGTGGGTTTATTACAGGGAGAAGCCCTGGCAGGAAATTTCCAGCATTGCTGAGGGCTTTAGTTCCCCCTCTCTGTCTCCTTTTGGGGTGAGCTTTCCTGGGGCACGGGGGGCAGCTCTTCAGGGGCCTGGGGATGTCCAGTGGCCCCAAAAAGAGGCAGGGATTGGGGATTTTCCTACAGCCTGAGCAGCCCTGGAGTTTGTGGGATTTAATGGTTTTCAGTGAACACAATCTTCAATGTCATCATAGGTGGAGAGTTTAAAGCAGCTCCGATATTTGCTGGGTTTACACCATGCTTGTCCACACTTTGGGAAGAGGAATTTGCATTTAATCCCAATTTTTTTGTTCTTTTTCCCTGCAGGATTCTGGCGACTGCAGGAACTGATTTTGACCTGCGGACGCTGCGAGCCGTGCGGGTGCTGCGGCCCCTGAAGCTTGTGTCGGGAATCCCAAGTGAGTGTCGTGACAATGTCGTGGCACGGCCCAAGTGCTCTGGGGATTTGGGGTGTTACTGCTTTTCCGAGCAGTATTTTCTCCCCCTGCTCCTTAGGGGTTGGTGGCTCCTGCCCTTGGATTTTCTGATTTTCTCTCCTCCCATTCGGTGCTGATTCCCCAAATCTGCAGCTGAGGGCGGGGATTTGTCCTGAGATCCTTTTGCCTTTGGGGGTGAATGAATTCTCTGGGCTGTGGAGACCTGAGAGCCAAATTTCGCAGCTTTCAGGCTTTTCAGCTTGGATTTTCTGGCAGTTTCGATCAGCTGAGCTTCCTGTGCTGGGGATTTTGCCCTTTTAATAAGGGGGAAACCAAAGGGAAAGAGCAGGTGGGATTTGGCCTTCCCTGCTCAGCTTCATTTATTTTATGTGTGAACTTGAAGGGTCTGAATGCTCCAGTGAGGATCTCTGTCCTGCCCTGAAACCATCCCAGTGCCCACACCGTGGCTTTCTGCCCTTTTATTGTCACTGTCACAGCTGCTCTGTCCCAGCAAGGGCTGAGAGTGACCCTGAGAGAATGGAATGGAATGGAATGGAATGGAATGCAGAGTTTCATTGCTGGTGTGGAATAGAGAGGTTTTTACCCTCTGGCAGGAGCTGGGGAAGGAGCTGCAGCCCTGTGGGATGCTCTGCATTAACCCTTGGCAGCTCTGTCCTCCTGGGGGCAATGACAGCACCTGAAATTCCTGAAATCAGGATCCATCCATGGGCAGGGCTTCAAGCTGAATTCCCACCCAGGAGAGGTCCTTGGGAAGTGTCATTTGTCAGAGGGGTCTCCAGCCAATGCTGGCTTTATTACCTGGACCTTCTGCCTGTGCAAGGTGTGGCAGTGACACTCTGAGGGTGTTGGGACAGAAATGAGGCCCCTCAGAGCTGTCCCTGTCCTGCTGTGGGACACATGTTCCCACCTGGGATTGTGTCCTGGACCAGCACGAGATCTCCCCACACCATTTGCTCTCAGGTTTTTAGTGATGTGGTGAAAGCTGAGTATTTTATGGCTTTTTTTCCTATAGTAAACGTACAGCCTTGAGGTGCAACCACAGACAAACATGGAATACTCTCTCTTTCTACACCATCAGTGTTTTTCCTGTCCAACAGACCTTGATCCTTTATTTAATGCTTGTTTAAAGCTTTTTTTCCTGTGTGTGCCCACCTTGGTCTCACTGGTGCTGTGCAGGGTGGCAGGACAGGGACGATCCCTCACCCCCAGCCCCCAGGACAGGGAGGATCCCTCACCCCCAGCAGGACAGGGAGGATTCCTCACTCCCAGCAGGACAGGGATGATCCCTCACCCCCAGCAGGACAGGGATGATCCCTCAGCCCCAGCAGGACAGGGAGGATTCCTCACTCCCAGCCCCCAGGACAGGCTGAAGGAGCTGCCTCTCAGTGCAGGATTTTTGTTGTGTGCATCAGCAGAACCTTATCTGCCGCCTCCATCTCCAGCCTCTGTCCCTTATCTCACTGGGTTTAATTGGAAATGAGTTCCAGTGCTGCTGGAAATGCTGTCCCTGCCAGCCCTGGGGACAGGGCTTGCTCTGCAGAGCAGGGTGTGACAGGGACAGCATGGAGGCTGCTTGAGGGTTTGGGGGAGAGGCAGCTCCTGAGCAGCCCAGGGACAGGGGATCTCAGCCATCCATGGGCTTTTCCTTCCTCTTCCCATTCCAAACCAAGTGGCCATGTCAGGCGCTGGGAAATTCTCTCTTTGCCCTCACTCTGAGTTTCTCAGGACAGGTTTTCACTGCAGTGCAGATCCTGCCTGATCTCTCCAGGTAACACCACAACCTTCCTGACAAAGGAACGGTTCAGCTTTGTGTGTATAGACACAATTTGGAATTTATTTGGGGATAAGAGACCTTGGTGTAGCTAAATAATTGCATCAGCTGAGGTTTAAGCTCCTGCTATGCTCTCACTTCTTCCATTTCACCAGTCAGATACTCTAATAACAACATTTAGCACCAATTTCCTAATTTCCACTCGGTCCAACCCCTGTCAGAATTCAGTGGGACAAAGCTGACACTTGCAGCATGTCTATGGAGAAGGAATGATTTCTTCCCCTTGCCCTCCATCAGCTTCCCTTGCACAGCCCTAAGGGGTCCTAGGTAGAGTTCAAAGCTGCACCACAATGGCCACAAGGACCTTGTTCAGCTCCAGGTTGCTCTGGGACTCCACAGCTTCAGGAAAAATCCTCAGAGTGCCTCTGAAGCAGAGCAAACCACTGGATGTGTCACCTGAAAAAAGGATAACCCCCAATTGTCTCTGCTGCTCTTATGGCAGGAATTTTATTTATATCACCCTGGGAAAAGCAGCATTGCTCGCTATGGCAAATCCTAAATTGTCCCTTCCTCCCACCTTCCCTCCACCCCCACGTCCCCATTTTCCTTCCCTCTCTGAGGTGTTCTGGTGTCCCCACAGGCCTGCAGGTTGTCCTCAAGTCCATCATGAAGGCCATGGTGCCCCTGCTGCAGATCGGGCTGCTCCTCTTCTTCGCCATCGTGATGTTTGCCATCATCGGGCTGGAGTTTTACATGGGCAAATTCCACAAAACCTGCTTTTCCAACGAGACAGGTGAGCTTCGGCCTTTGGACCTTTCTATTCTGCCTCTGTGTTGCTTTTCCTTTGGCCTCTTCCACATTCCCTGCACTCTCTCTCTCTTTACTCACAGATTCTAAGAGTTAACAGAATTCTGTGCCCACCCGACATGGACTGGGCAGATTCTCCTCTCTCTGATGCCACTGGGTTGCTCCCAGTCTGCCCAAAAATGAGATTAAAGTGCTTAGAGCTTCCTATTCTGAAGGAATTTTTTCATAGCAGAAGCACAGAACCAAATTCCTGGTGTTTCATTTGATTCCTTGGTACAAATCTGTTTATATTTTCGTTGGGTTCTGCTTTACATATGCCGAGTTTCCTTGGAAGGCTTTGAGGAAAATTTGGGGGGAAACAGTAGAAGATTGAAAAGACTGGGAGCAAGCAAAAAATAAAAGGACAATAGATGGGAGGCAAGGAGTCCTTTGATAGAGAAAGGATAAAAATGACCCTCAGGGAAGAGAAATTGGGCACTGAAGAGTAAATGATGTGTCTGCCTGCGACTGAGTGATAAACCCCAGAAGACGGAGGTGGAGGATGATCCCAGAGATCCTTGGCTGGGAACAGCTCTGTCAAATCATGGAATCATGGAATGGTTTGGGCTGGGAGGGACCTTAAAGATCACCTCGTTCCACCCCATTCCTTTATATCGACGTTAATCTGTTTTTTATCTGCTAACACACATAAAAATGTTGTTCCTGTCTCCAAACCATTGCATTTTAAGGTGCGATTGACTTTCTTTAAAACACAGCCTTGTGTTTTCAGTCATTATCACTAATAGGTCTTAATATTGATTTATTTCTGTGCATTGCAATGGTAATCATCCTTCACAGTGCTTTTTAAGGGAACAGTTTAATACACTCGGTTTATTCAGAGCTGTGCATGAGGAGAGGGAATTCTGCTTATGTTCCTATGGAATGCTGGAAAAACATAACGCAGGTCGTGAAGGACAGTTGGGAGTTGTGACTGTGAGAAAATCACGGCAATTCCTGGAGGAAATGAGATTTTTGGAGTGGATTTGTGGGAAAGAAAAGTCTCTTTGTGGGTGGTGCGGTCCCTGTGAGTGGCTGTGGCAGTGATGACAGGGGACAGGGACAGCAGTGACAGGGTTGGTGCAGGGGACAGGGCAGAGCTGGTGGGGAGGGAAGGTTCACGAGCAGGTTGGGGTTCTCTAGGAGCATTTCCAGCTCTGTTAGACTGCACTGGAGGTCAGGGATGTTTGTGCCTCCTCTGTGAGCAGGAGGCAGCTGCAGGCTCAGCCCCAGGCTCTCCCTCGAGGCTGACCCCTGAAGGACGAGGATTTCCTTCCCTCCCCAGAAACCCCTCAGTGCCCAAGGGAAACATCACCCCCAGAGCGCTGCCTGCTCCCTGCAGGCTCTTCTCTGCCACCAGCGATGGCCACGAGCTCTCCGTGCCAGGCTGGGGCACCAGGGGCAGTTTTGGTCAGGGGTGCTGTGGTGTGTAAGGGACTCGTGCTGGCTGCGAGGGCTCCAGCTGGAATTGGGATTGCAGCTGACATTCTGCATTTCTCTGCATGGCAGCAGCTGCCTTGCTGCCTTCTGCTGGTCTTGGAATTATGGGCAGACACGGTTAAAGGGGTAAAAGGGTTTTACCTCGGTGTTTAATAGGATCTTAGCTGCACAGGTGGAGCACACTGAGATGCACACCTCATATAACATGTATACAATTTTATGGGCTTTGCAAATTAGCATATCTGTCTAGGATCTCGTAATAAGAAACTTAATCAATGAAGTAATTTCCCCCCTCAAATGAAGCTAGAGCTCGGTTTACAAAATCTGTTCCAGAGAGAAGGTTTCAACCAAGGTTGAATCCTCAAGTTTTTGATAGCATAGACCTCTCTGTCCTCCTACTGTGGATGTCTGATCTTCCTGCCTTGCAGAACCCCAAAATTGAGTGGGAATATCAGACTGCAAAAATTACAGGTATGTAGGTTAAGGGTATAGAGGACACAGGACTATATCAAAGGTATAAAAAAGTCTAAAAAGCTATATAAAAAAGAAAAGGCAAAAATCATCCGGCATCAGCCACCTCAGAGGGAGACATGGCTCAGCTCCCAAGCCCTCTCTCCAGGCAGGTGGAAGGTGCCTGAAATTTTCTCTCCCACAAATGCTGAGCTGTTTGCGGGTGAGTTACGGGGATCGATTCCAGCGGCTCGGCGGGAAATGGTGTTTCTGGAAAGGAGAAGGGCTGAGGTTTCCTGGCACTGCATCCCCTGGGAGCAGAGCAGCAGAGCAGCCCACAAAGCCTTTTAAAACCTAAGTGCTCAACATCTCCACAGAGGTGCATTAAGGAGCCTGGGCGGAGACCACGGGCTCCAAACCAGCCTGAGTGTGGAAATTAAAAAACTCATTAAAGAGATGCCTCTGGCAGGGGGTGGAAAACGGGAGGAGGAAAAGCTACTCCTGCTTCTGTCTGCTCCAAATCCCCAAAGGGAGCAAAGCCCTGGGATTTTTCCTGGAATCAGGAGCCACAGGAGAGGCACCGACTGTGCATCTTGAGGGGAACCAAGCAGAGGTGTCAGCACTGAGAGTTGGGTAGGTCAGTGACAAACTGCAGCTCTAAGGGACCAAAATATGGCAAAAAAGGGTTTTTCAAGGCCTTTCCCCTTCAGCCTGGCTGTTCCGAGCTGGAAACATATCTTTATTTTAATGAAAAATGGGTAAAAATCAACAGCAGTGCATGTTGCAGTCTCCATTCCCTCTCCCTGCGCTCTCCCTGCTGTCCAGTCCTGCTGACACTCAATTATTTTTAATCACCCAACCCAGCCCAAGTGCCCCAAAGCTGCTCCAAGGGAGAAGGGCATAACATGTATTCCCCATTTTTCCTTGAGATTCCCCTTTTCTCTGTCTTCTCCAGCCACGAGGAGTAAGGAACAGCTCTGGTCAGTGCTTTAAAAAGGAAAAAAACCCCACCCACCCCTTTGTGGTAGATGTGCACCAATTCCCTGGCAGCAAAAGGCCAAACCGAGCTGAAACTGGATCCTCTTTTAATGCACGCTCCCAAATGGCCTGCAGGAGCCAGCTTTGGCATTTTCTCCTCTCCCCAGCCCTCGTGGGAGCCTGTGGTGACCCATCTGGGAGCTGGAGCTTTGCCCTGTGCGGCGGCGTTGAGTCAACAGGAAAGTGTGTCACATATATATTTATATATATCCACGCGCACTCCGATCCTGCTCCACAGTGGCGATCTCGCTTTCCTCCTGCAGGCTTTGCCCCGTGGAATGATTATTCCTAATTCTCGTTAGCGCTGCTCCTGCTTTTCCCCCCGGTGAATTGGATTTTGTGCCGTTTGCTGCTCCATTACCATAACGTGTCGCTTTAAAAAGCCTTTAATGCTTACCCAATCGCGGCTCCCTAAATGGGGATATTACTTAGGGTATTTGTTTATTCTGAAAACTGAGCACTGGAGCTTTCCAAGCTGCTCTGGGGGGCTGCAGCGCTTCCCAGCTGACTCTGGAAGATGCTGGGCACCCTCCTGGACATTGCTGGTGGTCCTTCCTGAGAGATTTATCCACTTTTGCCTTCTCTGGGTCTGGAATGAAACTCAGCAGAGAAGCACCATCCATGATGGATTCTTTCTCTCCATTTGGGGCAAAAATGTGGAGCTTGTGGAGGTGCTGGAGCCCTTAGTGCACCTTGCTGATGAAACCAGGGGCTCCTTGTGCAGCTGTGCTCCAACATCTGTTTCTGCACAATTCTGGGGCTGTCCAAACCCAGCTCTTGCTTAAGGCACTGGGGCAGAAGGTGCCCTTTTGATTTAATGTTATAGAGCCAATGTTTAGCACTTTGAGGGCGTTTGAAGTTTGTGCCATCCCCAAATCCTTGCTTTTTCCACATTGTTGGTGCTAATTTTTTTTGTGTTTTGGGGGGTTTTGTTCGTTTTTGTTTTGGGTTTTTTGTTTTTTTTTCTGATGCTGTTTTAATAATGTTTCAGACCTTTCAGAGGTATTGAACTGCCACGAGCTCATAATTATTTGCAGTTTGGAAGCCTCTTCTCCCAGGTAGCAGGTGGTAGGATGAGAGGAAATGGCCTCAAGTTGTGCAGGGGAGGTTTTGATTGGAGGTCAGGGAAATTCCCTCAGTGAAAGGGTGCTCAGGCTGCCCAGGCTGGAGTCCCCATCCCTGGAAATATTCAAAATCCTGTGGGTGTGGCACCTGGGGACATGAGTTAGTGGAGACCATGGCAGTGCTGGGCTAATGGTGGCACAAGAAAACCCCAAATGGGCATTCAGTCCTTGCAGTGGTGCCAGGAGGAGGCAGCAGCACCAGGCAGGAACTTTCCAGGATGGTTTCAGTCAGGATGGTTTCAATCAGGAACTCTTCAGGATGGTTTCAGTCAACAAATTTTTGGGATGGTTTCAGTCAGGAACTTCTTGGGACCGTTTAAATCAGGAGCTTTTCAGGATGCTTTCGGTCAGGACATTTTGGGGATGGTTTCAATCAGGAACTTGTAGGGATGGTTTCAGTCAGGAAATTTTCAGGATGGCTTCAATCAGGAACTTTTGGGGATTGTTTCAGTCAGGAACTTCTCAGGATGGTTTCAGGAACTTTTCAGAATGCTTTCAGTCAGGAACTTTTCAACATGGTTTCAGTAACTTTTCAGGATGGTTTCAGTAACTTTTCAAGATGATTTTCAGTAACTTTTCAGGATGGTTTCAGTCAGGAACTTTTCAGGATGGTTTCAATCAGGAACTTTTCAGCATGGTTTCAATAACGTTTCAGGATGATTTTAATCAAGAGCTTCCCAGGATGGTTTCAGTAACTTTTCAGGATGGTTTCAGACAGGAACTTCTCAGGATGGTTTCAATCAGGAACTTTTCAGGATGGTTTCAGCCAGGAACTCCTCTTCCCTCTCTGCAGGTGAGGAGGTGGGAGACTTTCCCTGTGGTGAGGAGCCTCCTGCCCGGCAGTGTGAGAGCGGCACCACGTGCAGGGAGTACTGGCAGGGGCCCAACTATGGCATCACCAACTTTGACAACATCCTCTTCGCCGTGCTCACCGTCTTCCAGTGCATCACCATGGAGGGCTGGACCGACATCCTCTACAACGTGAGTGCTCTGCTGGGGCTGGGGTGCTGCTCGGCAAAAGATGGTTCTGGAAAAAAATGAATTGAGTTGGTGTGGTTTTCACCTCCTGCTCGCTTGGTTTTCAGGAGGGTTGTTGGTGTTTTCCAGAGGGTCTGGCTCTGGTTGGATCTGTGATGGTTTGAGGTTGCAGATGGAGGTGGTGTGGCAGTGCAGGGGTTGGTGTCACCCCGAGGTGCTCCTGTGCCCTGCTGGGGCAGTAGGAGCTCCTTCTCACAGTGCCCATGGAAAATCAAACTGTACAGTACAGGGTGGCAAAACCAGCAATTCCTTCCTGTTTTGTGCCTCGAGCTTTCCTCTCCTGACTGGGTGTCACCCTTGTTGATCAAATGTACAATTTACCTCAGGGAGCAGCACCAGCACTGAGACCCAGGACTGGTTTTGGTCTGCCCAGAACAATTTTACACACCTATCCCTTACCCTCACCCCTGGCACGCAGAGAACACGTACCAGGCCGAATTTCCTTGCCTCCTGCCAGGCAGGACCACGACTGGCCCAACCTGGCCAGCTTTACTCCTCCCAGTTTTCCCAAGAGCAGGACAATCTCCCCCAGCCCCTGCTGGCTTTCAGGCAGGGCGGTGCTCTCATCTGAGCCTGCAGTTGGTGTGGAAAATCCCCAGGTTAGGCATTCCTAATGCCCTCAGCCTATTTCTCTGATGCTGAGCTCAGTCTGCTTCATTACAGACTCCAGAGCCATGCTGGGCCCTTCCAGCCCTTCCTGCAAGGGTTTTGTAGCAACAGGAAAGGATTATCCTCAGCCACAGCAAATTGCCAGCTACAATTCTGCCCTGTTTGGAGCCAATAAATCTGATTTATTCCCCTCTCCCTCCAATGCTCAGTTCCTCCATTTATTCCCAGTCTCTGACCACTTAAAGCTATCTCTAGAAGGGTCCATTTCCCCACCGCATTTCTCCCCTCATTCTGAGGCTTCCTCACACCACCCATTTCTCCCCTTCTCATTCAGCTTTCCTGCTCCTTCCTCCTGGTGCCAAGTGTTGTAAGAAAAGCCCATTAGCATCCTGGCTGGGATTGATTAATCAATATGTGGTGGATGAGATCATCTTCTCCCAACCTGCCTCTCGTACCACACACAAAACCCCGAGCTTACTATGGGGGTATTGATTGTGGGGGTTGCTCTGAAGCCGCCGTAGTTTCATTCCAGATAGCCTTTAATGTAATTGGGAACAGGCCTGGAGGAGCTTCAGGGTTGCGTTTGTTGGATCAGTTCAAAGCTCAGTTTAGGGTTTGCTGCTTGGGTCTGGCAGATCTGAGGGGATCGGTGTAGGATTGCCATCTGTGGGGCTTGGGTCAGTTGTTTCAGACGGTCGGGATGGAGACGAGAGACCTCTGGAGTTTGGTCTTAGAGCATGAGGTTTATTGTGAAAGGTGTGGGTGTAGGGGAGCTGCTGGGAGCTGCCAGACACAGCTCAGAGCAGGGAGAGAGGGGAGAGAGAGAGGGAAAAGAGAAATACAGAATACAGAGTCCCGTGGTTGCCATTTACGATACAATAACTCATCTTCTGTGCTGAATATTCTAATTTTCACTAAGCAATCTAGAACAAGCTACAAATCCTACGACATTTACATACAGCCTATGAGAGTCATTGCATTACCATACGGCGTTATATTTTAAACTCTAAAAACTGCTTTTTGGACCCTCTTCCAAGTTGGTAGGGTCTGTTCTGACCCTTGGAGCTGTCTGCAAGCAGAGGGGATTGTTTAATCCAAAGGGGATTCCCTTCAGTGGCCACACCATTGTTTTCCAGTTGTTCAGTACCTGGGGTTTGGTATCTCAAAGCTTATCTTCATTTCAATCTCGCTTCTAGTTTCCATATTCTCAGCATCTTTTGCCAGGTAATCATATTTATAAGGCTTTCCTATTTCATCCTCCCCAACAGCTCGGGACATTCTGTAGGGTGGAGGGTGTGGGGTTTGTGTTGTGTCTGGGACACTCAGCAGAGGTAAGTCCTGCCAGGAGCCATCCCTGCCCCTGTCCCTTGTCCCCGAGGGCTGTCCCCCTCTCCCTGTGCTGCTCTGCTTGCCGAGGGCCTGGCTGAGCTTTGGCAGGTTGGGAGCTGAGGGAAGCTGTGCGTGGGGAGGATCCTCCCTGTGCAGGGCTCAGCTTTCTCACAGCTTCAGTCATGTGCTGTTTTCTGCCGCTTGGTTTTTGTTTTGGTGCCTGCTGTGCCCACTCTGAGTCCATCAAACTGAAAAAGGAGACAAAAGCCCAAAGCAGTCAGCAGTGACTGAGAATCCTCCCTGGGTGTTGTGGCTGCAGCTGTCAGGGGCACAGGGAGCAGCAGTGAAGTCACACAGTCCCACAATGGTTTGGGTTGGGAGGGACCTCAAAGCTCATCTCATCCCACCCCTGCCATGGCAAGGACACCTCCCACTGTCCCAGGCTGCTCCAAGCCCTGTCCAGCCTGGCCTTGGACACTGCCAGGGATCCAGGGGCAGCCACAGCTTCTCTGGGCACCTGTGCCAGGGCCTGCCCACCCTCACAGGGAACAATTCCTTCCCAAGATCCCATCCATCCCTGCCCTCTGGCAGTGGGAAGCCACTCCCCTTGTCCTGTCCCTCCATCCCTTGTCCCCAGTCCCTCTCCAGCTCTCCTGGAGCCCTTTAGGCTCTGCCAGGGGCTCTGAGCTCTCCCTGGAGCCTTCTCCTCTCCAGGTGAGCACCCCCAGCTCTCTCCCAGCTCCAGAGCAGAGGGCCCCAGCCCTTGGAGCACCTCCATGGCCTCCTCTCGACTTGTTCCAGCAGCTCCACATCCTCCTGGTGCTGAGGACCCCAGAGCTGGACACAGAACCCCAAGTGGGGTCCCACAAGGGCAGAGTAGAGAGGGGGGGGATCACCTCCCTCAGCCTGAGCACTNTCCATCCATCCATCCCTCCCTCCCTCCATCCCTCCCTCCATCCATCCCTCCCTCCATCCATCCATCCATCCCTCCCTCCCTCCATCCCTCCCTCCATCCATCCCTCCCTCCATCCATCAATCCCTCCATCCATCCATCCATCCCTCCATCCCCAGCCAGTTCAGCACCTGCCCTGACGCTGCCTGGATCTGATCCCTGCTGCACCCAGCCTAGGATGGAGCTGGAAGATGTTTCCCCTTTCATCCAGAGCTGAAGGGTGCAGTGAGTGAGACCAGGTTCAGACTCAGACAACGAGGGAGGGGCAGAGGTTATTCCTTGTTCAGAGGGCTTTGCTTCACCAGCTCTGTTCTCCTCTGCTGAGGAAAATGTGGAGGATTTTGTCAGGAAAATGTTGCAGTGGTGGAGCTGGTTTCCCTACCAGCCCCAGGCTCTGGACTCCTCAAGGAGAGCTGCATTCCCCTGGTGCAGGATACTCATCAGAGCTGAGCTGTGGACCTACTTTTAATCTTTTGCTTAATTAAGATTTGCAAAAGGCTGTGGGACCACAAGAGGCGAGATGTTGTCTGTGTAAACTATGATTAAGCATTAGGAAGAAAAAAGGCTTGAGCTTTTTCTCCTGCTAACTGATGAAAGCAGGGAAAAACACACAGTTCTGGTGCCTCCAACAGAAGGAGGACATGGAACTGTTGGAGAAAATCCAGAGGAGGCCACGAAGTTGGTGAGGGGATTGGAGCACCTCCCCTATGGACACAAGAGAAGGTTGTGTGGGGACCTCAGAACCCCTGGCAGGGCCTAAAGGGACTCCAGGAGAGCTGGAGAGGGACTGGGGACAAGGGATGGAGGGACAGGACACAGGGAATGGCTTTAATCTGACAGATATAGGGTTAGATTAGATATTGTGAAGGAATTGTTCCCTGTGAGGGTGGGCAGGCCCTGGCACAGGTGCCCAGAGCAGCTGTGGCTGCCCCTGGATCCCTGGCAGTGTCCAAGGCCAGGCTGGACAGGGCTTGGAACAGCCTGGGACAGTGGGAGGCGTCCCTGCCATGGCAGGGGTGGCACTGGATGAGCCTTGATGTCCCTTCTCACCCAAATCCGTGATTCTGTAAAAGCTGCTGCTCCTCAGGCTTAGCTGAGCCCTTCCTTCCCCCCTTCCCCTGTGTGCCACCACCACAGGGTGGCTCTGGCTGGGGGGATCTGTCCCCTGCTTGCACAAAGCCCTCCCTTCCCTCTGCTGGAGCCGAGTTCCCTCTGCTGCCAGGCAGTCTGGGATGACACCATCGCAGCCAGGCTGAGGTTACAGCTCCTACCTTAATGGCCCCTCCATTTCCTTCTGCCAGGCGGTGCTGATTGATTGCCCTGCACCGAGAGGGCTTTGCTGTCCCTCCCCTCCTGCTGCTGCTGCTGTGCTGTGGGGCGCTTAGGAGAGTCAGGGAGTTCAGTTTGCAGGATCAGTGCCAGAGCCAGAGGTGATTTCCCAGCTCAGCATGAATTGAACCCAGGGAGGAGGGGGTTTGCTCTGCTCTCAAAGCAGATCAGAGGCTGAGAAGGTTGGTCTGTGGGGGCACCAGGCGAAATGAGGAGTTCGGTGTCAAGGGATGTTCAGGAAAGAGGGATTTGGTTTGGTGGTCCAAAGTGAGGGGTTTGCTGCGAAGGATTTTTCAGTCATTCCCAAAGGACTGAGATGACTTTTTAGGTGGTCCAAATCCAGCCTTCCTGCAGATTTAGAGACGCGGCATCAAAAGCTTCAGCACAGCCTTTGCAGTTGGAAATCTGCCTTGTAAATATTCGCTTCTTGTCCTGTGATAAACTGAGGAATTAGGAGGGCAAGGAGAAAGCAAGTTCACAAATCTCAGCCTGTTTTTTCCTTGCTGATCCACTGTTCATACTCCCAGAGACTTTTCCTTTTAATTGGGGCCCATGAAAGCTTTCTCTTGGAGGTGACTTATGCTCGAAGGAAGCAAAGAGGCTGAATCATCAATTGGGTGAAATTCTTTAATAATAAGCTGGGGAAAAGACCTTCCTGCCTCAGCAGCACAAAAGCATAGAACAATGACTCCAAACAACCTCTTCTGACCTGCAGCTTTGCCTCAGCTGTGGCCTGATTCTGCTCAAAAGTGTCCAAGCAGCAAGTGGTGATTTAGGAAAGTTGGTGATGGGGAAGAACCTTTTTTCCAGCAAATGGAGCACATTTGCCTCCTGCAAATTCAAGCCTGCGTGATCTGGGGATGTATTAAAATAGAGTAACCAAACTGTTTCCGTCAGGGTGGAGGTCCAGAGCAGGTTTTCAGTCTCAGCCAGTGCAGACAGCTCAGGGATCCCTCAAGCATGGGCAGAGAATTTATGGACCATGAAATTAGGGAAGGACCTGCTCCAGCAGCAGCTCCTGTGCTCAAGGCAGTGCTCAGGGGCCACGTGCCCTGACTGTGCAGCTGGGACCAGCCCAGGGCCAGGCTGGGCCAGGGGCAGGAGTTGTGTCTCTCCACAGGGAGGACCAGTGAGGACCTCCCTCAGCCTGAGCACTCTGCAGATGGAATCCATCCGTCATCCATCCATCCCTCCATCCATCC
>VZRL01001648.1:248317-267502 GCA_013397895.1 Origma solitaria | reverse complement strand
TCCATCCATCCATCCATCCATCCCTCCATCCATCCATCCATCCCCAGCCAGTTCAGCAGCTGCCCCCTGATGTTGCCTGATCCCAGCCTGGTCCCAGCCTGAATTAATGGGGTTGAATGCTGTTTCACATCTGCTGTGATGGTGCTGGGGCTGCCTCGGGGTGAAGAGGGCCTGCACTGGGGACAGACTCAGAGATGAGAGGAAATAATGACACGGCTCAGCAAGAGAGGCTGTGGTGCCCTGGGATCTGAGTCCTCCTGAGCTCTGTTTCCCCTCCAGATCGAGTTTTCAAATTAGGATCATTTTGGGATCATTTTAGATCCTCCTGTTTATGTGCTTGGTGTTTGTGAATGACAGTGATTCATCTATTGCTAATAAGGGCTCTGTGGGGGTGGAGAACCTTTTCAAGAGGCAATAGTACAGCCCCTGTTTTCCTTCTCTGGGCAGCAATTCCCGGTTTTTCCCAGTATTGTCCCTCACCAAACCCTCCACTGGTCACCACAGGAAGTTCCCCTTGTTTTGCGAAGTGAGAAAAGCCTGAAAATTCTATGCTTGCCCGTGAATCCCTCAGTTACAATAATTCTTCTGCTGTGCTGAGTTGAAGCATTCCTTCCAAAGAGCAGCTTTCCTGGGGAGCTGCTCTGGGCCTGCCAGGGTGGCTGGGATGGATTTGGAGCTCAGTGCTTCCCGTGGGATCCTCAGTGGGTTGGGGAGCTGTTGGAGCTCCTCACTGGGGTCCTTCACAGCCAGCAGGGCTTGCTCTGCTCTGTTCCCCTCTGTCACCGTGCCTTGGGCGTGGGAGCTGCACCAGGAACTTCCAAGGAGCTGGGGGTTGTGTTTGTGCTCTCAGAAAATCAGACCTGATTCATCTGGAGCTGTCAGAAACCTCAGTGTTGACTTCCACTGAGCTGGGGTTTCACCTTTTGTCTTTCCTCTCCAGGAGTTCAGAGCTCCAAGGTGGAATTTGCTTAGCAAAGCAGGGGCTCCTTGCAGGAAAGGAGAAATGTCAAAGTGCACCCTTGCTCTCTCTTGATCTTAATGGCAAAAGATCTGTGTGTTTCTTCTATTTCCTACTGACAAATATTGGTGTCCAGTGGGTGTTTCAAGACTGTGGACTGGCCCTAACCTAATATTCTTGTGAGTAGGAATGAACAGTTCAAACAAAATATAAATCTGCCTTAAATTGGACCCCAACTGGAACTTTACCCTCCCTGAATTATAATAGCTTATGATTCACTCGGTATTTTTCATTCTCCTTTGTGTCTTTGAATTCCTTTATTCCTATGAAGATACAGAAATGAAAGGCTGGGATATAATTGTTGTTCCATTTCCAGCCCAGCCCGGAGATGGTTCTGTTGGTGGGATGGTGTTGGGGCTTGGAAGGACAGCAGAGATTCTGTTGTCCCAGTTTGGAAACAGAACTGGGACAACAGCTCTGGGTTGTTTCATGGAATCAGAGAATGGTTTGGGTTGGAAAGGACCTCAAAGCTCATCCATGGGCAGGGACACCTCCCACTGTCCCAGGCTGCTCCAAGCCCTGTCCAGCCTGGCCTTGGACACTTCCAGGGACCCAGGGGCAGCCACAGCTGCTCTGGGCACCTCTGCCAGTGAAAAGCTTATTTATGTAAACCAAACCTTTGGCACTCGGTCTCCATCCCTCACAAGTGTGAGCCGGGGAATCCGAGGGGATGTTCCCCAGGAGGAGTGGGGTGTGAGCAGCACTGCTTTCCTGGGCCCTGAGGTGATTTCCTGAGCACCCAGGGAGGTGGTGCGAGGGTGCAGTTTGAATGTGCTGCAGGAAGCAGAAGGGAAATCAATAATATAAAGCAGCTCCCCTCATCTCAGCTTTGGATGACAGCTCCTCTTTGCTCCCTGGCTGCTCGTGAACTCCCTCAGGGCTCAGGAGCCCTCCCCATTTTTAAGCACCTCTGAAACCTCCAGTGAAGGCTTAGAGGTGACTTTAGAGTCTTTTTCTGGCCCTTTGCTCAGATTGTGCTCTCCTGGGGGGGCTGCACTTGGCTTTCCCCATGGGGATGTCCCGTCTGGTGTGGTGCAGCAGTGACTGCAGCAGCAGAGCCTGGGGCACTGCAGATGCCACGGGAATTCTCTTCTCTCCCCGTGCAGCTGATGGGCTCTGGGTCTGCGCTCTGTTAGGAGTGACCTGAAGCCAGTCCAGTGAATCACAGACCTGTAACTGCAGGTCTTTCTCCCTGCAGCCTCAGGAAGAGGAGAAAAATCTGCTAAATACTGAGGGGGGTGAGGAGAAACGTTCTGTTTGCAGCGATATTTGTGTGTCCTGGGGCTGACAGCAGTGGCTCAGGGGCTTTAGGGTGAGTTCAGCCTCCTGTGATCACTCTCTGTGTATGAGCAGCTCTCCTTGTTGTGAATCGAGGAGCAAAGCTGTTTAACTAGCAAAAGTGTGAGCGGGCAGCAAAGGAAAAGCTGCTCAAGTGCTTTCCTTAGATTAACAGGGAAAATAAGCACAAGGAGAGGTTTTGTTTAGCCACTCGGAATCCCAGGGCACATTTCTGACAGGATTCCTTTGTTGCCACTGCATTTTCTGTGGTGTGCAAGGATCAGGCTTTGCTCCAGGTGGATGTGAGGCGTCAGCAGCCAGGGCTGGAAGTGCCCAGCCCTGGGAAAACAGAGCAGGGGCTGTGCCAGGCTTGGCATTCAGAGCTGCAGAGCAGCAACCTGGGATCAGGGGTGCTCTGCTTCCACTGGGACATAGCTCTGGATTTAGCTGGGACCCCATAGGGGTGGGCATAGCCCTGCTGGAGATCATGGAACACCTGGAAGGATCACCAGGATCACCCAGAGCAGCCCCTGGCCCTGCACACACACCCCAACAATGCCACCCTGTCCATCCCTGGCAGCGCTGTCCAAACGCTCCTGGAGCTGTGGCAGCCTCGGGGCCGTGCCCATTCCCTGGGGAGCCAGGGCAGTGCCCAGCACCCTCTGGGGGAATCCAATAATGCAGGAGACTGTGGGAAAAGAGGAGCAAACAGATGGAAAATGAATGCTGAAGCACGCGATGCCCACAGGTGTGGGAGGAAATGTCCCCACAGTTCTGTCCACAGCACAAAAGCCTGTTCTGATCTCAGCTTTTTCGAGCCAAGAGCACATAGCATCTGCCTCACAGCTGGGCCACAGATTTAGTGTAAAACCCCCTCCAGCCCTGACTTAGGGAGAAGCTTCCCGTGGGAGCTGATGCTCAGTGCTGAACTCTCCTTGTCACTGTGCGTTTGCTCCTGGAGATGTGCTGGGGACAGAGCCAGCGGGGCACGTGTCACCTGCTGGTGTCATGCACCCGTGATGGAGATGGGAGCTGATCCCCTGGGCTGTGCCACGGTGTCACTGTGCTCTCTCTTTCTCCCCGCAGCTTCAGGAAGAGCAGAAAAATCTGCTAATGCTGTTAGATCTCAATTGCACTCGCTATCGAGTTAGGGTGATTTGAATTTGCTAATGAGAACCAGCCATCCCCGACGCACATAAATGATAATTCCCTGCCTGCAGCTGTGGGGTTAATGTTGATTTTGTTGATTTTGTGGCTCGGTATCACCAATCATCTGCAGGAAAGTAGGGCAGGGATGGCAGGGGTTGGAGCAGCAGCTCCGAGTGCGGGATGGGCTTGAGAGAGAAAAGCTGGGGGGAAGAGGGAAAAAGCCTCGCCTGTGGATGGTGCTTTGGTAGAAGTGGTGCTAAAAGGCAGGGACAGGCTGGGGGTAACCAAACCCTTGCACAAAAAACTCAGAACAGCTCAGCCAAATTATTGAATGCGCACAAAGCACACTGGGAGCTCTGGGTGTGTGGAGCCCATCCCAACAGAGAGAGCCAAACGTGGCCTGTGTCCCCTCCATGTCCCATTTACACTCCTTCTGTTGATATACAGACCTTCTTCCAGCTGCTTGTAGAGCAAATCCACAGAGAATTTGATGGAGAAATCCAATATACATGGATTTTACCCACGTTTCCTGCTGGATTTAAGCTTCCTCCATCCCATTATGCTGTTACAACCTGTGTTTTTTTGGAGTGTCAGACAGGTTTGTTATTCTGTGGAAAAAATGAGTCTTTTAGGTCAAAGTTCATCGAATTATCACTGATGTGTGACAGACATCTCAGCATCTCAACTTTCAAAAATCTTTGTGTAAACAGACTCACCTGGCACCCATGTGGAGCTACAGTGTCAAAATATCCACATTTCTCTGTGCCTTAAGTCCCTCCCTGGAGTTCTGTGTCCAAACTCTCCTGAGGAGCAGATGGAGTGGATTTCTCTGCTCCCTTTTCCCCAGGGAGAAGCCTCACCCCAGGCTTTGGAGCAGCAAACTTTCTACCAATGAGACCTGGTGGGGTGGATGGAGCCAGCGATGGAATAAATCGGTGTGAGCATCCAGAGATTTGTAGGAAAAATCCCTCCTGGAGCACTGAAAAAGCTTCTGCTGGCCCCTGTGAGAGGGAGGAAGGTAGGAAAGGAGGGATCTGATGGATCCTGGTGAGCTGCTGAGCTGTCAGCACAACAACCCCACACCAGCCTCAGTCCTGCCCTGGCTGATTGCCATTTTTTGTGCTTTCCTCCTGGGTTTGGAGCTGCAGGGCTGAATTCCCATCTCTTTCAGGGATGTGCAGTCCCTGCAGGGCAGGCTGTGCATGTCTCTTCCTCGGGGAGGTTTGCAGGAACCCAGAGATGCTGGGATAGGAAATGTGGAGCGAGCCTGAGGCTGAAATGGCTCTGGAATATTGAGATGCCAGGAATGCTTTGGAATATTGAAATTCCACGTCTGTGCCCATGGCTGGCTCTCCATCCCGGCTCTGGGATCGCAGCCTGGCTGACCCCGTGCCCACGTGGGCATTCCCTCCGAGGCTCAGAGGATTGAGACGCTTCAAATTACCCTGCTCAGAACAGCACTCGAGCAAATGTGTGAAGCTGAGCAGGGGTTGAAGTGCCTCCCTGAATCTTCTGGGGTTTATTTAATGTCTCGGGGAAGATTTATTCAAAATGACTGCGGGGTGGCCACCTCCAGGTTTAATAGGAGACATTTCAGATATACAGCGGCAGAGTGACATATATCAGACAAACTTCGAGAGTCTCTTCAAGGCAGCAGTCGCTCTCTGAAAAGCAATGAATTCTCTCCAAACAGCAGTGTAATCATGGGGGCCTGCCAAGAAAAAAACCTCCAGCTGAAGAAATCCACTTGCAGCTCGACAGCATGAAAGCACCGAGGGTACAAACAGCTCTGAACGTGCCTGGCAATTGCTTTCCCAGCCAGGATGAAAAAGGGAGCTGGGTGCTTTCAGAACGTGCCAGTGCTCTGCCATCCCTGCTCCATCTGCGGCTGCGGTGACACAGAGTGACAGAACGGTTCTGAGGAAACCAACAGTGGAGGTGTCATTGGATTTTGTGGTTCTGATGTCGCTGTCTGAGATGGTCTCGGCACAAAAAGAGCTCACAACAGCTTCTTGGGTCAGAGGAAAGGAAGAAGTAACTCTTTATTTTCCAGAGGCTTTTTATACTATTTTCTAACTTTCATGTCACACATCCATTGGCTCTCAATTCACCACCACACAATATCCTTGGCTACCTACAGCCAGAACAACATCTTGGAAAAACACCACCTGCATGAAGTTGGCTATCTCTGTCTATGAATTTCTGCTTGTTTGAACCAGAGAGCCACTGTGAGAATTGAGAACAACAAGGTGTTCTCACGGTGAAGCAGCTCTTACTGTGTGCCTACGATTCCCACAGTTCTGACAGCAGCCCCAAATCCACGCTCCAACAGAGGGAGGCTGTGGGAGCTCTGCGAGGAAGGTTTTGCTCTT
This sequence comes from Origma solitaria, assembly GCA_013397895.1. NCBI lineage: Eukaryota > Metazoa > Chordata > Aves > Passeriformes > Acanthizidae > Origma > Origma solitaria. The sequence continues at coordinate 261,685 of VZRL01001648.1, read as the reverse complement.
TGCTCAGCAGGTGCCATGCCCTGGGGGCAGGGGGGGAAAGGGAAGCTGTGGAGCAGGACAGCGGTGACTGCAGGATGAGCTGGGAGGTGTGCAAGGCACCTCGGGGGGTTGGGATTGGGGATTGCACAGATGGGAATGGCCAGGGCTGTGTCCCCAGCAGGGGTGAGGGGGGACAGCGATGGTCACCTGTGGTCAGTGTTTGGGAGGCACCAGGGGAAAGCTCCAAGTGGGTGGAGGTTGGAACTGCTCGGGGGCAGAAGGTGCCATTGTTGTCCTCTGTCTGCCACTGGTGACGTTCCAGCCTCTGCTTGTTTGTGTGGAATCCTGCAATGGTTTGGGCTGGAAGGACCTTAAAACTCATCCCATCCCACCCCTGCCAGGGCAGGGACACCTCCCACTGCCCCAGGCTGCTCCAAGCCCTGTCCAGCCTGGCCTTGGACACTGCCAGGGATCCAGGGGCAGCCACCACCTCTTGAGCAACCCATAAAGCTCCTGGCACTACAGAGCCTTTCAAATGGGAAGATTTTAATCCTATTTTAATTCCGGCAACACTTCTATTTTTCCTTATGTTTTTGTGCCCATCCCTGGCAGTGTCCCAGGCAAGGCTTGGAGCAGCCTGGGACAGTGGGAGGTGTCCCTGCCATGGCAGGGGTGGGATGGGATGAGTTTTAAGGTCCTTCCAACCCAAACTGTTCGGTGATTTTAAAATCCAACAAATCACTAGCGCGAGGAAAATGACCCAGGAGCTGTGGGAAGCAGCTCATCCCAAAAACCCCTGGGTGTGACAGCCCCTTTTAAGGTTATTAATATGGTCTGTGGCAAAACCTTTGCTGCTCCTCAGGGTCCCCAGGTTGTTCCCTTCCAGGGAAGACTCTCGGAGTACAGAGAGGAGCAGTTCCGAGCCACTCTCATCATTTTTAACAGACTTAATGAATATACACTGGAGTAAATATTTTCACACTTCAATTTGGAATTTCACAGGCAGTTTTCATTCAAATTTGGAACAACTTGGCACGGGTTGTGGTTAGGAAAAACCTCTTCTTCTTTCCCATAGGAGACAGCCCTTTCCTATTTAAAATGCCTTCGCAAAACCTCGTGAAACATCTTTAGATGGAGCCCAGAGGATCACGACCAAGCGGTTTTTGTTCTGTTTTGTCTGAAGCAGGGAAATGGGAGGGATAAAACACCTTTGGAATGCTGTTCTGAGCAGGGATTGCATTGACAAAGGGCTGTTGGGCCTGGGGGCTCTGCTGTGTTCCCAATTCTGTGGGCCTGAGCTCCAGTTAATTCGGAGATGTAGCCACAAGGATATTTTTTGCTCACAATTAAGGAAAAGCTGAACTGCTGGAGGTGTCTCATTAGAAGAACGAGAAGGTGGCCTAACCTAAATAAATCGATATTCTGCTCATTCCCCATCCTCTCCTGGGGAATGCCGGTGTGTAACAGCCCATGGTTATGATCTTATACAATGGAATCGAGGCCTTAATTCACTCAACCAATTTTCTGCTGCTGAAAACTTCTCGGGAAGCTTTTGCTGGAGATATTTCAAAAGAAAATTGGGAAGAATCCGGATGTGCATTAAGGTGATGAGGAAGCCTGTGCATTTTTCTTAGGGCTGTTGTTATTTGCAATGATTTTGGGCTTTGCCCCACCATTTCCTCTGCTCTGAGGCAGAAAATGATGGAGAATTGGATGGCTGTGATGTTCTGGGGACTGCTCTGTGTGACCCAGGGGCTGCTGAGCAGCAGGAAAAGTTTATTCTCATTTATTCACTCAACCAGCAAAACTCTGTGTGGGTCTGAGTGTGTCCTTACCGAACATCTCGTGTGTCCCTGAGCGGCCAAACCCAGCACAGCTCTGTGTCTGTGCTTTAACATTCACACCTGGGGGCATTTCTCCCTCCTTGGGACTTTCGGAGCACATTTGGGGACAGCTTTGGCTCCTCAGTGAAACACAGCAGATCCCTAAAGCTTTTGCAGAGTAAGAAAACCAAACCCAGGGAGCACTGAATGCGCTCCGAGTGCAGCTCGGCTCACCCAGGAGTTTTCTCAGGCAATGAATGGTTTGTGCTTGACGAGAATTCCAAACTCTGCAGCGGAGTTTTTCAGGGTCTCTGTGCTCTCCTCGTGCCCCTTTTCCCAGAAAACACAGGTCTGGTGTGCTCAGGAAAAAGAGACCTGAAAATGGGACACTTGAAACCTGGAAATGGGAAATCTGAAACCGGGAAATCTGAAAATGGGAAACCTGAAACCTGGAAATGGGAAATCTGAAACTGGATAATCTGAAAATGGGACACCTGAAATGGGGAACCTGAAATAGGGAACCAGAAAATGGGAAACCTGAAATGGGAAATCTGAAACCAGGAAACCTGAAATGGGGAACCTGGAAATGTGAAATCTGAAAATGAAAAACCTGAAAATGGGAAATCTGAAATGGGAAACCTGGAAATGGGAAATCTGAGAGTGGGACACCTGAAAATGGGAAATCTGAAAATGGGACACTTGAAACCTGAAAATGGGAAATTTGAAACCGGGAAATCTGAAATGGGAAATCTGAAACCAGGAAATCTGAAAATGGGAAACCTGAAATGGGGAACCTGAAATGGGAAATCTGAAAATGGAAAATCTGAAAATGGGAAACCTGAAAGGGGAAATCTGGAAATCGGAAATCTGAAAATGGGAAAGCTGAAGTCCTTCCAACCCAAATAGGAAATCTGGAAATGGGAAACCTGGAAATGGGAAACCGGGAAATGGGAAATCTGAAATGGGTACTGTGAGGTGCTGGTGGGAATCATGGAGTTTTGGGAGTTTTCCTGGATGGATTGGCTGCCCCTGCAGCTTGAGTGACACTTGGGTGAAACTGTTGGAATTCCTTGGTCTTGTGAGCCCGGTGTCTTTTGGATTTGCGGTAAAATGTGTAAAATGCATCTTCAGGGAATCCCAGAATGGTTTGGGTGGGAAGGGACCTTAAAGATCACCTCATTCCCCTCCCTGCCAAGGACAGGGACAGCTTCCCCTGGCCCAGGGTGCTCAGAGCTCTGTCCTAGTGGCCCTAAATCCTCCTTCCCTTCCAGATGAGTGCCCCAAGTGCCCCGTGGGGCTCAGGGAGGGGCTGGGCAGGTGTTTGTGAGACAAAAGTTCCTTTTGAAAACCCCAACCAGAGGCCTGACCTTTCTCACCCCGAATGTGCATCACCTGGCCCCAACAGGAGCAGCCTGGACCGAGTTTACATCCATAATTCAAACCCACAGCTGTTTAAAAATAAAAGAAAGGGAGGAGAGGCTGTGAAATAAAAATAAAAACATTCAAAAAGAGGTAGAGTCCCTTGGCCAGCCTGTTATTTTTGACAGTGGAAGAGCTTCCCCAGTGCCAGGCAGGCTCATGAATAAAGCACTGAGTGAGTTCACGCTAGCTGGGGGAAGAATGAATTTTTTATCAAGAAACCCTGTTAGCATATTTATGTATTGATATATTGGTGCCATAAGCCTTTGGATCAAGGCATAAAACAGCGGTGGCTTTGCTTTTTCAGCCTCCCCAGCTCTGGAGAAGGGGAGGAACAAAGGGAAGGATTTGCTTCTATTTAGACTTGGCTGAATTAACATTATTATTGCTTGCAACAACTACAGTTAAAACATGTTCCTACAGCTACTGCTATTGTGCAGAGTTAAAATGCTGCCAGCTTTGAGGATTTTACCCAGAGTCTGCTGGTATTTGGGTTGATTTTATGCCTTTGGATGCTCTCAGAGGAGAGCCCAGCTCTGGTTTGGTGTGTTTGAGGGAATTAGAGCTCCCTCCACTCTCCTTTGGGACTTCCTGACTCTTGTCATGGGCAATGAAAGGTGGAAAATGAGAATCCTAAAAGGGTGGTGAGCTAGGGGTGTGTGTGAAGGTGAAGAGTGGGATAGCTCAAAGACCTCGAAGAGAGAGGATCTTCTCAAGAACATGGATTGGAGTGAATGTGCCAGGAGTTTGGGGAATTCCCAGGAGTCTGGGGTATTCCCAGGAGTTTGGGGTGTTCCCAGGAGTTTGGGATATTCCCAGGAGTTTGGAGAATTCCCAGGACTTGGGAGAATTCCCAGGAGTTTGGGGAATTCCCAGGAGTTTGAGGAATTCCCAGGAGTTTGGGGAATTCCCAGGAGTTTGCAGAATTCCCAGGAGTTTGGGGTATTCCCAGGAGTTTGGGGAATTCCCAGGAGTTTGGGGTATTTCCAGGAGTTCAGCCTTCAGCAGGACTCTGATGGGAGGGGAGCGCAGAGGCCATTGGGGCTCTCGGAAGGCTTTTCCTACAACTGCTGAGCTCATCCCAAAGGCCTCCCAGAAAACACATCCTCTGCCATGGGGTCTTTTCTGGTGTTCAAACCCCGCTCAGGACCCCTCCAAAGGCAGAGGGGGCCCAGTTATGGTGAGCTCCAGGAGCAGATCAGATCTCCAAGCCCAAACCGATGGCTGGGATTTGTATGGAGCTTTCGGGAGCCTCCCCACCCCACATTCCACATGGGAACCTCCAGTTAAGGGTTTGCCCTCACAGAATGCACGAACAGGTCTGATCCTAAGTGGTGGTGTTTGAGATTGGCTCCCAGTTTTTTGGAAGTTCTTCCACTTTCATTTCCTCCCCTCCATTCAGTGGCACCTGCTCTGGATGCTCTGATCCCACTGATCCCAGGTGGGAATGCTCTGATCCCACTGATCCTGGGTGGGGAATGCTCTGATCCCACTGATCCCAGGTGGGAATGCTCTGATCCCACTGATCCCGGGTGGGAATGCTCTGATCCCACTGATCCCAGGGGAATGCTCTGATCCCACTGATCCCAGGTGGGGAATGCCCTGATCCCACTGATCCCAGGTGAGGGATTCTCTGATCCCACTGAACCCAGGAGGAATGCCCCGATCCCACTGATCCTGGGGGGAAATGCCCTGATCCCACTGATCCCGGGGGGGATGCTCTGAACCGCATCCCAACCCCACCTCTCCTTACTCGGAACACAATTCAGACCAAGCACCAATTTGATTTTCCATCCCATTTGAGTCCTACCCTTCCCCGGAGCACCCCAGGCTGTGCCCTCTCCATCCCACCCTGGGCTGTCCCTGTGCCCATGGGATTTGGCTCTGGGGTCAGCGGCAGTGCTCCCCAGCCCTGGCGGGTGAGGTTCCCTGGGAATGGGCTCAGAGCCAGAACTGGATTGAAACTGGGCTGGGGAGAGGAGGGAAAGGCTTCCTGCAGGTTCTGGTGTTTTGTACGGAGCAGCCCATGGGGTCAGGGCTGGAGGAATGGGATTTCTGTCCCCCTCTGTGGGAATGTGGGAGCAGCTCAGCTCTCCCCTGGTGTGACCCAATTTCCCCTCCTGGGAGGCTGGGGATTGCAGCAGGGCCTGGGTGGTGTTTCCGGGGCAGAAAGGCTACAGAAGATTGAAAAGATGAAAGCCTTAAAAAAGAATCTCCTTTTTTCTCCTTCTGTTTTCATTGTAAGGCAGGGTTCCGTGTGCTCTTCTACATGTTTGTAATATTTTTTATTTTATTCTCAGTAATTTCTGTGTTCATTTAAATGTAAGAATAGGAGCAGATAGGAATAAATCGCCCGTAAATAGCTCCACTAATTATCAGAAAGAGTGAGGAGTGAGTTGTGAAAAATCAGATGGAGGGTAAAGAGAGTTCATCTCTCTGAGACAGCTGAGAGTCCTCCTCAATGCAAAAGCACTTAACTAAGGGAATATTACCCTTTAATTGCCCTGAATAAGTCAGGCTGTGCCATTGATTAGACTCAATGAGTAAATCTAGGTGTGCTGTATTTTGTATTTTGATTAAAAACACGGTAAAAGCAAATGGTCTGTGGTGTTTGGCTGTCTCTGCCAAATTAAATCCCTCCTCTATTGACCCCCACTCTGCACACACTGAAGTGGCAGCCCCTTAATTGTTTGTCTTTCACATTAAAGGTTATTTTAGATGGAGTGAAGCTCCCTCCCCTCCCGAAGCAGCTCCTGCTCGCTTTGGTCAGCCCTGTTTGGAGCCAGCGGTGGCACCTTGGGGGGGTCTGGTGGCTCTGAGTCTGACACTGGGTCACAGTTTGGTGTCACCAAAACTGTGGGAAAAACAAAAACCCTCCAACAACGTTTTTAATGTTAGAGAGTCAAGGCATGACTTTATTATCTGGCCAGGATGTTGTTCTGGCCAGGGTGTGCCACAGAAATCATCTTATCCACACACAGCCCGGGGGTGCAGAGAGAATCATTCAGTGACACAAATTTTTACAGGATTTCCCCCAATTTTATACAGTCAAACCCATAGAGATGCATTGTTTCAAAGTTCATTGGTGCAGAGCTGAGCAACCCTCAGTGTTCAGTTTCCCATTGGATCCCAATCCCCTCGCCTCCGATGTAAATTAGATCTTCATTTTTCAGTTTTCTTCTCAGTCCTTTCCGGGCAAGATGTCTCCAGCTCTGTCCGAGGTGCTCTGGGGTGGATGTTTGGAGATGGCCACCGATGTTCTGTTCATGTTCCGTGGATGGTTTTTATCTCTCTGGGGATCTTTGGGCTGCTCCAGTCTGTTGATATGTTGAGTTCATCAGACCTCACCTGGCAGAACAATGTCTTGAAAAGAAACTTAAAATTCCTTTTCCCGGGGTGCAGACAAACAAAGACTTTGACTAAAGTTATACACAATTTGTAAACTGGTATATTTTCCAACAATGGGAGCAAGGAGCCAACAGCAGGCACAGACCCTGGGGAGGCAGCGAGGGGATGGAGATGAGCGGGGAGAGGATGCTGGAGTGGGCAAGGCTTTTTGGGGCATCTCCTGGCCATGGGATGGGGCTGGAGCAGCAAGAAGCTCCACCATGTGAACTCCAGATGGGTTTGGGTTGGAAGAGACCTTAAACATCACCCTATTCCAACCCTTAAACTCATCCAGTTCCACCTCCACCCTGGCCAGGGACACCTCCCACTGTCCCAGGCTGCTCCAAGCCCTGTCCAGCCTGGCCTCGGACACTCCAGGGATGAGGAAAGTCCCTTGGAGCAGCCAGGCTCAGCCTCCCTGCTCGCCCTGGGCACGTGGGCAATGCTGGGCTGCAGGAGGAGATGGAAGGGACACCAAAGCACCTCTGGTCTCTGCAGTGCAGGGTGAGCAGGGCCTGACTGCTCTCGAGTCCATTGTTCCAGAGCATATCCTGAGAAGAATTAACGAGCAGACCCAGCTGCCACCTTGCCAACACAGAACAGCTCTAGGAGGCAAAGGGAGGGTTAATTCTGGCTGTGCTCTGGTGTTGGGTTAGTCACAAAGGGCCTGGTGAGAAGAACACCAGGGCACCATCTCCCCTGCTGCAGGACAGCAGCCTTGGGCTTCAGGCTTTGCTCCAGCTGACAGCATTCACCCTCACATCCCTGAGCCTCCAGGGGTGCCTGTGCTGGCACTGCCTGGGGACACCGGCAGCGAGGGAGGAGAGAGCCCCTGGGCGCTCCAAGACTGTCCTGGGACACCCAGCTGGGAGCAGGGAGAGCAGGGGCAGCAGGGAGAGCAGGGACAGCACAGGCAGCAGGGACAGTGGGGACAGCACAGGCAGCAGGGACAGTGGGGACAGCAGGGAGAGCAGACAGTGGGGATAGCAGGGACAGCAGGGGCAGCAGGGGCAGGAAGGACAGCAGGGACAGCGGGGACAGCAGCTCCAGGGTGCCTGCTGGAGCAGAGTTACCTGAACAGGCTGCAGGGAGGCTGCTGGGGTTTAAATTAGACTTTTGGCATGCTGAGGGTATCCCATGCAAGCTGTGGGAGCAGCAGGGGGCTGAGCACAAATTACATTTTTTGGGGAGAGCACTCCAGGGGCTGGAGAGCTAGCGTAGCTTTAGATGCTTGAGGTGGAGTCCTCCACTGCAGCCCTGAAAGTGTCCCTCGGATGCCTGAGTTTCCCCCGGGCAGCTGTGGGAGCCTTGTGCTGTCACATTCGGGGGATGTGGATCTCTCCATGCCCGGGGCACTACTGGGGGTTGGCACTGCTCAGGGAGTGCTGGTGAAGAACCCCGGGGCTGTTTTAAAGCAGAAGGCTCAGGAGCAGAGTGAGAGCCCCCCCGAGCCCTCCCTGGATTTCAGGATGTAATTTTGCCACTTTTTGTCAAGTATTTCATTTCTCTTGCCTCCCTTTCGGGCCTCCATGGGCTCCAGGGGCACTGCTAGCCAGGCAGATGTTACGGCAGCAAAATGTTGGAGCCGGAACATAAAAATTGATTTGATCTCTTGGCTCCTGCTGCTTAATGAGTGAGCCTGGAGCTCTGTGGCTCTGTGGACGGAGGGCTCAGGGCAGACAGAGCTGCCTGGGACACTCTGGGGCTTTCTCTGGGGGAGAGGAGTTGGGTTTTCTTGGCAATTTTGAGCCATTAAAGCATCTCCCTGGGGCAGAGCCTGGGCACTGGGAAAGGTGCTGCCCATCCAGGAGGGCTCTGCTTTTCCAGGGGAAGTTTGTCACTGCTTTTGCCTGGTGTTTGTCACCGTATCCAAAGTTTGTCCTGGGTCTTTGTGGGTGAGACAGAGCAAACAGAGCACGGCCCTGCCCTGCCCTGAGCAGGAGGAAATCCAGCACATGCTCAGGGAAGGATGGCTAATTGCTTGTATTTCCACACGTTTCGTTTTCAAGGGCTTTGATCGTGGCATGGAATTGCGGATCCGTCGCCAAGTTTGGGCTTCAAATGGATAAATAAATGATAAACGATCATTTGGCAGCGGTGAACCTGCTGCACTCCCTTTGCATGTTTATGTGGTTTTCCCTTCTCCCATCTGTTCCTTCCTCCGGCTCCTCCCCATGGGCTCTCAGCCCCCCTTGCCTGGCTGACAGCATTCCCAGCCTCGCAGAACCGTGGAATTCCCTCAGCTGGAAGGGCCCATGGAGCCCTCCCTGAGTGGATCCTCTTGCTCCAACCAGAGACCTTTGGCTGACATTTGGTTGACAATTCAAGAACTGAGGAACAGCCCCCAAATACAAAACCTGGCACTGCTCTGGCAATTGTCCCAGGCACTTCTTTTTCTCTGGTTCCAGACAAAAGGTGCTGCAGGCAACACCTGGAATTGGCTTTACTTCATCCCTCTCATCTTCGTTGGCTCTTTCCTCCCTCGTGTGCTGGGGGAGAAGCACTGAGGATGAATTTCCTTGTTCCCTGAGCAGAGATGCAGGAGAACAGGGCAAGGGGACAGCTGAAGGCAAAGAGGGAGAGAACTGGAAAGCCCAAACGGGGAATGCAGAAGTGGGGTGGGATGTCAGATATTCCAAAGGCCTTCCAAACCCCAACTGGGCAGCTCAGAGCTCTCCCATTTCCCAGCCTGTTTCTTCCCAGACCCATCTGTGCCTTTCTCAGGGGGTTGGTGCTGAGGCTGGCTGGTGCCCATCGCTCTCCTCCGAGTCACTGATCAGCTGGCACAGATATTCCTGAAGGGATTTGCGGTTCTGAGAGATGTTTGTCACGTGTTTGATCCGGAGCCTGCTCCTGGGGGAAGGATTTGTGCAGATGTGCACCCTCTGAACAAATCCCAGGGGTTTTAGTGCTGGGAATGTTCTCACCTGGGAGAGATGCTGGGACAGTGTGGGGTTTTCCTGTTCGTTGGGTGACTTCTCACACAGACACTTTTGAGGCGACACCAAATGTGTGCGTGGCTGAAATAAAGCACATTTAAAGTGTTTCCTTCTGTCAATGCTGCAAGCGAAATTATTCTTGGGAATATGCTTGGGAACAGTGACCAAAAAGCATCACAGATAAGAAGTAAAAGGCACTGATATCAGTTAGAATGAATGCAGGTTTTGCCAGTCGGTGTTTGAGAGAGCTTCCCTGGGTAGGGAGGTGAACTGAGTGCTCCTGGTTTTCTTCACCCTCTGCAGTAGGGAGGACGAGGAGAATGTGGTTAGGTCTTTCCTTTTTTGCTCCCCTTCTCCGTTCCCTCACACCCTCAACATCAGATCCTCAAATTGCTGCATTCTTCCCGGACAAGAGAGGAATTTGCATTTTCCTCGGACGAGGAGAATGTGTTTAGGTCTTTCCTTTCCTTTTTGCTCCCCTTCTCCATTCCCTCACACCCAACATCAGACCCTCAAATCGCTGCATTCTTCTTTGACAAGAGAGGAATTTGCATTTTCCTCGGACGAGGAGAATGTGTTTAGGTCTTTCCTTTCCTTTTTGCTCCCCTTCTCCATTCCCTCACACCCAACATCAGACCCTCAAATCGCTGCATTCTTCTTTGACAAGAGAAGAACTTGCATTTTCCTCAGCACTGGGTTTCTGTCAATGGCCACGTGGCATTTTCCTTCTCAGCACTTCCCGAAAGAGCTCCCTTGCGGCTGATGGATGCAGAAACTTTGTCATAAACGCGAGCACCCTTCCCTCCCCTCTGCCCTGCGCTCGCTCGGGTGGGTTTGGCTGGCAGAGCCCGAGGTGCTGAGCCAGCAGCAGGGGAGCTGCAGTCCCTGCACAGATCCCTCGCGGGTTCCCCGGGTTCCTCGCAGCCTCCGTGTCCGTGTGAGCGCAGATTCTGCCACGGAGCCACGGAACAGCTCCAGGGGAGGCTGTGGTTCCCTGCTGGGGTGGCTCTGTTCGGATGGAAATTTGGGGCTGACCAGCATAGGCAGTGAGAGCCTGGCTGGGGAGGGAGGAGGAGGCTGGAGCAGAAACCCTGCATGGTTAGGGCATTTTAAAATGAGGTTTGGTCCTGCAGCAGGGTCAGCTTGGAGCCATGGAACCATGGAATTTTTAGGTTGGAAAAGGCCTTTAAGGCCATCAGTCCAAGCGTTCTCCCAGCACTGACCCACGATCCCTGGAGGGATTTTAATCCCTTCAGGGATGGGGACTCCAGCCCTGCCCTGGGCAGCTGGGCCGGGGCTGTGGGAACTGCTGGTTTGCAGTGAGAACTGCTGGTTTGTAATGGGAACTGCTGGTTTGTAATGGGAACTGCTGGTTTGTAATGGGAACTGCTGGTTTGTAATGGGAACTGCTGGTTTGTAGGGAGAACTGCTGGTTTGTAGGGAGAACTGCTGGTTTGCAGTGGGAACTGTTCGTTTGCCTCAGTTCACATCGATTCTAGCCCAAAACAAGCAAGAATTCCAAACAAAGATATTCAGATATTCGCAGGTGCTGTTATTGCAAGATGTTGTTCTAACTACAGGTAGACAATGACCTTATGGGGTGGTGGATTGAGAGCCAATGGATGTGTGACAGGAATGTTAGAAATAGTATAAAAGAGGCCTTGGAAAATAAAGAGTAGTTCCTTTCTTTGACTGGAAGCTGTTGTGGTGAGTCTTTACATGTCGAGACTGTCTCAACAATGACACAAGCCTGGACAACCTTTTCCATTCCCTTTCCATTCCCTTTCCATTCCCTTTCCATTCCCTTTCCATGGGGAAATTCCTCCTGGTGTCCACCCTGAGCCTCCCCTGGCCCAGCCTGAGGCCATTCCCTCTCCTCCTGTCCCTGTTCCCTGGGAGCACAGCCCGACCCCCCCGGCTGTCCCCTCCTGTCAGGAGCTGTGCAGAGCCACAAGGTCCCCCTGAGCCTCCTTTCCTCCAGGCTGAGCCCTTTCCTAGCTCCCTCAGCTGCTCCTGGGGCTCCAGCCCTTCCCAGCTCCGTTCCCTTCCCTGGACACCTCCAACCCCTCATGTCCTTCTTGAGGAGCCCAGAAAAGGACACAGAATTTGAGGTGTGGCCTCAGCAGTGCCCAGCACAGGGACGGTGACCACAGCAGACCTGACCAGGACATCACTGATGGAATTCTCTATGGAATTCCATGGGAATTCCTCTGCCCTATGGAATTCCAAGGGGAATTTCCTCTCCCTCTGCCCTGCAGGTTCTGTGTGATGTTTCCTTTCCGAGGTGAATTAACACTTGTGTTTGTCTCTCCTTTTTTCCTTTGTTTCCAGACAAACGATGCTGCAGGAAATACCTGGAATTGGCTTTACTTCATCCCTCTCATCATCATTGGCTCTTTCTTCATGCTCAACTTGGTGCTGGGCGTCTTGTCAGGGTAAGGCCATGACTTCTTGTGCCCTCCTGGATATGGAAAGGGAAGATGTGGTGATTTTAGCACTGGGGGGGATGTGACTGAGGTGGGTGACACATCCCACGGTGTGCCCTTCCCACGTGTCCTACCCTGTCCTTCCCTATTTCTATGAGATAGAGTGCTAGGATGGGGACAGGCTGATGAAAAACCCTTAATTCAGAATCCAGACCCGAGAGAACTCCCTGGAATTTGACTGATTTGGGTCAGTGCCGCCAACACTTCTTTGGCTCCTTGAAAACCCATCAGGAACCTGCAGGTGCCAATGAAATGCTGGAGCAGGACATGGAAATTCTGATGATGCCTTTGGTGTAACTGTGCAGCCTGGGGAAAGGGGAAGCTCAAACTCAAGGCAGCTGAACAATCTCAGGGTTTTATTTTGTTGTTTCTGCAAGATGTTTTTGTTTTGGTTTTGGATTTGTTTTTTGTTTTTGTTTTTGGGTTTTTTTGTTTTGGTTTTTGTTTTCATTTTGGGTTTGGTTTTTTTTTGTTGTTGTTGTTGGGTTTTTTTTGTTTTGGTTTTTTTGGGGTTTTTTTTGTGGTGGTGCTTTGTTTTCTTGGGTTTGATTTTTTTTGGGTTTTTTTTTGTTTTTTGTTTGTTTTTTTTGTTTGTTTTTTGGTTTTTTGTTTGTTTGTTTGTTTTTGTTTGCTGATTTTGTTTGTTTGTTCTCCACCTGTTTCAGCCAAGGTCTGGATTTTCCGGTCCCTTGATGTTCAAAGCCCAGGGGTCAGCCAGAGATTTGGTGTTTGTTGCAGCTGAGTTTTGGGTTTGGACCATTGCAGCGATCAAGGTGCCAAGTGTGGAGCTGGAATGTCCCCGGCAGCTGGGGAGATGTGGTCTGGAATTAACAGACTCAAGGGCTGTAAAGCTCTTAGGCTTTGGCACCTCATTTTGCACTGAGTTTCTCCTTAGATCATGCTGGTGATTGAGACCATAGGGATGTATTAAAATCTGGATTTTTTTCCACCTCTTGGAAGCAGGGGAAGAAAAAGAGTTGCTGTTGCTGTGTGGTAGAAACCCTTCCGTGCTGCCCCTTTGCTCTTCATTTTGAAAGTGACTGGAGAAAGAAAAATGTTTTCCAATGAACATATTAATGCTAATTTGTATGATTTTGTTCTGATTTTCCTCCTCAAAGCACTGTGGGCAGCAGAGCAGTGGTGGCTGAGGGGGGGAGAGGGCTCTGGGTGAGGCTGCGCTGTGCTCTTGTGGTGCAGGAATAATCATCAGTCAATAACTGATCAAAGCCATTCATAACTGATCAATAACTGATCAAAGCCATTTGTAACAGATCAATAACTGATCAAAGCCATTTATAACTGATCAATAACTGATCAAAGCCATTCATAACTGAT
>VZRL01001648.1:202231-248185 GCA_013397895.1 Origma solitaria | reverse complement strand
ATCAATAACTGATCAAAGCAGTTCATAACTGATCAATAACTGACCAAAGCCATTTATAACTGATCAATAACTGATCAAAGCCATTCATAACTGATCGATAACTGATCAAAGCCATGTGTAACTGATCAATAACTGATAGAAGCCATTCATAACTGATTAATAACTGATCAAAACTGTTTATAACTGATCAATAAGTGATCAAAGCAATTTATAACTGATCAAAAACTGATCAACGCCATTTATAACTGATAAATAACTGATCAAAACCATTCATAACTGATTGAAAACTGATCAAAGCCATTCATAACTGACCAATAACTGATCAAAGCCATTTGTAACAGGTCAATAAGTGATCAAAGCAGTTCATAACTGATTAATAACTGATCAAAACTGTTTATAACTGATCAATAAGTGATCAAAGCAATTTATAACTGATCAAAAACTGATCAACGCCATTTATAACTGATAAATAACTGATCAAAACCATTCATAACTGATCAATAACTGATCAAAGCACTTCATAACTGATTAATAACTGATCAAAGCACTTCATAACTGATTAATAACTGATCAAAGCACTTCATAACTGATTAATAACTGATCAAAGCACTTCATAACTGATTAATAACTGATCAAAGCCATTTGTAACTGATCAATAACTGATCAAAGCCATCCACAGGACATCCTGGTGGGTCAGAGGCTGTGTGTGATGTCTGATTTTCAGGGACAGCGCTGAGTGTGGTTCCTTCCCCTCACCTCCCTGGTTCAAAGCAGTTTATAATTGATTAATAACTGATCAAAGCAGTTTATAACTGAACAATAACTGATCAAAGCAGTTTATAACTGAACAATAACTGATCAAAGCAAATAATAATTGATCAATAACTGATCAAAGCCAAATCTTGGTGGATCAGAGGCTGTGTCTGATGTCTGATTTCAGGGACAGGGCTGAGTGTGGTTCCTTCCCCTCACCTCCCTGCTTCCCCAGGGGGCTCAGCCCACGCTGGCTGGAATGATCCGTGGGATTTAAACCAGTCCTGAATCCTGCAGGCTCCTGTTCCTTTGTGCTGGAATCAAAGGCGTTTGGGGAGCAGGAGCTGCAGACCCCTGTGTGACTCTCCTGAAAGCCTCTCGTTGCTTGGGGCGAGATATGAATATTATATAAATGTGTATCTCCTCTTAAAAACACCGCTCTGTGCAGGTTCCCTTTGTCAGTGGTGAGGACGAGAAAATCTGCCTCACAGAGGGGAGCCTTTAATTTCTGTTTCACAGCCTGGTTTGATGTCCTTGTCTGGAAGAATTCCTGGGGAGAGGCTGAGGGGAATAAACATCACAGCCCAGGTGTGGAGCACGGGGCTCCTGGTGGGCTTGGAGCTGCTGAGGAGGGAAGGAAAAAGGTATAAAAGAGATAAAAAATCCTTCCCTGGGAGAGTGGGGAGCCCTGGCACAGGTGCCCAGAGAAGCTGTGGCTGCCCCTGGATCCCTGGCAGTGTCCAAGGCCAGGCTGGACAGGGCTTGGAGCAGCCTGGGACAGTGGGAGGTGTCCCTGCCATGGCAGGGGTGGGATGGGATGAGTTTTAAGGTCCCTTCCAACCCATTCTGGGGTTTTCTGTCGGGTCCATGTTCCCTGCCTTGGGCTGTGGGGTGGAAGCAGAGCCCAGAGCAGCAGTGAGGGCAGGACTGGGGTGAGGCTGGTGCGAGGGGGGAGCCAGAAATCCCTCCTGGGAGAGCAGGAAAAACAAGGGCTGAGCTCCCCGGGTGCTGCCAGCCTGCAGAGAGATTTTGGGACCTTCTCCATTTGAATGAAACAAAGCTGATTTAGGGTTGGGGATTCTACAAACAGCCCCTGAGTGGGGTTGGCTCAGCAATTGCTCATCTTGCTCATGATTTCCTTGAGCCGTGCCCCCCATGGCCTTTGCTGTGATCTGCTGGCTCTGGCGAATGCTGTGCTCTGCTCTCCTGCCCTGCACATTCCAGAGGGGAACAGAGGGTCCAGCTCAGGGATGTGATGACCCCAGGAAAGAACAGAAAAGCCGAGGCCAGGTCATGGCTTTGCTGAGCTTGTGCGAGGTCTTTATTCTGTCCTCTTTCCCAAAAGCCCTGCTGGAATCCCAGAACCTCCTGGGTTGGAAGGGACCCCAGGGATGATGGGATCCAAGCTTTTGGGGAGGCTGTGATCCCTTTTCCAACACTTTGCCCATACACCACCAGCAGGAGGGGGCTCAGCTTCAGGATGTCCCTTGACTGTACCTTGGACAGCCACAGGAAAGGCTTTGCCTGACTTTTTCCTTTCCTTATTTTGAGCTATTTTCTCTTAGCTATTTAGTGAATATCGAAGAGTTATTTCGAAAGGTAGCTAAAGATACCTAAGAGATATTTAGATATTTAGAATACCTCTTAGATATTCAGGAGTTTGTAGCTTCCTCTGTGGGCAAAGAAGAAGCTGCAGATTTCTGCAGGAGGCGAGCAGTTGCAGTAATTAATGTGGCAATAATTAATCCCAAAATCCCAGACTGGATTGGGTTGGAAGGGACCTTAAGCTTCATCTCATCCCACCCCAGCCATGGGCAGGGACATCTTCCACTATCCCAGGCTGCTCCAAGCCTTGTCCAACTTGGCCTAAATCTGAAATGACAACAAATTATTCAGCTTCCTCCTAAATTGTGCAGGGTTGTGCCATAAATCTTCATGGAATTTTCTGATTTTCTGGAATTATTTGCGAATCCATATCAACACTGGGCAGACACCAGTTATGAGTGTGTTTGACTACTGGGTTTGCCTTTTTGAGTAAATCCTGGAAAATTGACCCTGCTGGGATCTCCAGACTCACCTGATCCCAAAATGTGCAACAAGAGCTGAAACCTGTCCGGACATAAAGAGCAACCAACCTTCCCTCCCTGCTGATTCTTCTGGAATTCCAGGCAGGATGAGAGGAAATGGCCTCAAGTTGTGCCATTGGTGGATATAAAGAAAGTTATTTCATGGAAAAGCTTGGAGAGCATTGGGATGGGCTGCCCTGAGTGTCAGCATCCCTGGAAGTGTTCAGAAAATCTGAGGATCAGACAGCACAGCTCGTGGCTGTCCAGAATTCCTCTTTATCCAAGGTGTTGGGGTGTGGAGTTACTGCAAACACTCCTGGCGGTGCCACGGCGGTGTCAGGCTCTCCGCGGATGCTGCTCTGACTGGGGAAATTGGGATCAGTGGCAGGTTGGGTATCTATCACAGGAAAATGCAGAAATTGTGTCATGGAAATACAGGAAATACAGGAAATACAGGAAAGACAGGAAATACAGGAAATATGGGAAATATGGGAAACATAGGGAATACAGGAAATGCTGGAAATGCTGGAAATACAGGAAATACAGGAAATACAGAAAATAAAGGAAATACAGGGAATACAGGAAATACAGGAAATACTGTGTTGTTTTCCAGAGGGATTGGGAGTTTTCCTGGAACAATGCAGTGGTCAGAGGTGCACGAGGGAGCTGTGGTTGAAACATGTCCTGAAATCCAAGGAGTTTGGTTGGTTGTTTATGGAATTTATGGGGAATTTATGGGGAATTGTAATTTACAGGGTTGTTTCTGGAATTTACAGGGCTCTCCAGCAGGACACAGCATCCCATTTGCTCTGGAGCAGTGCTTTTGTGTCCCTTGTCGGGGATTTTCCTCTCTTCTCCTCACTTTATTCTCCCTCCACTTTCCATTTTCTTTCCCCGGTGCTTGATTCCGATAAAACTCAGCATCCCTGCAGAACCCAATAGAGCAGAAAAACACAGATTATTTTCTCCTGCAGGAGCTTTTGCTGAGTGCCACAGCTGATTTGAGAGCTCAGGGCTGAACGGGGCCAGGAGAGCAGGAGCAGGAGGAGAAATTCCTCTCCCTTTGAACATCCAGGAGCTCATTTCCTTCAGCGTGCGAGCTGTGGAATTCTGGAATTCAGAACATGGCTGTATTCTGCCCATCCGTGTGCTGGGAAATGTGTTGGAGTGACTCCCCCGTCACACACACACACACACACACAAAAGGGGAAAAGATAAATGATAAAGATAAATAATTGAAAATTCGGTGGAATTAGGAGATTCGACACCTGCTTGAAGTTTTGCTGCCCCATCCCTGCAGCCCTTCTGCTGACATTATCCCTGTCCCAGAAAGATGGGACACCTTGGTCCCCAGGAATTGAGGTGGCATTTTGTAAGAGTGGCACGACTGCAGCAGTGAAAATATTTGGGAATTCATATCCATAATGCATTCTTAGAACATCTTTCTGTGCTGACTGCAGCGGGGGATTATTTTTATTAGATTCCTTGTAAACTCCTTGTTTGTGATCTAGGTAGCAACAAAGGCATCCATCCCAGGGAATACAACTTCTCCATAAAAAAAATCTTGGCTGCCTCTGGAGGCACCGTGGGACTGTTCTGAGTGCAAACCCTGGCAGGAGGTGCTGACCCCAGCTGCCTTCCCTTGTCCCTCAAGCACGGGGTCATCGCTGCTCGGGATGTCACGGCTCCAGGGCTGCCCACAAAGTGCCCTGGGATGATCCTGATGAATTTTTTATTGAGCTCTGCGCACGGTTTGCAGTGAGGAGAGAAAAATCCTCCCATGGAATTGAGAAGTGCTGCCCCACAGTGAATCCTTTTCTGACTTTCTCCTGGTTTCTTTGCCCTCAGGTTCTTGTCCTGTGCCCCCAAGGGATGGGCAGCCATCCCTATCACCATCTCTGTCCATGTCACTGTCCCATCCCCATCCCCATCCCCATTGGTTTTAAATTTCATGATATTCGTGAGATTCTCAGAAACTGGCAGAGGGAGAAGGCAGGAGAACCCAAGATGGCGAAAAGAGAGAGTTTATTTACAGAAACTTCTTTATATATCCATTAATAATCTAGCAGGGAATCCGCCTCCCAAAGGCATTGGTCACAGCTCTACAACACCTAATACCAAACACAGAGATTAAAAAAGTACAAAAAGTGTTGTTTATCTCTATTCTCCATGAGAAAGAAGAGAAGGATTTCTGAAACAGTGCAACTACACATCCCCATCCCCATTCCATCCCTATCCCCANCACCGCTCACCTCTGAAAGGGGCAGCTGCATCCCATCCCATCCCATCCCATCCCATCCCATCCCATCCCATCCCATCCCATCCCATCCCATCTTGCTTTCCTGCTGTTCCCTCCCTCAGCAGAGACTTCAGTGCTGTTTTTCTCCTCCTGCTGCTGTTCCCCTCCCAGCCCTGAGCCTCCCCCCATCCCAGCTCCCAGCATTTTCCCACAGCCTGCTGGGCTTATGGACTTTCCTCCTGCCAGGGCATTAATTTCGCCTGCTAATGAGCTGGATGATTCCACACAATCCAGCGGCGAACTGTTTGGGCGCTTTGGATTACACAATGCAAAGAGGATAAACATTATCCTGGGATGCTGGGGGGGAGATGATCGAACTTATTTCAGGGCTAAGTGCTTCTTGGCACGGTGTCAGGCGAGGGGAGCGCCCAGGGTGGCGAGACAGCCAGAATTGTGGCCAGAGAGGCCACGCTCCGGGAATGATGCATTGGGATCCTGGGAGTCTGCGCCTCTCGAGTGTGAAAAATGCTGCTTGTCATGTCCTCAAATATTTATGGTGGAGCCTGAGGTATTTCCAGCCCAGGCAGTGAAGAGTGATGATTGTTCCCGAGGTTTACTCATCTGGCTGCGATATCTGAGCGTGGAGAGGCTTCGCAGCGCCTGTGCTGTGTTTTCCCCAGAACTGCTCTGTCCTGGTGATACCTGAACAGCCTTACCTGAAACAGAGGCCAGACAAAGTCAGGAGAATAAAAAGCAGATTAATTTATCAAAGGCCTTTAGGTACATTTAGAGCAGGCAGGGCCTACACCAGAGGCTACACCCAAAATGGACAGCAAGTCACGAGTTCTTCACATTTTATAAGTTCTGTCCATTTTCACATTGGGCCTCAATTCTCCAACTACACCTTCAGGTGATGATGTCAACCACCCCAAGCTTGCTCCCCCAAATTCACTGTTGGTTACATATTTTAGGGCTCTGAGGCAGCAAAGCGTCCTTGGATTTTTCAATCAAGAAATTTTTGACTGTTTTGTCTAAAACGCTGGGAACAGAGGTTTTTAGCACTTTATGAAGCCTAGAGCTACACACCAAAGCCACAGATCCATGAAAAATGGAAGCTAAAAACCCTTAAGGCATCACTGGATGTGGCACACCTGCCTCGTGTTTTATGGGATCACCAGGGGCAGGAGCTGCAGGGAGATGTTGGAATGGATGCTCAGCTTTGTGCCAGCAGGAGCCTGGCAGGGGACACTGCTCCAGGCTGGGCTGGCATCTTGCAGAGGGAAAAGGGCAGGGAAAAAGGATTTAATTCTCCTTCTCACCCTGTTCTGAGCAGCCTGGATGCTTCATCCCGCCCAACACCCTCCCTGTGCTGTGGCTCTCTGGGGATCCCTGTGTCCCACTGGCATCCCTGAGGTTTTTGTGGTGTTGGAGTGGCACAGCCCCATCCTGACTGCCCCAAACCCAGCTGGCTCGGGGACTTGCTCTGCTGAATTCCGTGACAAGTTTTGCCATCCCAAGGACTTCTGCCAGATAGAGATCATAAAACCTCAGTCTGCAAGACGTGCAGAGGCTGGAGGAGAGCGGCGTTGATTAATTTGTCACAACGGCAAAGTGTTCTTCTGTCCTCCTTCCCCTCATTACAGAGACAATAATTCATTTCCCTGCACATTTGTTCCCCGTTCACTGTTACCTGCTGGGATCTGACTTTGCCTGGTGTTAATTATTTGCAGCAGAAGAGCTGCATCATGGAAAGAGATGAGATTCCGCCGCCTTTCTCCTTGCTTTTCGTCCGTTCCAAGGCTGTGCTTAAAAAGGAGGAGAACAAGGAGAAAAAAGACCCATTTTTTTTTGCTTTTTCTTTGCTCATCACCCTTTGAACAAAGCCATCAGTGCAAACATGAAATGAGGGAGAAATGTGTGTTTCTTGCAGGCAGGGGCAGAGAGCAGTGACTGATCCTGCTGAATGTGGGTCCTTTGCTCCTTCTGTGGTTTTGGTTAGTACAGGAGAGCTGGACTTCCTTTATTTGCCCTTCTTTTAAACCACAATGGAAATCAAAGCCTGGAATATAAAAATGATACATAGGAGACCTAAATTTGAATTTCCTGGGGCCTCTGCTTTGTCCTGGGAGTGGAAACTTGAACAGAACCAGAGGTTCATCCTGCAATTCCAGCAGGCTGATGCTAGGAGATAGATAAATGGGGCTTTTGAACTCCTTTTTCTCTCTTTTTCGGTGCCTCCTTCAAGCCAGGTTTGCTCAGCTGAGGCACTTACAGCTTTTCAAATCAGATTAGGGGGAATCAAAGTCAAATTGGCACAAGCTTAAGGCAAAGCCAAAGGCAGGGAGGGAGGAGATGCATTGAAGGCTTCACCTCCGTGCTGCTCCTCTTCTCTCCCCAGAAATTCAGGACATTTCCCATATCTGGCCTGCACTGGAAGCATCTTGTTGCTGTGGCAGTGATGAAAGGGCTCTGAAGGAGCTCAGAGATCAATCTCCCCGAGGTTCTTTCATCCCTTATCAGCTGCTGGAGAGCTGAGTTTTCTCTCTTTAGGGCGATGAGGAGGAAGAGGGAGAAGCTCTCTCTGTGCAGGATAGATGGAGCCAGGGTTTATTCCTCAGCACTGGATATTAGGGAGGGTTAAACAGCTCTTTGGGCTCAGTCTGGACCTTTTCCAGTGCGATTTTGGCTGGTTGCAGCTCCAGGTGAGACAGAAACTTAGAAAGTGTTTCTCTGGGGTTCTGAGCAACCTGGGGTGGGTGAGGAGCCGCAGAGCTTTGTCATCTCAGTCCTTTGGGCTTTCCTTCTTTAATAAACTCTGACTTCTCAGCAAACAGCAGGAAAACCCAACTTAGAGGTTCCAAATGTCACCAGCATAAAGGAATTCTAAAAACATTCTGTTTTTTCAGGTGAATCCATTGTTTGGGTTTTCCATTCCATGAGTTCTCAGTGTGCTCTCCCTGTGCCCTATGGATGCACTTCCTCTCACCTCCCTCAGGATTTTTCCTTGCTCAAATGAGTGCATTTCTATGCTTTTTCTTCTTGTTCCACGTGGCCTTTCCAATCAAGATCCTTTGCCTGCATTTAGTGGTGACCTGCTCCTGATTTTTGGAGGTATTTAAACGCAGTGATTTAACAATATGCCACATTCATTTCTATTCACATTCTCAGAGCAGCAAGTCAGAGGCATCAAATTATTTTTAGTTTTGCCTGCAGATTTCTGTGGATTTTGTCTGTGGATGAGAATAATCAAAGTCAGCTCATCCTAAACTTTTGCTGATCCTTGCTGTGGCAAAGATCTGATGTTATGGGGAAGAAATCCATGTTTTTGCTCATCTCCTGCCATTCTGTTTGCAGCCCTTGTTGGGTGCAAAGTGCCAGCCAGGGGCACAGCTGAGATTTGTCCTCTTGGCATTGCATCTTCCCAGCTCTGGGTCGTGGTGCCCCATGGAGATTGCTGAAATTCCACTGCTTTTCTATTCACTCCTGGATGTATTCAGATTTTTCCTCCCTGAGCCGAATTTCTAACTTTGAACAGTGCATTTCTAACCCACAGCATCCTCCCAGCTTTGTGTGCCACAGGGAATGATGCTCTCCCCCATCCCTTCCCCTTCCCCTTCTCCTGTGGCTGCTGTGGCCACTTCAGCCCCTGCTGTGGCTGCCTTTCCTCCTCTCCTTCAGGAGTTTTAATGAGAAACTCCCAAGGCTGGTGCCTTTAAGGTGCCTGGCCTGCAGGACATGATCGCTGCTGGGCTCTCAGGGATGAGCTGCAGGCTGAGGGTGTCCTTGGGGAATTCAGCTGGTGCTGCTGGTGGGGATGGGCCCTGGGGACACAGCACCCTGAAGGAGGAAAATGCTCCAGGAACTGAGGACAGACGGTGTCCCCTGTCCCTGCTCAGGTGCTGAGCATTCCTGTGGTCCTTCCGATCTCTCCCTCCCTGCCTGGCATCCTGCCTGGCATCCTGCCTGGCATCCTGCCTGCCTCTCTGCCCTGCCAGGGCTGGGGATGCTCAGCAGGTCCCCAGGCTCCTCCTGCACCTTCACCCAGGCCACCGAGCCCCTGCTCTCCTCCATTCCCATGTCCCCGTCTCCCTCCTCTCCATGGGCTCTGCCCCTCTCTGGCTGCCCAAAGCCCCTCACTGCCTCTGCCTTTCACAGAACAGCTTTGCAGATGGGAAAAGAAATGTTCAACACCACGGAGGCTTTGTGCCCTCTGCACAAAAACAGGCCCAGCCACAAAGGTGTGGGGCTTTTTTGTCACATCCTGCAGAAGCCTCCCCTTCTGAAGGATTAGCTGTTCCCCAGGAAGACAAAACAGAGTTCTGCACCTGCAGAACAAATTCTGCTCCTGGAGCCACAATCTGCACTTCTACCACACCTGGGCGCTGCTGTTGCTGGGGGTGAAATGTTGGGAATATTCACTGGATCCGATTCTGGAGCAGCGAGACAGGAGGGGCTTTGCAGCATTCCAGGTTTGCGGTGGGGAGCTCAGTCCCACAAGGATTGCAGGACCTACAGAACTCCTCCTGGATCCTCCTCATTCCTCGCTCAGCGGGATCTGCCTGCTTTGTGCGGCTGGCTCACCCCAGCAGTGGGAATTTTGTCGGATTGGGACAAGGTAGCAAATCCCAGCATAAAAACACAGAGCTGAGAGGGAGAGGAACAATCACCTGAAAGCTGCTTCTCTATTTCTTCCTCACAGCTGATTAACCAAAACAAATGGCAGGAAATGGGCTTCCACCCTTAAAATGTGATTTTGTGCTTGAATGCTCTTGGGACATCAGGAATTGTCAAGAGATTTTGGAGGGCACAGCCCCCTTTGATTCCAATCTCCTGGCGACACATTGCTCTCCTCCTTTTCCCATTGCTGAGGCCCTAGGAATTTACTCTTCCACACATTGCACCCTTGAAGATGTCATTTCCCCCCAGTGTTCAGAAATTCAGACTCTTTTCTCCTCTTTCCCTAAAGTTCAGGAGTTGAAACTGTCTCATGAAACTGAGTCCTGAAACAAACTTGTGCACAGGGAAAGACTCAGAGCAATTTCAAACACCCATTTCTCCTCGAAGACCCTCACCCCTTGAGTTGTTCCTAAAGACATCAGCGCCCATTCTTCCTATCCTTAGGGAAGTTCCTCCTGAGCGTTGCTCTGGCTGAGATCTCAGCGGAAAATCAGCGCCAAGAGTCTTTGGAGGGTCGTTCCTTGCTGAGTGTACCAGGGGAAGGATTTTTAACATCCCCCCTCCTCATGCAGGCAGCCTCGAGGAGCACAACGCGATTCTGTCCCAGTGACGCACAGCCGAGGAGCACAGGATTCTCTCCCAGTGCCACACATGTGGCCCGAGGAGCACAACAGGATTCTCTCCCAGTGTCACACAGCCCCAGGAGCACAACACGATTCTGTCCCAGTGTCACACATGTGGCCCGAGGAGCACAACACGATTCTGTCCCAGTGTCACACAGCCCCAGGAGCACAGGATTCTGTCCCAGTGTCACCCAGCCCCAGGAGCTGCTGGTCCCCGTCCCCATCCCCAGCCGTCCCTCCCCATCCCGAGGGATGTTGCCGCTCCCCAGCTGCTCACAGCTCTCCCATCTCCTCTCGGGCACGGCTCCACCTCCCAGCACCAAAGCTGTCCCACGGCGCCTCCCGGCTCGGCCAGTTTGGGCTCTCCAGCTGGAGGTGCGATGGTTTTGCCCGGGAGGAGCTCGCTCCTACATCTGCAGTCCTGGCTGCTCCCTCTGCCAGCGCTCTCGCACTTGGAGGATCTGCTCCTGCTCTGGCTCCTCTCCACTGCCGAGGGCTGCGTTTCTCAGGCAGGACTGGATGTCCCCAGGGCCCCTGAGATGTCACCTGCCATCCGGCTGAACGCATTCCTTGCATGCACTTGGGCTGGAGGCGAAGCCAATCCTAAAACTCGCTGGATTCTTCTTCTTTTTTTTTTTTTTTTTTTTTTTGATTTTTTTTTTTTTTTAGATGTTAATTTTAAGACTTAAAATTCTGAAAGTTCTTCTCAGCTGCTTTCCAGGAGCGGCTGGCGGAGTCCTTCCAAGATCTGCTGCTTTCTGAGCAACACTTCAGCTCCACGGATGGGAGCTGCTCTCCCGTGTGAGAGGCTGAGATTCCCCGAAATCGCCGTGCCGCACGTGGGCTCCTTCTCAATGAGGCGCTAATTACCTGCGTTGTAATTACGAGCCGCTAATCACCAGCGCTATTAGCGGTAGTGGTGACAGCGGTGCTGTCTCATCTCTCTGTGCCTCTTCCCCGCCAGTGGGAAGCGTTTCTGGCTGATTTTGGAGCGGCAAACCTGAATTGCAGAGGTTTTAGGATGGCATTAAGGACGGGCGTGTGCCTGGAAACCCAACGCGGCAGCAGCATCAGGATGCTCCATCTCAGCTCTGCTGGCACGCAGGAAAGTTAATCGGGCACTCAGGGCATGAAGATTGTGATTTGGTGATTTTTTTCCCCCTCTTTGGTCTCCGTGACAGGATTTATAATTTAAGGGCAGTGTGGATAAAGTACTCATAGGAATTTCATTAGTTTATTATGTTACTGGCCCTGGTGGTTATTCAGGAGCTGCTCTGTCTCTGTTGGCTCGGGGCGCTCTGGGATTGCCCTGGTTTGGGTTTCAGTGCATATTTTACACCGAGATTTATCTCGCTCTTCCACCTGCCAAGGTGATAAGGGACCCCCATCCATTTTATCCATTTTATCCATTTTCCCGGGGACGTTAAGCACCAGCCACGCTCGGGAAGAAAAATGTGACATGTGGAGCTCGGCTGGATGTGGTTTCCATGATGGCGATGCCTGAAACAGAGGCCAAGACAAATTAGGAGTATAAAATGCAGACAAATTTATTCAAGGCCTTCAAGGTATATCCGGGCAAGCAAAGTCCCCCTCGGGGACTACACCCAAAATGGACCCTGGGTCACGAGCCCTTCACCTTTGATAAGTTCTGTCCATTAGCACATTGGCCCTTAATTCTCCACTCGCACCCTCAGGTGATGATGTTCACCACCCCAGGCCTGCTCCCCCCAGCTCACAGCTGTTTCCATATTTTCGGGCCCTAAGGCAATGAATGTGTCCTTGAATCTGTGTTCAGAGAGCCTTGTTTGGCTAAAGGTGCTGGGAACAGAGGATTTTGGCACTTTGTGAGAAGCACAGAACTGCAGCAAGTTACAGATACATGAAGAGTAAAAAATAGAAATACTTGAAGGCATCAATGGATGCACTGCCTTTGGATCCTGGTTGTTCCTGCTGTCTCTGGAATTGGTCACAACACGAGCAGGGACACCTTCCACAATCCCAGGCTGCTCCAGCCCCGTCCAGCCTGGCCTTGGACTTCCAGGGATGGAGCAGCCACACCTGGGCCTCCCCACCCTCACCAAAAACATCATTGCACATTCCAGAGTGGGCCAAAGTGGGGAAAAGCAGCTCTGGAGAAAGTCCTGGAGTGGGCAGGAAGCGGCAAATTTCTGATTAGGTTTCCTTTCTGGTGATTTGGGAGATTTTTGCAAGTCAATGGCGTAAATAGGAATTAGGCTGAATAAAAGAGGAAACTTATTTACTGCTCCCAAACCTTCCCATGGGGCTTTCTGTGTTTTCATTTAGAGCTGGCAGGGAAGCTTCAGTTGAAATATTTTTAGATGAAATACGGCATTTTGATATAATTTCCCCCCCTTTCTTTGAATGTGTTCTGAAATTTGTTGAAGAGCTCTCAAAGGGAAACTCTGGGAGTTTTCCAGTTGCAGCAAATGGGGAATATTTCAGTTCCTGAATGGTGATGGATGTAGTGGAAGAGACACACACTCTTTCATTATTACATTTCATATAGAAAAACGAAATCCTCTTTTTACCAAGTCCCAGCTTCATCAAACCTCTCTCCCATCTCCTGGAGACAAGAGAAAGAACAAGTGATGCTCCTTTCACCAAGAAAATCCTACGTCAAGACCCTCCAGTCTTGAACGTGAATGATTTTGCAGCAGCTCTGGAGCGTTCAGAACGAATTTAATGGGCAGAGAGCCAAGGAATTGCCTTCTCCTGGAAGTTCCATTCCCAACTTCCACAGCAATGTCTGGACAAAGACCTGGACAAGCTCAGGCCCATGGGAATCTCATGAGGTTTAGGCTGGAGCTGCACGTGGGTCAGGGCAAGCCCTGGGATCAATCCAGGCTGGGGATGAGCAGCCCCAGAGAAGGAGCTGGGGGTGCTGGGGGTGAGAGCTGGACCTGCCCCAGCCCTGAGCCCTCCCTGCCCTGGGCTGAGCCCAGCGTGGGCAGCAGGGCAGGGGGGATTGTGCCCCTGTGCCCCTCAGGTGAGACCCCACCTGCAGAGCTGCCCCAGCCCTGGGCCAGCACAGGAAGGAGCTGGAGCTGCTGCAGAGAGCCCAGAGGAGGCTCCAGGATGAGCAGAGGATGGAGCAGCTCTGCTGGGAGGGAAGGCTGCGAGAGCTGGGGGTGCTCACCTGGAGAGGAGAAGCTTTGGGGAGACTGAATTGTGNGATGGGATCTTGGGAAGGAATTGTTCCCTGTGAGGGTGGGCAGGCCCTGGCACAGGTGCCCAGAGCAGCTGTGGCTGCCCCTGGATCCCTGGCAGTGTCCAAGGCCAGGCTGGACAGGGCTTGGAGCAGCCTGGGACAGTGGGAGGTGTCCCTGCCATGGCAGGGGTGGCACTGGATGGGCTTTGAGGTCCCTTTAACCCAAAGAGTTCAGGGGCTCTGTGGTTGCCAGTCCAGGGCCAGGAGGGCACAGGGGCTTTAGCCCCACAGTGTCCCTCCCTGGTACCATGGAGATTCCTGTGTGGCTGTACAGAAACTGCTGAGGGTTTGCAACTTCCAACAGTTTCTCCCCCATTTTCTAACCCATTTAAAGTACAGAGCTTCCACTTCAGATTTTGGACTCTGATCCTTGGGGTCCCTTCTAACTCCGGATACTCTGTGATCATTCTGAAATACAAAGTTGTGATAAAAGGGACAAGTCCTGGGCAACTTTTACTTTCCTCAGGCCAGACAGGACCTGGCAGGAGATGAAAGCTCTGCCAGGAAAGCTCTCCCTTCCCTGCTCCTGAGGGCTGAGGGGGCAGTGCCATGGCTCATCCGCTGCCCTTCCTGCCCACGGGGCTCCTCCAGGAAACTTCCACTGCTGCTGTCTGCTCCTCTGGGCACTCTGTGCTGGCGTGAGCCTGGAAACCGAACTGCACGTGGTCACCTAGTGCTGCCTGATCTCATTCCTCCTGCTCCAGACAGAATTCCAGCCCCGGGGAAGGTCCGTGGCCGCAGCCAGCCGGGGCTGAAGCAGAAATGAGAGCGTTAGGAAGGGAGAGGGGTGACCCAGCTGCCGTGGGCAGGGTCCTGGATCCGCTGCAGGGATGTGCTGAGAGCCAAGGAGGCACTCAGAGCTGTGCTTTGACATCCTCTGTGCCCGGAATGGGCTCAGGGGCTGTGCTGCCGTGTGGGGACAGGAGAGGGGACTCGGGAGACTGGGATGTGCTGCCAAAATACAGATTCCAGCTCAGCTCTCCCATCAGTGCTGAGCCAGGCCTTCCCTTGGTCCCTTCTCCATGGGAGAGCTTTGAAGGCTCTTGGTGGTTTTTGGTCTCTGGATCCTGATCTCCATCGATAAAACAAAACTGAGAATTCCCCTGCAGGGTCCAGGGTGGCTTTGTGTCACTTTGGGGCCTGCTCTGCCCAGAAGAGCTGAACCTGTGAGAAAGCTGGGGTGGAGAAATTATAAAATGTATGACCTCTGCTCCAACTCTCCATCCCTGTGGGAATTCCTGCCTCTTCCATTCCTTTGTTGCCAGGACACGAAGCCAAAGTGTCCCCTCTGAAGGACTGAGTGCAGACTGGGGATGCAAAGCTGCCCCTGGAGCTCCTTTCCCCCCATTTTTCCACCCTGCTCCCAGCTCCTGCCCCTTGCTGGTTTTTGATGGCACATGTGGGTGGATTAGGTGAGATTTCAGGAGAAATCATTAGTTAACTGATTAATTAACAGCAATCTGAAGGACACAGCAGAGTTAAGATGTGAAATGAGTAAAGCGCTGGGGGGCTGAGGCTTTGTGATCCCAGAGTTATCCATAGAAAGCCATGGTGGGAGATGCCAGTGTGTGCTGAAGACAGGGATGGCAGAGTTCAGAGCTCCACGAATGGCAGATGGACACCTCCATCTGCATGTAGGGCACCAGGAACTTCCCAGAGGTGATCGGAATTACCCTGGGGAAAGACCCAGCCTGAGTTTCCTTAGGCTAGAAGCTGCATTTTCCTCAGCATCATTTCAAACCAGACCGGCAGGATGTGCTGGGACATGATTTTTGTGATGGTTGGATGAACCTTCCTGCCTGCCTGCCCTGTGCAGTCCTGTTCTGGTGATGATATCCAGATTCTTGCTCTCCGTGGGATTTTAGGAACTAGCAGGATCATTTTTACCCCCAGCCCAGGACTCTAGGCTATTTCACCTCAACCCATCCCCACTCAGTCCTCACTTGACTTCTGCTCGTCACAACCATCTAAAGCCTGGGAAAACCTGGAGAAAGGCTGACATGGAAGCGCAGATCTCCTCCAAAAAGTGTCGGTATCTGTGACTTAATCTGGAGGAGAGAGATGGAGGTTGGATTTTAGTGCTCAGGATGATAATTTGTATTCCATGAGAGGCTGTGGCGGGGCCCTGGGCCGCAGGAAGTTGTGCACGTGGAATTTCCAGGTCTTTTCCAGGATGGGAGAGGCAGCTGAGCTCCAAAGGAATGATTTGTTGGACAACAACAGATCCCTTGCTGTGCTTTCCACCCCCTACTCCCACCACGGCCCCCCAGGCTCCCCACACCCCCTCTGCAAGGCTGAGGAGGGCTGTGCTCCCCCCGGCCGCCTGTGACAGGGACTGTCCCTCCCTTCTGTCCCCGCAGGGAATTTGCCAAGGAGCGAGAGCGGGTGGAGAACCGCCGGGCGTTCCTGAAGCTGCGGCGGCAGCAGCAGATCGAGCGCGAGCTCAACGGCTACCTGGAGTGGATCTTCAAAGCAGGTAAGGCAGGGCCCCTGCGCTCGGGTGGAGGTGTTTGGGGGGGAGAAGTTATGAGTTTGGGGGCACGCGGGCTCTGGAATTAGTCCTTGGTGTGGCCAAGCCTGGGGAGGGCCCAGCCGGCACTTGTGGGTTTTGTTGGAATTCCTTCCGAGCGTCGGAACTGAAGTTAGGGCAAAAGATCTCGGTTTGGTTTAAGTGAAACTGAAGGAGCTGAGCCAACTTTCTTTATTGCTGAGATCAAAGCAATTGTCTTAGTACAGGATAATATAAAAAAGGATACAGTGCCCAAAGCCTCCATGGAGGGAGAACTGTTCCCTTCCATGAGTCATTTCTGTTTCATTTCCTCCCTACCCCGGCTGTTTTATCAGCCTTTCTTGCTGCCGTGCTAAAATCCACCCGAGTGGCATTTTTATGAGCTACAAAGATCACTTGCATGAAACTGCCCCCAGCCCATATTAACATTGCTTTATAACTGCTGGAACCGAACGTTGCTCTTTATTGCGAGGCGTGAGCGACTTTAACAAGGAGCCAGGCACGCTCATTGAACAGAAAATAGCATCCTTCTCCTTTATTATCAGACAGCAACGATTACCAATAACCTTTCCGCCTTCCAGAGCAGCTGATATTTATATATTGACATAACCACAGTGCAATTCTTTCATGGAGCATCAGGAAAAGGGGGGGGTAATTTCCTCCTTGCTTGGTTTTCAATGCCTGAGCAAAGCGAAAAGGCCTTTTAAAGCAACGATGGGGAGGAAAAGAAGTGGTGGTTCCCCAGATGGATTGCTGTGTGCCTTTTTGGACAGATCAGCTTCATCCTTGCTCTTTACAGCTGGGCAAACTGAAATGCAAAACAGAAATATCAGCAGTTTATGCGGTGGTTCAAACTCATTATTTCTTGTAGGCCTGCACAGAGTGACAATAGAGGGCCATTGGTGTTGTCACTTTTATTCACTGGGACTGTTCAACTGCAGTTAGGGAGCCACTCTTCACTCTGTGAT
The DNA here is from genome assembly GCA_013397895.1 of Origma solitaria. Lineage (NCBI taxonomy): Eukaryota > Metazoa > Chordata > Aves > Passeriformes > Acanthizidae > Origma > Origma solitaria. The sequence goes on along the minus strand of VZRL01001648.1, from coordinate 231,121 downwards.
TCTGGAGGAATCACAAAATAAATAATTGCCTTTCCTTTCCATTTAGAACTTGTCTTCTCATTAGTTTGCAGCTTTTGTGCAGCCTCAAGCTCAGATTAACTCCAGATTTGCCCAGTGGCTGGAGCAGGGATCTCTCTGGCTCACCCTTTCCAGTCCTGCCTTGCTTTGAAGGCTCTTGGTGGTTTTTGGTCTCTGGATCCTGATCTCCATCGATAAAACAAAACTGAGAATTCCCCTGCAGGGTCCAGGGTGGCTTTGTGTCACTTTGGGGCCTGCTCTGCCCAGAAGAGCTGAACCTGTGAGAAAGTTGGGCTGAAAAAGTAATAAAATGTACAATCTCTGCTCCACCTCCCCATCCCTGTGGGAATTCCTGCCTCTTCCATTCCTTTGTTGCCAGGGCTGAATAAATGCCACACCAACACAGAGTGAAACTGCTGTAAAATGCACATTTTTTAGCCTAATAACACACGATCCAGAAGGTTTTGTAGAACGGGGAAGTGCATGCAAAAGAGCTGAATCAGGGAATGTTAAAAATACTCCGTAAAGGCATTGTTGAGAATACAATAGGAATATAAAAGAGCTTCCTAGTACAGCTGAATAATAACAGTAATTAAAATCAGCTTAGCAGTGTTCATAAAATCTTTGAATACAAAATGCAGCATGAAGGCAAAGCAGAGCAGAGGATCCAGGGTTTAGGATTGAGGCACTGAAAATTGGGACTGTGCCGTCGACGGGGATTCCCTGGGTCTGTTTTGGGGATTTCTGCCCTGAAATGATCTGGAATTCCTCGTCCAGGGCTCTGGAGGGGGCAGAGACAGCCAGGGAGGACAGTCCCAGACAGAACTGGGCAGAAATCCCTTGCAGCAGCCCCAGGCAGAGCTGTGCACGGAGCTGTTTGCATAAAGGAAAGGCAAAATCTCCTGGGATTCTGCTCCGATGGAACTCTGGAGGATTTGGTCATTGTTCCCGGGAATATCTAATTGTTTTTCAATCCTTCTGCCAGCCTTGACCTCATTGACTCTTGGAGCAGAGAGCTCCACGTGTTGACACTCTGATTTTAAAAAATAAACCAACCCCACCGAGCTATGCCCTGCCCTTAGTTTAAATCCATCGCCTTTCTGCAGTGAGAGGAAGAATTCAGGAGTTCTTTTAATTACTTTTCTTTCTCTAATCTCCCTCTACCTTGTTTCCTCTTATTTTTTTGCTGCCCTAGAGCACCCAGAACCAATCAGCCCAATCCTCTCTCTTCCCCTGGAAGCCTCACTATTGGAAATTAGAAAAATTTCCAATATTTCTAATATTCCCCTTGAGCTTTTGGTTTGTTCATTTTTTTCCCTCGTTTATTTCTGATGCAAGGCAGGAAGAGTGGGAAGCTGCATCCCAGTGCTTCATGAAATGAGGTCTTAATCCTTGGATTGTTTTTGCTCTGTAATTTTTTTATATATTCTGGGTAGCTGCTGGAGCTGGACAGGAGGTGCCCTTGTCCTTTGTAGTGCTCAGGTTTTTACCTCAAGGGCTCTTTTAGGACCAAGGGAAGTGTGAGTGATTAAAATTCCTCTTTTATCTGTGCCCTGTTGACTGTTACCAGTCAACAATAATTCTAATTTAACATCATGGTTCTTGTTCATTGATCGCTCTTAAATATCTTTAATGTTTCTCATCATGTCTGTAATTTGAATTGTCACAGAATTCCAGACTGGTTTGGGTTGGAAGCCCTGCCCAGCCTGGCCTTGGGCACTGCCAGGGATCCAGGGGCAGCCACAGCTGCTCTGGGCACCTGTGCCAGGGCCTGCCCACCCTCCCAGGAAAGAGATTTTTGCTAATATCCCATCCATCCCTCCCCTCCTTCAGTTTAAAGGCACCTGTGCAATTCAGAAGTGGCGAAGCCGAGCAATGTAATCCATGAAATGATTTTGCCATCGCTGCTCTCTCCTCTCCCCTCAGAAGTGCAGCAGCTCCGAGGCTGGAACGTCTGCAGAACAGGGAACTGCAAGTTCTCCACACGGAGGAAAGAGCTTAGAAACCCACAAATATTCTTTTGAAGATGTTTCTCTTATCTTGCAAGGACATGCAGCATTTGGAAAACACTTTGCTCAGAGACTCAAAGTCTTCCCGTTCAGGGCTAATCAAGTTTCATGTCTTTTGCATTTTAATTCTTTCTAAATCCACATTTTTCACACAAAACCGGAGTGTTTCTGTTCTCCTGGAGTGCCAGGCTCTGGGAATGGTTTAACCTCTCTCTCCCAGCCCACTGTAACTTCAAGGCCATCCCTTGACACGCCAGAGCTTTATGAAGCTCAGGTTTCAGCTTTCTGGAGAAGAACAGAGCCAGGAGCTCCTTGACAGAGATGGGAAAAGACACCTCCAGCAACGAGCTGTGCGTGAGGTGCCAGGGGAGGGTAATTGCCACAAAGACAAAGCACAGTTCCCTGCGAGAGTGTGACAGCCACTTCTAAGGGTTGCATTCCGATCAGCTTTTTCTATTTACCAAGGCAGAAATTAAATTCATTTATTCTTTGTTTTTCCTCACCTCTGTCGCCTGATGAATGTGTGTTATTTCCAGTAATCCACTGTTCTTTTGAGCCCCCAGTGTCCTCTCTCCCCACACCGAAGAGAAGAGGCACCACTTTCTCTGCTGCTCTGCCTTTATTTCCAGCACTTAAAGACCAAAAATTCATCTTGCTGCCGAGATAGCCCTGGCTCTGATAGCCTGGCAAAGCCCCCGAGCCTCTCTTTGGAGGCTCAAAATTGCTGATGTGATCCCATCTCTCTGTTGAGCATTTCTCCTAATGCAGAGGCACCTCTGTTTGGGGTTTTTTCAGGTGCCCAATTTTCCCCTTCCAGGCTCTGTGTTAGGGAGGACTGAAGGCAGAGGAGCTCCTGAGGATGCTGGATGGTTCAAAACCCCTCCCAGCGGTGCTCACTAACCTGCTGAGCTCTCTTTTTAGCCTTAAAAGCCTCCTGGGGTCGATGTGGTCCTTTGGATTCCCGGAGGACACGAGGCAGAGAGGAATAATTACCAAGAGAGGGAACGTGGGAACACTGCAGGCGGAGAGTGAGGCTTGAGGGAATTTCAGAGGGGAAATAGGGTTGGGATCTTTTAAAAGAACAGCAAAACTGAGCTCGGCTGAGATGTATCTATGGATGGAGATTTGTTTGGGGAACAACTCAGGACCCTGAATTCAGGGCAAAGGCTCAGCTGCTTTGCAGAACTGTGTAATTTGAAGGTGAGAATATATTGATATCAGCAGCCTGTGGGAAGGGTTTCCATCCCTTCCTTGTGTTTCAGGGCAGTCATACTGGGAATTGCCATTTAATTCCTTCCATATTTTAGTCCCCAGACCCAGGTCTGAGGTGTCTGTTTGTCAGAGAAGTCTCTTGAAGTGTCTTAAACACCCATTTCACTCCTCTGACCTGTCTTAAGAAGCCTTGAAAACGACCTGAACTGTAGGTGGCAATTGCAGGCTCGGCTTGTGCTGTTGGAAGGACTTCCTACCTTTCAAAGTGCAGCTTTGAGCTCCCCTGACTTTTTTAACCCTCTCAGCTCTTCTTTCCTCCCGATCTCTGCTGCATCACTTTGCATTTTTTAATTTCCTTCCCCTCTGTTTGGGTTTCCAGCCTTCCTCAGTCCTTGGTAATATTTTTCAGCCTTCTCAATTTGCTGTCTTATTCAAGTATCATTGCCTCTCTCTCCCCGATGATTAATAAAGAGATTATATAAGGCTTGTGCGGCTTATATAGGCTTATATAAGGCTGATCCCTCTGGTATCCTTCTAGACAGCTCTGAGCTGCACACTTTGATGTTTGGCTTGTGGTTTGTTTGTATTTATTTTTCTGAAGTTACTCTTCCATCTAGATTGGCTTAAACGGACTTTAAAGAGAAATTTGGTGGGAACATGGTGTCAGATGTTTTAGTAAGAGCCCAAATTACATCCATGGCAGGAGTGTGAATTTGCCATTTGTAAGAATAGAAGGAAGTGTGGAGTTTACCAGCTGCCAACTCAATGTTTTGTTTGCTTTTGGTTGTCCTTTAGCCAATCCCCACATCATTTTCCTGCAGCAAACTAAAAATCTGGGGTTGTGAGTGTGGTTTGAAATATTGACACAGCGTGGGGTGCACTGCAAACTGGCCGGGGGGTGGCATTTGCACTGGGAATCCTCAGGAAATTGGGTTGTCTTTCACACAGAGAGAAATGATTTGGTTTTGGGAGGTTGGTTTTCAGTGTTTCCTGAATTTTTTTTAACTTTAGGAAAGCGTGAGGTTGTACTTTGGAGATGAGTTGCAGAGGAATGGAAGGGTGGTGCTGCAATCACTGTGCCATGCAGACTCACCCATGGAAAACTCAGGATGGATTTTATTTGGACAAAGAACTGATGGGATGGCTCTGTGGTGACACCGAGTCTCCTGCTGGTCTCACCCTGTGCCACCAGGCAGAGCTCTGCTCGCCATGGCTCAGCCCTGATCTTTTTGGGGCCAAAGGCCAGGGATGGGTGTGGAGCATCTTCCCCAAACCATCTCCAGTGTGGCTGGGCATGAGGGACCCTCCTGTGCCTTGTGGGGACTCGTGGCCCTGCTGGTCTGGAGGAGGTCCTTGGCCTCTGGCAGTGCCTCGGGGATGAGAGCAGGCTGAGAACCTGCAGTGGGGGCTGAGGGGGATACCATGGAGGGTTTGGTTGGAATCCTCTCCCTGTGCGAGAGGGACACGGAGCAGGAAACAAACACAGCTGGGAGCCATGGGTTCCTCTGCAGCCTCTGTAATGGGGTGGCACTGGGACAGCACAGGTGGATGGCACTGGGGTGAGGTGGGTGGCACTAGGACAGGACAGGCAGGTGGCACTGGGACAGGCAGGTGGCAGTGGGACAGGACAGGCGGGTGGCACTAGGACCGCACAGGTGGGTGGCAGTGGGACAGGACAGCCAGATGTCATTGGGACGGGCAGGAGGCACTGGGACAGGACAGGCAGGTGGCACTGAAGTGAGGTGGGTGGCACTGGGACAGGACAGACGGGTGTCATTGGGACAGGCGGGAGGCACTGGGACAGCACAGGTGGGTGACACTGGGACAGGACAGGCAGGTGGCACTGGGACAGGACAGGCAGGGGGCACCAGGACAGGACAGGCAGGTGGCAGTGGGACAGGACAGGCGGGTGGCACTAGGACCGCACAGGTGGGTGGCAGTGGCACAGGACAGCCAGATGTCATTGGGACGGGCAGGAGGCACTGGGACAGGACAGGCAGGGGGCACCAGGACAGGACAGGCAGGTGGCAGTGGGACAGGACAGGCGGGTGGCACTAGGACCGCACAGGTGGGTGGCAGTGGCACAGGACAGCCAGATGTCATTGGGACGGGCAGGAGGCACTGGGACAGGACAGGCAGGGGGCACCAGGACAGGACAGGCAGGTGGCAGTGGGACAGGACAGGCGGGTGGCACTAGGACCGCACAGGTGGGTGGCAGTGGCACAGGACAGCCAGATGTCATTGGGACGGGCAGGAGGCACTGGGACAGGACAGGCAGGGGGCACCAGGACAGGACAGGCAGGTGGCAGTGGGACAGGACAGGCGGGTGGCACTAGGACCGCACAGGTGGGTGGCAGTGGCACAGGACAGCCAGATGTCATTGGGACGGGCAGGAGGCACTGGGACAGGACAGGCAGGGGGCACCAGGACAGGACAGGCAGGTGGCAGTGGGACAGGACAGGCGGGTGGCACTAGGACCGCACAGGTGGGTGGCAGTGGCACAGGACAGCCAGATGTCATTGGGACGGGCAGGAGGCACTGGGACAGGACAGGCAGGGGGCACCAGGACAGGACAGGCAGGTGGCAGTGGGACAGGACAGGCGGGTGGCACTAGGACCGCACAGGTGGGTGGCAGTGGCACAGGACAGCCAGATGTCATTGGGACGGGCAGGAGGCACTGGGACAGGACAGGCAGGGGGCACCAGGACAGGACAGGCAGGTGGCAGTGGGACAGGACAGGCGGGTGGCACTAGGACCGCACAGGTGGGTGGCAGTGGCACAGGACAGCCAGATGTCATTGGGACGGGCAGGAGGCACTGGGACAGGACAGGCAGGGGGCACCAGGACAGGACAGGCAGGTGGCACTGGGACAGCACAGCGGGTGACACTGGGACAGGACAGGTGGGTGGCAGTGGGACAGCACAGCGGGTGGCAGTGGGACAGGGGGGTGCCACCGGGACAGGCGGGTGGCAGTGGGACAGCACAGGCAGGTGTCACTGGGACAGCACAGTGGGTGGCAGTGGGACAGGCACGTGCTGCACCCCGCAGCGGTGTCAGGGCAGGGCTCTGAGGAGCCCGAGGCTGACCCTGGCTGCTTTTCCCTTTCCAGAGGAGGTGATGCTGGCCGAGGAGGACAAGAACGCGGAGGAGAAGTCCCCTCTGGACGGTAGGTGGCTTTGCTGGGCATTTCCTCCTGTGCCAGGGGAGAGGTTCACCTGCTGCCAGTGCCACTGCCTTCCTCCCGAGCAGGAGGGACGCTCCCGCATGCAGCCGGCACAAAGCCGGCCACAGAGCCCCTTCTCCCGGGTCTTCTCCAGGCTGCAGGTGGCTGAGGAGCAGTTATGGGCCACAGCACCCCCCCGGGATGGGGATGTGCCCTCGGGGTCGGTCCCCGCCCTGCCGAGGGTGGCTGGCAGTGTGTGCAGGGGCTAGAGCTGCCACAAGGATGGAGAAGCGAAAGGCAGTGAGCGAGAGGAGGCAGGGCTGCGGAGCGAGCGTTCCGAACGGACTGGACCCAGGGCCTGAGACCCCTGTTAGCCGTAAGCAGTAAGACATAACAGGGTGTGGTGATCCTTCCTTCCGACGGTGAGCCCAGGACGGCTGCAGGTGCCCAGAGAGGCCACGGGGACCGCGCTCCCTGTGCCTCCAGCCCCGACAGCTCTTAGGATGCGCCAGCCACGCAAAGCTCAGTTAAAGACTCTTCCCTCTCCCTTTTCTGACCATCTTTCGTCCTCCCATGTCTCCTCCTTTCCCCTCCCCTCCCTTTCCCTCCTCTTTTTTTTTCTCCTCCCATTCACTGTCAGGGAGGGCCGCCTCGGAAGGGCCGATTCCTCAAGGCACGGCGCCGGCAGAGACTGGCAGCGGCAGCAGCTACAACAGTGAGTGGATTGCAAATCACCAGGGGCTTAGGTGGCACGGAGGGGCAGCTTCCCCCCGCGGCCCCACGTGCCCAGGTCACCGGTGACAGTCCCCAGGTGGTTGTGCACCTCGCTCCGAGCCTTTGGAGCATCAGGTGCCCGGCTGCTGGCCCGCCTTGGCCAGCCTGGTGACCTGCGCTGGGGAGGATCGGGGCTGGAAGAGCTGGGGCTGCAGCAGGTCAGGGCTGAGGTGTGCTTGGCCAGTCCTCGTGTGTGTGTCGGGGGGGGTGTGAGCCGGGGAAGTCTGTCCAGCACGTGGGTGCAGCCAGGGCTGTCAGGCTCCAGCGGAATTTGCGTCTGGAAGAGTAGGCTGAGGAGATGAAGGGTGTGAGAAACTTGAGTAAAGACCCAGAGATGCTCAGGCTCCTCCTATCCTAAAGCTGAAGGAGCCTGAGAATGTTCCCGGCCTTGGAGCAAGTGGTGTGGAGCTGCCCACGACTGTGCTGGGAAATTCCGAGTCTCCAAAGCAGAGGGACATTCATCCAGGGTGCCTGGAGAGACGGCACAACCTCACTGCCAAACACACGGAGGAGTTTTCTGGGGGAGAAGATAAAAAGCTGCTCAATTCATGCCAGGGAGCGTTGGAAAAATTTAATCCCAGCGCTGGTGGCGTTCTGGTGCTGAGGATGGCCCTGGACGTGGGACAGACGCAGCCAGAGGGACCCAGAGCTGGGATTGCTGGGACTGAGCATTGAGCCTAGAGCTGGGTGGGCAAGCAAGGAGCACAAAGGGTTATTTGCAAAATAATGCATCCAGACCCCACGTTCAGAGCCCTTTCTCCTCTTGGAGCCTCTCTGAACCTCTGGGCGTTCCCTTGAAGTGACACAAGCACAACCCTTAGGAGGAGGAAGCGCATCCACGTCGGTGCCGAGGCAGGGAGATCCGTGTAGGGCAGGGGATGATCTGGAGGAGCCTCCCCGGGGCAGTCTCTGCAGCGTGAGTGGCTTTGCTGTGTGTGCCCACGGACCAGTCTGTATCACCACACCGTGGGGTGTCTTACTGCTGATAGAAAGTGCTGCTTAGTGACTGTATGTCTTGGAGCTGTCACCAAACTGTGCCAATGTTATATTTTTTCCTGCCAGTTCTCAAGGTTTCCGCAGGTAGGTGGTCCCGGGAGCAGCGTCCTCAGTGCTCCTGCCTCGCCCCCCGTGCTCTGGGTGGACAGTGCAGAGCTCTCGTTCCCTGTTGGAATAAATGCAGTGATGTTTGCCCTCCCCACTAAAAGCTGCTTTTGGAAAAAAATGCGTTTTCAAAGAATTACCACATCCCCAGAGGGCAGGAATTGCACAGCGGGTGCTGGTGAGAGGCCGCTCACCGATCCGTGGCCGCTTTTTCCACGCAGCATTTCCGCTCCTCGAGGCACTGCTGGGTGGTCAAACCGAGCCCTGCAAACGCCAACTCCTCACCAGTGCCCACCGCAGAGGGCATCGATGGTTTGATGGGTGGCAGCACTCATCTCCCAGCCCACGGGGGCTCGGGAAGATGCAGCGACCCTGCCCAGCCTTTGCGCTGGGCTGAGAGGCCCAGCAGCTGCAGCGACTCCCCCACCCTCCTGCATCTGCTGCAGACGTGCAGAGCTGTGCCTGGCCAACCTTCAAGAGCTGGAAGGGCAAAGAAATGCAGCACCCCGGCACCGAGGCCTGCGAGGTTGTGGGTTGTCTGGTTTGCTCCAGGGTGCCCTTGTGGGAGAGCTTGAAGCTGGCATTGGGAAGGAAATGCTGGCCCCGGAGAGTGAAGGGAGGGGGAGAGGGAATCCACTCTGCATCCTCATGGGGCATTTTCTCTTTAATTTGCACGCAGTGTTGAAAAGAGCCGCAATAAAGAAGAGCAAAAATGACCTGATTCATGCAGAAGAAGGTGAGGACCATTTCACAGACATTTGCTCCGTTGGTGAGTACTGGCTTCGCATCCCCCGAGGTTTTGATCTCCACCTGAACCTGTCCATGCCATGTTTCCTCCTCTGGAGTGGCTCCTTTGCTGCAGAAGCTGCACTTTCCTGAAGGAGAATGAATTTCCGCTGCTCCTGCAGCAGCACTCGACTTCCCAAAGCGAGCGGCTCCGTGGCTTCACCCTCTCCCTGTGCTGCCTGGCTCAGCTCTTGCATGCTGCACCTTTTAGAGAGCTCTGCAAAGCCTTGGGACAATCCCTGCTGCCTTGGCCATCCCAGGATTCTGCTTGGAACGTGCTTATTCATGCTACCGACCCCCAAATCTGTCCAACCTGAGGCTCGTTGGTGGAGGGAGGAGAGGCAGTGGCCACAGTCCCACTGAGGTGTTGCAGCCTTGGCCGTGGGAGAGGTCACTGGGAAATGCTGGGCAGGGGCCTCAATTCTCTCGTTCTTGCCTTAGAGGAAGATCTTGAAGCAGTTTTAAAGGCAGATGTGGAGATCAGTGCAGAGTAGGGCGTCCTGCCCCGTGGGGCAGTGCTGGGGGTGAGTTTGGGATCTTCAGGCTGTGGAGGTGCTCCCATTGCTGATTCCCCCCTGGAGCCAGGGCCAGGTGGAGAGGTTGAGGCAGCTCTGGCTGGCAGGGGAGGCTCTGGGCACGCTGCACCCACCTCAGGGAGCTGCTGGAGCCAGAACCCTCTGAGCCGTGGGAGAGACATCTCCTGACTGCTCTGCAGTCGGTGTTGTGCTTCTCCCCGTGCCTGTGGTTGGAGTCTGTTTTGCTGCTGAAGCAGCAGATGTTCTCATTATCTTCCAAAGAAATGTCTTGGCAGTGCAGCTCCCACGAAGCAGCAAATCCTGGATGCACAGGAGGAGCAGCACAAACAGCACATCTGAGAATCCGTGTCCGTGGCTGCTCGCAAAGCATGAGTGCCTCAATTGCCCTTTGGAAAGTTGGCATTGATGTTTTAAGGGATCACAGCTGCTGCTGGTTTTTTTTTTTTTTTCCTGTAAAGGAAGATCTGGTTGCAGGAAATGAGTGTGGCTGGGCACGTTCTTGACACCAGCACTGAGCTGCCACAGTCCCCTGGGCTGCAAGGTTTGTGGTTAAACTGCTGACACTTCCAGGAGAGGTTTGGTGCTGAAAAAGGGCAAAAATGCAGCAGCCCGTGTGCATTTTTGGTTTGTTTTGTTGTTGTTTTTTTTCTCGGATCCCTGCATGGATAACAAGGAATGGTCATTTTTGGAACGTTTGCTCACAGTTGCAATAATTACGAGATCTTTGCCTTCAAATCCAAGTCCCTCCAGGCTCTGAGCAGCTAATGCCACGCCAACAGATCTTGGAGTTCAGCATTTCAGGTGGCAGCGGATGACGGAGCATCTGGGCTCGGGAATAATCCGAGGCAAAGCTGGGAACTGTCTCGGGAGCATATGGCAGGGAAAATAACAGCAGTGCTTTCCACCTTCAGCGAGTGCTTCACCCACTTGGGAAAAGTGTTTTTGATTTTGATTCACGGAACGAGGCAGAAAAGAAGGAATGGATGAGGCAGCTCCTTCTGCAGGCTCGTGAAGAGGCTGAAATGCAGAGCATAAACAATCAGATCACGTGGGCACTTATACATAAAGGATCTGTTTTGGAGAAAGGGGGGTTTTGGATGGTTTTCTCTAATTTCTTCAGATGGGAGCATAAGGAGTGTGGAAGAACTAACAAATAATTCCCGAGCGCCGCGTGGAGATGCAGCTCGGGGCGGGGGAGATTTTGCCACGTCTCTCACTGGCCATGGGCTGAATGTGTTGCACTTTAATTCAAACACAGGCACCTTGATGAGCTTTATAATTGCAGTATAAAGCTCTGTAGCGGTAAACCTTTCCCAGGGCGTTCTCTGCAGCTGTTCTTTGCATTTATTCTTTTCTTTCCACTCTGAGTGTGCAGCTTCTCGCTGCCTTCTCCCCCTGTGTACACAGGGCACTGTCGATTCCCAGACACCCGAGCCTGGAGCAGGGATGTGTTCCATGTTAGAGCCGTTTAAGTATCACTGCTTTGCTTTTCTGGAGGATCAGCAGAGAGGAGTGAAAGGGCAGCACTGTTCCTGTGCCAGTCTGGGAGTATGGAGCATCTCGGATATCTGAGAGGTCTGGACCTGCTAACGAGTGTTGGGATATGGTGTAGCTGAAATCTCAACCTGTGGCTCTTTTTGCTGTCTTGAAGCAAATGAGGAGCACTGCGATTTGTGCTTTTCCAAGCTGCCAAAGGCAGGATTATCGAACTAACAGAAGAACACAGCGAGTTTTTCAGCGAGGAGTTTGTTCAGAGCCTGGCCAAGGCCAGCTCTGCTTTTGGAGTGCTGGTGGAGAGCCAGAAATGTGAAACAGAGCAGAGAGCTCACTTTCCTTTGGGGAACATCACACTTTTCTGGAGTGTGAGGCTTGGAGAACCCACTTGGAGGCACATCTGGATGCCTCCTCCTTTCTCTGGCTGCTGTGGCTGATGTTGTTGCAGGATGGGCTGGGTGAGATTCCCGCCCCTTCCAAGCGCTGCCATGGAGGTGCTCCCACTCGGAGCTTTGGCTGCTGCAGCCAGAACACTCTGTTCGTGTCCCTGAGCCATCCCCACCGCCCAGCAGAGCCACCTGCTGTCCCAGGGCTTGGGCCAGGACAGGACAAGATGTGTCCTGCTCAGCCTGACCTGCTGGGATGCTCCCTCCCAGGATGTGGAAAGGCAATAATGTGTGATGTGGTCACAATCCACCGGCACAGGCAGGGCCAGCCAGGGACAATCACCATTTTCCCTGCTTGCAGAAACATTTGAGGAGCCCCAAGGGGTCCATGTGTTTATTCCCTGATTCCTGATTTCTCCTGCCTCAGCACCGGCCGGAGATTGCCTTTTCATCTGAACGGTGCCTCTGCCACAGGGGGAGAGCTGACAGCAGAAATAATTCCTTCCATCACTTCCTATTGCTGAAACATTTGACTCTTGCCCAAGGTTTCAGCCCAGAGTGGGAATGGAGCTGATAGAGGCAGAATTGAGACAAATGAGTGGCTGTGCCCAGAATCTGATACACGGAGGCAGACTGAGCCTTCTGCTGAGAAAACACCTGAAGCTGGAGAGTAAAATAAAGAGAATTCACTCAGTTCCACAGTAATTGGTCCTTGGAGCAGGGAAAATAGGGAGCAGCTTCCCTGTTGCCAGCTGCCCAGCCCATGAGGATGCGCTCCACACCCCTGTGCCTGGTGCCTTCTGTCCCTCCAGCCAACCGGGAAAAAGTGAGGAGCTGAACCGGGACAATCAGGATCGCTTCAAAGCTTCAGAAGCCCAGTTTAGATGGTGGAGCTGGGCTCCAAGAAGTCTTAAACTCCCAGCCTTCATCCCTCATTCCAAGCGAGACGCCCTCAGCCCATCCTCGGCATTCCCAGCTTTGTGCTGAGCTGTTCCTGGTGCTCGGGAGAGGCTCCGCGTGCCCAGGAACACCCTCCAGCCTTTTCCCTGCCGGGATGGGCGGTGGTGACTCTTCTTTCCATCCCAGGGTCTCCCTTCGCCCGCGCCAGTTTGAAGAGCGGCAAGAACGAGAGCTCGTCCTACTTCAGGAGGAAGGAGAAGATGTTCCGCTTCTTCATCCGGCGCATGGTGAAGGCGCAGAGCTTCTACTGGGTGGTGCTCTGCGTGGTGGCCCTCAACACCCTCTGCGTGGCCATGGTGCACTACGACCAGCCCGAGAAGCTCACCACAGCTCTCTGTGAGTACCGCTGCCCTCTCGCTGGTGTCTTTTGCTGGTGGTAGAATTATGAGGTTAAAGGGATAAAAGGATTTTGATGCTTTAGGGTTTTAGCTTCTGTATTTTTCGTGTATCTGGAATAATTTTTGGTGTATAACTCTAGGCTCCATGTAGGGTGCTAAGCTGCTATTCTCAGCATTTTTAGACAAAACAATTCCTCTCTAAGCTCAAAATTCAAGCACACCTCACTGTCTCAGGCCCCAAGATATGCAAACAGCAGTAAATTAATTGGGGGGAGCAAACTTGGAGTAATTGACTTCATTACCTGAAGCTGTAATTGGAGGATTAAAGCTCGATATGCAAATGGACAGAACTTATAAAGTATGAAAAACCCGTGACCACTGTCCATTTTGGGTGCAGCCCTGGGTGGGCTGTGCCTGCCCTGAATGCACCGGAAGGCCTTCAATAAATAGAACTGCTTTTTATTCTCTTACCTTTGTCCAGCCTCTGCTTTAGGTAAGCCCCTCAGGCATCAGTTTCACCTCGGTATAATAGAATCTTAGGTGCACAGCTCTTCAAAGGTGGAACATGCTGAGATGCACACCCTGTATAATGTGTATACAACTTTATGGACTTTGCAAATTAGCCTATCTGTCTAGGATCTCCTAGTAAGAAACTTAATAAATGAAGTAATGTCTTCTTATTCTAAAGAATCTTCTTCTAAGTGAAGCTAGAGCTCAGTTTACAAAATCTCTTCCAGAGAGAAGGTTTCAACCAAGGTTGATCCCTCGAGTTTTTGATAGCATAGACCTCTCTGTCCTCCTACTGTGGATGTTTGATCTTTCTGCCTTGCAGAACCCCAAAATTGAGCTGGAATATCAGACTGCAAAAATTACAAGCATGTAGGCTAAGGGTACAGAGGACACAGAGGATATATCAAAGTTATAAAAATGCCTTAAAAGGGTTTATAAAAGATATAAGGGTATATAAAAAGGAAAAGCAAAAACCCTCAGGCATCATCACCAGCTCCAGCATTTCTGATCCCTCAACTCTGTGGGCACATCCTGGCTTTGGCTTCTCTCAAAGCGTGGTTCTGCTGACCCACAGTCATGGAATCATGGAATGGTTTGGGTAGGAAGGGACCTTAAAGATCATCTCATTCCACCCCCTGTGTAGGGACACCTTGCACTAGATCCCATCCAGCCTGGCCTTGGACACTGCCAGGGATCCAGGGGCAGCCACAGCTTCTCTGGGAATTCCATTCCAACCCCTCCCCACCCTCCCAGGGAACAATTCCTCCTCAATGTCCCATCTGTCCCTGCCCTCTGGCAGTGGGAAGCCATTCCCTGTGCCCTGTCCCTCCATCCCATGCAAAGAGTCTCTCTCCATCTTTCCTTTTGGTTCCCTTCAGATCCTGCAAGACCACATTTAGGTCACTCCAAAACTTCCTTCTCCAGGCTGAACAATCCCAATTCTCTTTCAAATCATATTTCAGGTCGTTGAACCACACAATTCAGAAAAAATCCACCAGCACAGGGTATTAGTTTGAGAGAGGATTATTATCCTAAAGGGCACTTCAAACTTGAGATCCAACCAGGTGTGAATCCTGGAACAGGGCAGGAGGGCTTGTCCTGGAGCAGGATGCACAAAAAGGGCAATGACGCCTGGGAAAAGGCAGATTTCTCTGTCTAACATGTCCAGAGAATTGCAAATTCCTGCCACTTGGTAGGTGCTCTGTACCCACGGGTGATTCCTGTTGAGGACACACTCCCAGCTCAGATATTCCTGGGATAGCAGCGTGTGGAATATCCTGTGAGACAGAAATTCTGCCAGTGCTTATGGAATCAGGCACAGATTCCCCCCAGGTGTTGTGATTCCTGCCAGAGCCTTTAAAAGGTTGTGACTTTACAGGTCTTTTTTGGTTCTGTGCCCTCCTCCCTGGCAGGGTGTGATTACATGGGATGGGTGTGGAAATATGGGATAGAAGTAATTCCAGAGAGAAGATTATCCTGCATTTGTGAAAAGCTTTCATTTTAGCTGGGTTCCTGCGGTCACCTGGTTTAGTTCAAATGGTCTAGAAGTGCTTCTGAAATATGATTTTCATTTTTTTAAATTGCTCATTGCTTTGTCCTCTGGTGAGTAAGAAATGGTGTTTCCCTGAGGTCACACACTCACTCACAAAGCTTGGTTTTAAAAAATGTGGAAGGTGAGGGACAGAGCTTTTTTGTTTATTTTAATGAAGTTTGTAGGCTGTGACTCCTAGAGTTGGAAAACTAGAAATTCCTCAGAATATGCTGGGAATGCAAATTTTTCCTTTTTTTTTTTTTTTTTGTTTGAAGACAAAGCCACTTCTTTGGCCACTTCTGACCCTATAAAATGGCCAGGAACAAATCTGTTGTTCAGCACTTGACCAGATCAGAATTTAAGTAAAACTTCTGAAAAAAGCAAACAGAAGACTGGGAAAAAAACCCCAGATATTTCCAACAGCCTAACAATGTTGGCTTAGATCTTTAAAGATACTTATCCACCTAATTTGCCTTGATTTCTCTATAAATCAGATACTTAAATATTTCTTGCTTCAGATCCTCAGGTCTTACCTTATTACAAGAAATGCAAACTTTTGAAGTTTTTTTTTGAGTAGACCTAAAAGGTCAGGAATTCTGACTGCTCTGACATCAAAAGCTCCTTATTAATATTTGTTGAAATATTTAATGCCACCAGGTAATGGAGCTCTAATGAGACATGCATAATAAGGACAGAAACTTCTTTCAAGTCTTCTCTTTTTTTGGGCAAGATTTCGAGTGAAAAGAGAGACAAACCATACAGAGAAGTCACTCTTGCTTATTCATTACCTGAATTTAACAGAGGAAATAATAAGCTAGATTGGCAGAGTAATTAAAAGTTCGAGGATTAGGATTTCCTCTGGAATTAGGACTAAATGTTTAGGAAAGAAACCCCACACTTGAAGGCTTTCAACTCAAAAAAGGCTTCAAATTTACAAAACTCAATCTCAGGAGCACCTTAGGCAGTGACTTTTCCAGGAGAACACAAAGAAATCCATGAGCCAGAAACGTCTTAATATTCCAGTGAGGGCTGGAAGAGATGTTTCTGTCTCTTGGAATGAAAGATTCACCTCCAGGTGGGAAACTTGTCTGGGATGGAGGCCACAAATTAGACTTCCAATCTCAGCTGAAGCCAAAATTAGGGAAGGTTGGATTTAGGGCTGGCTCCATTTTTCAGGAGCTCTGCGTGTGTCCATAACACCCAAGTGATGTCAGTTCCAGAGGCACTTGGGCAGCAAGTTGGAATTTCTTGGTCCCACTGAGCTGGGAGTGAGGGGTCCCACTGCCTTGTATTTAATGCAAAAGGCAGAAAACCACCAGGAATTGGGATTTGTTGGGGATTCAACTCTCAGCATCCTCCCAGCAGCCTCTGCAGCTTTGTGCTGCCCTTTACCTGCGAGACCAGAGGGCCCTTGCTCAGCAAGGGAACGCCTGGGCAGGGATCACAAATCATCCCTTCAATCCACGGAAAGAATTCCAGGATGGGGCAGGAAGGGACCTGAGAGGGTGCCCTGGTGCCATCTCCCTGCTCCAGCAGGGCCATCCCAGAGTTCAGATGGTTCTGGAATATCGCCAGGGAGGAGACTCCAGCTCCGCTCTGGTCTGTTCAGGGCTGGGCACTGCCCAGGGAAGAAGTTCTGCCTCGTGTTCAGGTGGAGCTCCCTGGGATCAGTCCCTGCCCCTTCCTCTTGTCCCAGTTCTGGGCACCACCAGCATGGTCGGGTCCATAGTCTGAGCTCTCCCTGTGGATACTTTGATAAGATTCCTCTCAGTCCTCTCCTTTCAGCCCCGGCTCTCAGCCTTGTCCTCATAAGAGAGATGTTCTGTTGCCTTTTTCAGCCTAGAAATGAAACTCGAGATAATTTTAATACGGGAAGTAATATAAACGTGGATCTTTATTGGAGCTCCAGGGGCAGCTCTGGAGGAATGTCCACAAAAGCCACAAATGCCACAAACCCACAATCGCTGGCTTGGGAAACCAATGTCTTATCCATTAGGCATTGGCTTCCTAAGCCAAGGATTGTGGATTTGCGTCCCATCTGGGGTGCCAGAATAACACTCTGGAATGTGTTTGGTCTTTCCAGCTGGGGAAAAGGGTAGGGAAACGTACTGGGAAGGCTACAAATATATAAAAGACAAAAAAGCAAAAATCATTCAGCATCATTTCCAGTCCCCTCATCATCTTTGTCACCCTTCATGCAGGAGCTCCGTGGCTTTCTTGGATATCAAACACAGCTGGAAACAGCACTGGCATTGGGGAGGGCAGCCCAGACAAAACCGGAATTTCCAAAAATAGGAGAAGGTTTTGGGGATGTTTGCATTGGGTTTTTAGACAGGGTGGTGCAAGATACGTCAGTGGGACAAAGAGAATGAAAACCACAGATCCCAGACTGGTTTGGGTTGGACGGGACATTAAAACTCATCCCATCCCACCCCTGCCATGGCAGGGACACCTCCCACTGTCCCAGGTTGCTCCAAGCCCTGTCCAGCCTGGCCTGGGACACTGCCAGGGATCCAGGGGCAGCCACAGCTGCTCTGGACACCTGTGCCAGGGCCTGCCCACCCTCCTTCCCAAGGTCCCATTTAAATCTCTCCATGAATGGTCATCATGGAAATTCTAATATACACCAGATAATTTTTGTTTGTTGTGGGGGTTTGGGGGTTTTCCTTTGTTGGTTTGGGGTTTGTTTTATTTTTCAAGTTGGTTTTTTTCCAAGACAAGAAGCAGAGGCCCCATGGGTTCATTCTGGGGAAAATTGACTCTGCTCTGTCCTATGGAATAGTGCAAAGGAAGCTCTGGCAAGAAACCTATTTTAGTGTGATTTTTGAACAAAGATCTTTGGAGAATTGTCCACTGAAAAGGCCTAGAAGTTCAACCTTTTCAATTCCAAGTATCCCACACATCCAGACCCTCCCAAATCCCAGGATGAGGAGCTGTGGCTCTGCGTTCACACCTGTCTGTGCACTGGTGATGACCTAAAGCTTCCTCCCTGCTTCCCTGGGGGATGGCAGAGTTTTCATAGCATCATAACCCTATAAATCTCAAATTTCCTACTGAATGCAGGGAATATTTGATGCCTTCAGGGGCTTTGCTGGTTGTTCTGGTGTTGATGATGGCCAGACTGGATGTGTCCTTCCCTCCAACCTCAGCAAGGCTCGATAAATCTGCAGCACAAACATCTGGGAAGGATGGGGTTGAGCCCTCCAGGAATGCTCCTGGAAAGCCCCGTTCTGCCCAAGATTTGTGCACAAATCCATTAGATAGAGACAGAACCAGGGGATTTTAAACAGCTCCTGGAAATACTTGGCAAAATCCTTTAACCGTGAGAGTGACAGAGTTTAAAAATGGCTTTAAAGTTAATCCATGATGAGGGAACGTCGCTGCAGAGGAGCAGGGCTTGGCTGAGCTGATGTAGAGCAAGAGAGAAATCAGAAATTCCAATGAAGTTGTTTCAGGGAAGGTGCACAGGAATGAACTGAGGAGGCTTTTTGTGAACTGCAGCAGCAGGAGAGGAGCACGGGAAAGTCTGTGAGGATCTGCTAAACCCTGCAACTCTACCCAGGCACCTCTAATTCAATTATACCTGTCCCTCTGGGGAGAAGTTTAATTACATTACAAATTAATTTTACTTAAAGAACAGTTGGTAAAAGCCTACGGGTCTGCATTGATTTATTTTTCCCTTGGTCTTTTCTTTTAACTTTTCTGTTTTGAATTGTTCTGATTAGCTTTCCCTGCTTGATGCTCCATATCTCTACAACTGCTTTGGAAAAAGAACTGCAGGAGCTTTAGAGAGAGGCTTGGGATTTCTTTAGCCTATTGAAAGAACTGATGAGGAATTCTTTGAATTCATGTGGTATGATTAATAACAGGCCATATTTCATGCCCCTGTAATTATCCTCAAATTCAATCAGAGATTTTCCTTCTCTGTATGGAAAGGACTCTGGGGCCAAATAGGATTTCTCTCAAGCAGCAGATGGACACTGAAGCACAGAACTCTGGTTAAATAAGCTGAAGTTGCCTATAAAAGAATATATTTCATGCATATATTCCATGATTTTATAATCATCTGTTTGTGGTCATTTCCACCACTGCCAATATTCTGAGAAAGAGGAGGTGTCTGTCAGAAACCAACTCCAGAATGGCATCACTGAGGTCTGGTAGCAGCAAAGGTGGATTTTCAACAGATGGATTTTCTCAAAATGCACCCTGGGGACACAGGGAAGGGTTTGCAGTCAGTGCCTTTTGAAATGTGCAGCAATTCCTGCTGTGGGAGCAGCTGGAGGCACTGGTGCAGTGCAGGAGGCCACCGGGATGGGGCTGGGGGTGGCCTCCTCTTCCTCTGGCTCAGTCTATGATATAAAGTTGGAAGCAGAGCTCTCGGGATCTGTGGGATGGGTTTTAGGGGTGGTGCTGAGGAGGTTTCAGCGCTGGATCAGAGGTTTCACTTGGGGGCTGTTCTTCCTAAAGCTCTCTCCCTTCTCCAACCAATCCTGCAGGGATCCTTACTGTCTCCTTCATTTCTGTAGGTCTAAAACCTAAATCCACGATGCCTCTTCTCTGATAAATCCCAGATTTGAAGGCAGGATTTGAGCCATTATGGCCTGGGAGCCTCTTCCCTGCCCAGTGCTGAACCAGTGCTTTGGGGCAATTAAGCCTTTTTTTGATGCTGTTGTTACCTCTGAAGTCAAGCCCCAGCTCCCTCTGGATCTCAATATGCAGCATGTGCAAGGAAAAGGCTTTCTGGAGTACATTTATTTCTGTCTGCTGAGCATTTCACATCTGCTTGGTCCAAAAGGGGGAAGCTCTGCCCTGCCAAGGTTCTCCCCCTCGGTTTAATGGGAGAGGAGGATGAGGAGAGCGAAGTGTCAGTGCTTCTGATGGCATTGGACATGGAGATGGGGCAGAAGTGGAATTAATCCATGGGAGATTGGCAAAAAGGAGCTGGGAACTCTAATTAGGAGCCTGATTCAAAGGTGTGGGGTGAAGGGATGCTCGCACAGCCTTTGCCAACAACACAACTTGGAAATGAAATAAGAGCATTTGTATCAAACTTTTACTCCTTAAATCACATCACAAGATGCTTTTGATTAAGGCAAATGAAATTAGGTGAGGTTTGAATACCGGGAGGTCCAAACAACAAAATTGCATTTTCAATTATTTAGGCAGGGCCTTCTCAGCAGAAATCTTGTGTGGGGCCTGGCTGCTGCTGCCACCTCCTCATGGAGCCAATTCCTTCTGCCCAAGGAGCTCAGCATGTCTGCATTTCACTTTCCTCCATCCCAGCCTCGCTGGGCTGTGATTTGTAGCATCTGGTACCTGCTGTGACACAGCTCGTGCTGCCAGTTCCGGGCTCCGAGCTGGAATTCATCCGCTGGGAAAGGCCAAGGGTGGCTCTTGCAAGAGCAGCAGAAGGAAGTTGGTTTTTAGATGCTCTGACTTTCAAACATTTCCTGGTTTTGTATTTTACTTTTTTGATATAGTCAAATGTTTCTTGATTCTGTTTTGCCACTTTCTAGCTTTTTTCTCCTGTGATACCCTGGTTTTGCACTTGTGTTTGCAGGGTTTGTCAGGCTGATGGTGACACCTTGCACTTGTGGTACCTGGGGTTTGTTCAGCCTCCTGCTGGATGGGTGACTGAGCATTAATCCTTGCTTCCTTCCTCCTTTTCTTACTCTTTTGGGATGATGGTGATTGTCTTGGTACAGTGTCCTGAGATCTGGTGGTGAAAAGTGCAGTTCAAAAACCACCACTGAGGATTTTTGTTGTTCTGTGGGAGAACCTGGGGTGTGACCCTGGCAGGTGAGTCTGGGGCAGAGATAGGAGGAAGAATCTCCCTGTCAGACTGAGATAAGATCCAGGTGAGGTCTGTGCATTGCTTCCTGCAGGAGCCACAGCCTCTCCCTAGGATTTGAAGTTTTGTCAGCTAATTGAACAAGGTTTCATAGCATCGTCTGGGTATCAGTCCTTGGGACAGGGAGATTCCCCTGGCAGTCATTCCAATAGCAGCAGTGGTGTGTGTGAAACCAAAGTTCCTCTCCAGCTCTCCTGGAGCCCTTTAGGCCCTGCCAGGGGCTCTGAGCTCTCCCTGGAGCCTTCTCCTCTCCAGGTGAGCACCCCCAGCTCTCCCAGCTCCAGAGCAGAGGGGCTCCAGCCCTTGGAGCATCTCCATGGCCTCCTTTGGACTCCAGGACCTCCAGGTCCTTTTGCTAGTCCCAGAGCTGGTGGGACTCACCTGCAGAGTCTCACCTGAGCAGGTGGATGGTCAGATGGATTTCCAGCATGACTGTGGATAATTCCCTCCCGTGGGATGCTCAGTGCTGGAAACAGAGCATTCCTCACCGAGTCCTTGCAGCCAATGCTGGAAAGGAGAGAAAAGTTGGGGCTTGCTCAGGTGTGAAGAGGCTTCTCCTCCAAAGCTCCAAGCTGAAGGTGAGAGGGAGCTGTGCTGCTCCTTCTCGTGCCCATGCCCTCCCCGAGCACTGGGATCCAGAGGGTCCAACCTGCATCCTGGTAGGAAAAAGGCTCTGCATCTCAGACTTTGGTGTCTTATTCCTCACATGGGAACACGTTGCCCTTGAGGGTCTCCTTTAATGATCTTGCTGCTATTTTCAAGGAGAGCGGGTCACACGGGATAATTAATACTCAGTGCCTGAAATTTCCTCTGGTTTTGCAAATGTTGGCAAAAGTGTCCTTGCAGGGTCCTCACCAAGGTGTCGATAGAGCCTCTCTCATCTCATCATTGCTTCCTGGATTTCAGTTCACTTTATCCCATGGTATTCCATGACTGTCTTTCATTTAAAATTCAAAATTTAAAACCTCTTTTTTATTTTTTGGGTAATTGAAGCTGTGTTTTTCAAGCCATTTCCAAAGACATGCAGCAGTACAGAATGGACCTGGGCCAGCTGTGCTCACTCCATGGGAAGGTGCAGGGCTGGGAATGGAAATCGAGGCAGTTGGGAAGGAACCTCATTCATTCCTCTGCCTCTCCCCACACTCAGCTGAAGGTGCAGATTGCAGGAGATCACAGAATGATTGAATCACAGGATATCCTGAGCTGGAAGGGACCCCAAGGATCATCAGTCCCACTCCTGGCCCTGCACAGACACCCAACAATGCCACCCTGTATATCCCTGGCAGCACTGTCCAAACGCTCCTGGAGCTGTGGCAGCCTCGGGGCCGTGCCCATTCCCTGGGGAGCCTGGGCAGTGCCCAGCACCCTCTGGGGAAGAACCTTGCCCTGATCTCCAGCCTGAGCTGCCCTGGCCCAGCTCCAGCCGTTCCCTGGGTGCTGTCCCTGTCCCAGAGCAGAGATCGGAGCTGCCCCTGCGCTTCCCCAGTGTTCAAAGCACTTGGAATTCTGGATTATCCAGCTGAAATTTTCCTTTTATCTGTTGCCCCTTGTCTGTCCCTGTGCACCTCTGAGCAAAGTTTGGCACCATCTTTATCATTCCTGGAATCATAAAACTGAAATTACAGCACTTTGTTGTGGCATCTGTGCTGTTACAGCCTCTGAGCACCTCCTGCACTGCACTAAACAAGGTGATTAATCCTCACCTTTTGAGGTTTGATTCTTTTCCTCATCTTTTCTCTAGAGAGAGAGGTTTGCCTTCTGCTGTTTGGTTTTTCTTGGTAGTGTAGGTGGGTTTTGCCTTTTTTTTTTTTGTTTTTTTTTGTTTTAACATTTCGTTCTTGCTGTTGCTTATTGGCCTCCAGATCCAAACTTAAAATGCCAAAGGCAGTGTTTGCTGTAGCTTCAAGTCCTCAAAACTTGATGTGGAAATTGAAGCCTCCAGCTCTGTTCTTTCTGCCCTTTGTTTCATCATAGGTGATAAATTTTCCCATCAAAAGCTTCCCAGCCTGGGATATGTGAAGGAAGAGGAAACAGAACAGGCTCTTCCATAATTACAGGGCTATAAAGGCAAAATAAAAATAAATGTGGTAACAGTAGACACAACACCTCTGAATATGAGCCCTCAGAGTCAGCACTTCTGTTGGGTAGAAAGGTATTTTTATCAGCAGAGGATGTTACAGAAACTTACACCCCACACCCAAAAGTTTCCATCTCTTGCAAGTACAAAAGTCCCAAATGTTATCTTTGTAATTAAATTAGACCTTTAAAAATATTAGGTCCAGAGCTTTCCTTTGAAATTCCTTTATGGGGACAGTAAGAATATTATTGAGTGCTCCTGCCCCCACCCAGGAGTGCCTGTGAGCGTTGCCTTCACAGCTCATGGACACACAGGAATTATTATGACAAACCGGCCCTGGCTCCTGTTCGCCACTGCACAGGGATTTCCTTCTGCCAGGAGGCCCTCGGCGCTGTGAAAAAAGGAACAAAATGTCCCCACATGAAGAAATCTGCCCCACCAAGGCCTCGTGGATTAATTGAATCTCTTGTGCTGTTTCCAGATTTTGCGGAGTTTGTTTTCCTGGGGCTGTTCCTCACGGAGATGTCTTTGAAGATGTACGGGCTGGGGCCAAGGAATTACTTCCACTCTTCCTTCAACTGCTTTGACTTTGGGGTGAGTAACATTCAGCTGGGGGATAAACCATGGGATGGTTTGGGGTGGAAGGGACCTTAAAATAATGTAATCCCAACACCTCCCACTGTCCCAGGTTGCTCCAAGCCCTGTCCAGCCTGGCCTTGGACACTGCCAGGGATCCAGGGGCAGCCACAGCTGCTCTGGGAATTCCATTCCAACCCCTCCCCACCCTCCCAGGGAACAATTCCTTCCCAATATCCCATCTATCCCTGCCCTCTGGCAGTGGGAATCCTTTATCCTGCCGCTCTATGTCCTTGAAAACCCTCCCTGTGAGAAGCAGGTGTCTCTGCTGCCATTCAGGTGCATTTCAGGATCCCCGTGGAGATCCACGGGAAGTGGTGCTGGGAGTGTCTCCCGCGGGGAGCAGTCCCTGTCTAAATTAGCACAGCGAAATGCACTGAGCTTGCCTCGTTCTCCTCCTTTGGGAAGGGATGTGGCAGAAGGGATTTCATTTCCTGCAGCTCCGGGGTGTTGGCAGCATCGGCACCCTGAGCGCTCCGAGTGCCCCCAGAGTCTCCCCCTCCCTTTCAATGAGGTGATTGAGAGACAAAAAAACCCCAAACATCTTCCTGCTCGTGTCCCTGTCCCCACCGAGCAGCCTTCACCTCGAGTCACACAGGCAGAGCTTTCCAGAGCTCAGTGATCAGAAGAGTCAACACCTGAGGAGGTGAAGGAGGGCAAGAATTCCAATTCTCTCAGGCTCCCCCTTCGTGCTCGAACTGCAGCTCTGGTGAGAACAGCAGGGCTGGGTTCCGCTACCCTAACAAAGAGCATGGCGTGGGGATGTTAATTTATTCATTAAAACCAATTAGGCTGTAATCTGTGCTCGTAGAGGAGAACTCTTATCTGCAGCGTGGGCTGAGCAGGACTCGGGCTGCTGCAACAATCCAGATACGGAGCTTTAGATAGAGCCACGGGCAAAGGAGAGTGGGTCAGGGCATTGCATTCATCGCCAGCCCTGCTCGGAAATTCAGGCTGTGTTTGCAGGCTTTATCTGCCAAAATGCTGCGAGTCACTCTTTCCCCTCACGGAGCGAAATCCCTCTGCTCCCACAAGGGAGGAGGAGGTGTTGTCACCTTCCGTGAGTGACCCTCCTAAATCTGTGAGCAGAGCCAATTTATTCTCTCTTGGGCTGTGACAGCAGCAAAGCTCGGAGTAAATTGAATTTGAGATGAAACCCTCCAGCTCAGGAATCACCCATGCCCAGCACCCCGAGGTGGGACTCTCCCCTGGGGTGTCCTGGCAGCGGTGGTGGCTCAGAGGTTGGGATGGGCTTTGCTGCCCAGTGCCCAAACCCAGGCTGTCCTCAGGGGAAACCAGAGCACAAATTGTCCTTCAGGTGTCACTGCCTCGGGACTGACACGGGGTCCGTGTCCTTCTCTGGGTGGGCTCTGAGCTGCCCCCGTGCTGGCTGCCAGTTTGCTTGGGTCCCTCCACCCAGGACACTCCTTCCACAGCCGGAATTTGTCAGGGACAGGTGATTTAGGAGCTTGCAGGAAGCAAAGGATGAACCTCGGAGGTCTCTGTGCAGCACTGGCACAGCTCTGCCGAGCATTTCCCAGGAGGGAAAGCTGTTGATCTGTTTCTAATTCTTCCTCCTTCGGAGAACCCATAGGGATCCTCCTCCTGTCTGTGATTTTTCCTCCCTCACCCACCTTCCAGCCCCCGGCATGAATTCAGCACTGGAACATCACAGAAATGTGTACCCAGTTTAGTCTGACAAAGCATCGAGCTGAAACTGCTCAAATGCAAAGAGTGAAACAACAAATCAGAGCAACAGCAGCCTTGGGAGTACCAGCCCAGTGGGGTCTGGTGTGGAACAGCCTCCCAGGAGGGCCTGCTGAGACTCCAGGAAAATTAATTACCAGGGTGACGTGTGGAGGGGCTGAGGAAAGGGTTTTGCTGATTCGTGAGGGATTCCCAGTGGTGGGAGAGAAGTTTTAGTTCCCTCTTCTTCAGATGGGAGAAGCTGGATGAGCTGCTGTGGGGTATCTCCCATTGCCACGGCATTTTCTGGAGGATCAGGGTGTTTTGCAGGGTAGTCAAGCAGTGCTGGGATGTTCAAAGACTTCCCAATTTCTGTCCCTGGAAGGGCCTTCCAGCCCTGCTCCCCCCATTAATCCTCTCCCCCAGCACAAAGCAGCTGGGCTCTGGTGCTAACCAGTTCTGTACTGGGGTTTGTGGTGTGCTCTGCCCAGCTGGGCAGTGGGAGCACAGAAATGCTGGGTTATTGTGAATAATAACAACAATTGGGGAATAACAACTACAGGGAAATGCCTGTTTGAGCTCATGGACTCTGCAGAAACCTGGGCGGGTTTAATTGTCCTTCCCAACTGTGCTTAAGCCATCCCTGCTTTGTCCTTGTCCTAAGAAAGGATTTCTGAGATTCCTTCATTGCCTGAGGTGAACTCTCTGCCATCCTTGAGCCAACCAGGCAAAGCAAAACTTCCAAACCCCCACCTTGATTTGGGACAGCTTTCTCGGTCCCCTGAGGCTGATAATTGGATGATTGGATCTGTGTGCCAGAGGCTTTGCAGGATCTCATCATAATTATTGCTTTAATTGCTCTCCTAAAGACTCTCAGCTGCCAGAAGTTTCTGGTGGATCTTAATCAGAGCTGCTGTGTTGCTGCAGATGAAGACTTTGAGTCCTTCTGATGGGAAGGGGAGGATGGGGCAGTGCCCCCCTGCCATTGTGGGGGGTGGGAAGATGAACTGTTGGCATTTGCAGTTGAGGCAGTTAAAAAATACGATTAAAAAGCACAGTATCTTTCCAAAAAAAAGAGGTTTTTTTAAGGTAGTTTGATGCTGGAGAAGAAAGCAGCAAGCTCTGTCTGTGTAAAAATCCCAGGGTGTTCTCCTCCTGGGTGTGGCCAGGCTGGGATGGAGCAAGCTGGGATGAGGTTTCCCAGTGCCCCTGGATATTTGTGATTCTCCTGAAGTTTTCGTAATAAAAAGCCTGAGGTCTGCTTCCCGAGCTTTGCCGAACCTCTCTGGAAGGGAGCTCAGCAGAAGTTCTGCCCTCTGTAAGGTGCCCTCTCCTCGCAGGTCATCGTGGGCAGCATTTTTGAGGTCATCTGGGCTGCGGTGAAGCCGGGGACGTCCTTTGGCATCAGCGTCCTGAGAGCCCTGCGGCTGCTGAGGATCTTCAAAGTGACAAAGTAAGTGCAGCTCCCTTCGCACGCACTAAAAGCAGACTTTTAGCACCCCAGGAAGTCTGTGTCACCAGCCCCAGGGTCAGGAAGAGTGCTTTCCGTGTTTATCAACAATAAATTAATAATTAAATTGCTAAAAAGTTTAAAATAATAAAAAAAAAAATTAACGTCCCAACCCCCTGGAGTAGCTGGCACAGAAGCCCTGTTCCAACCTAAAAGATCTGCACTGGGGCACAGGAGCAGAAAAAATCTGCAGATGCAGAATTGCCCTTTCCTTGGCTGGGCAGTTGGAAATTTCAGGAATTCCTGAGCTTGTATTTGCATCCCCAAGGAATTTGAACAGCCTTTTCTTTCCCTAGTCTCACAGGCAGGTTTTTCTGCCCTCGGTTCCTCAGTGGGCTGCAGCACAAGGCCCTTCTTTGCTTTGCTTTTAAGCTTGTTCAAAACAAAAAATCCCATTATTTATCACTTGTATTCTGTGGTAAAACCCCCGAGTTTTATTTACTTTCTAAGTCCTATCAACTTCCCGCTGATCTGATGACAATTCCTTAAGTATTTAGGCTGTGGAAAAGCAGCTTCCCTGGGGATTGCTGGGTGCTAATCCGGGGGCTGAGCCTCTGTATTGACACAAATCTGCAATGAGTTTCTGCTGCCTGGGCTGTGTCTGCTCCGGGAATGTCAGAGCTCTTCACTCTGGAGCCTGAGGTGGAATTTTCACTCAGGTTGCCACAGCTTTTCCGTTGTTTTCGTGCTCCTGCCTTGAGTTAATGTGTGCTGGCATTAGCAAACAGCTCGTGTGCCATTTCCAAGCCCACCCAGAGCTGTTTCTGCAGGATTTCTACAGTGTGCTGTGGAAATTTGGGACAAATTTAGGTGCTCCTCCTGTTGTTTTCCACCTTATTTTTTACACCCTTTCCTTCTCTCAGTTCTCCCTTCTTGCCATCACTGAATCCTTCTTAGCTTGAAGTAACAGGAGGAGGAGCAGCCCTCCCTCCAAAAATAACCCAACCACCTGAAATGGATAAAGAAAATCTGAGCAAAACATTTGAAGTTATCAGGAACAAGTTTTGTACTTTTGTGTGGCTGATTTGTACCTGCTAATTGTTTATTGCTATTATTATTCAGATCCCAGATTTGTGTGTGGTTTGTGGTGTCATTTCTTGTCCTGTGGGACAAAGAGGGTGGAGATATTAAGTTTTGTAGCTGTCCAGCGGAACAGGTGGGTTCCTGCACCAAAAATGTCACCTTTGTACTGATTTTATGTATGGAAAACTCCTGGGCCTGCAGCAAATTCAGAGCAATTCTCAGCAGTTCATTTTATCCAGAGCTACTGAGATTTGCTGGTGCTGATCGTGTGCTGTACCTTTTAAAAACGTTGGACGTTTTTGCAGGTTACAACTTCACTTTTGTGAGTTTTGACCGTTCACTGTAGGCAGCACAATAAAGGGATGACTCATGGAACTATTTAGGTTGGGAAAAAGCCTTCAAGACCATTGAGCCCAACCAGTGTTGCCAAGGCCACCACTCACCCTTGTCTCCAAGTGCCACATCTGCAGGTTTTTAAATCCCGGCAGGGCTCCACCATTCCCTGGGCAGCCTGTCCAGGGCTTGACAACCCTTTTAATGAAGAAATTTTTCCTAATACCCAACCTAAACCTCTCCGGCACGATGGGAGGCTGTTTTTCTCTCGTTCCTTGGGAGAAGAGATTTAAGTGAACAAACCCAGCTGAGAGCTCTGCCCCTTCTCAAGCCAGCAAGTGACATTCCCAAGCCACTGATGGTGCAGCTCCCCTGCCCTAATTCAGTGGATTTTTCACCAGACACGACAGAATTGTGTTCATTGCGTGACCAAAGTCAGGCCCCCGCAGCTCCCACGGGGATCCTACATTATCCCAGTGCCTGAATGCACAGCTCAGTGCTTGCCTGACTCATGAGAGCCACCAAAGTGCTGGCAGCAGGCACAGATTGCTGCCCACCCCCTCTCATGCCAGCCTTTGCTGGAAAAACATCCTGACCCTTGGTAGTTTTCTTCTTTTTCCAGCTCTTTCATTGCAATTTTTGTCTGAAACTCCCTGCCCTGGTTTGTTTTGCCTCTGTGTTTAGCAGGAGGCAGTTGCAGTGGGAATAAGCAGTGGGATTAAGATTGATTGGGATTGGGATTTTGATTCTGGGCTGAGCTGGTCAGGGTTGGGCTGGGCTAGTCAGGGTTGGGCTGAGCTGGTCAGGGTTGGGTTGGGCTGAGCCTGTCAGGATTGGGTTGGGCTGGTCAGGGTTGGGCTGGGTCAGTCAGGGTTGGGCTGGACTGGTCAGGATTGAGCTGGGCCAGTCAGGGTTGGGTTGGGCTAGTCAGGATTGGGCTGGGTCAGTCAGGGTTG